>VXBJ01005094.1:293431-354217 GCA_013400055.1 Nycticryphes semicollaris
AAAAAAGAAAGAAAAGAACCAAACCCAACCCTAAAAGAACCAAAACCAAAACACCAAAACCCACCCTATGTGTGAACATGATGCTTAATATCAAAAAGGTACAAACTCCTCCTTACAGCTTTCCCAGCTAGGGGATGCAGCCGGGGAAGCGGAGGAGGTGCACAGCACCAATCACAGCTCATTAGCAAGGACTTGTCGGACACAAGCCTTACAGTCCCTCAATTTTCTTTTGCAATGCTATCCCACTTTATCATGCAGTAAATGGAACTCAGCAAACCTCAACAGAGATGTCACACTCTGCACTACAAATTCCAGCCCGACTTTGCTGCCCGCCACCCTGCAAACATCTGAGGCTGCTTTTAAAGCACAGACACCACCTGCACCACTTTTATTGAGCTGAAGAATTTGCCACCCGTTCCAGGAGGCACAACCGACCGTACCGCGATGGACCTCAGCGGCTCTGTTCATTTCTGGATAGCTTCAGTGATAGTCTTCTCCCTCTCGTAACCTGCCAAGCTTGCAGTCCCTGGCTTCTCCAGGACTCAAAAGCGTGTGTCCCTGTGAGCATCTCTGCTTCAACACTGGACTCCAGCCTATGTGGCTGCCCAGAAGTCACGCCCATTAAATTTAGAGTGGTACAGAAATTAATTGATACTACTTGACAGCATCTTAACATCACCATGACCATCTACTCTTCCACCAGGAAGGCTGCAGCAACGCAAACACATGCAGCACAGAACAGAGCTATCATCCTGCCCCATAGCAGAGATGCTGAACTCTCAATCATTAATGTTGCGGTAATATTATTCTCCTACAAATCCAAGGATGAGAGGAGAGATACACATTTCAAGGTGCTAAAAAGAAACATGCCTAGGGTGATGTTCTTCCTTCCTTACAACTGTTTTTAGCATGCAGCTGCTACAGTAATATCAAAAAGCACATCAGCTAACACAGCAAAAAAAATGCTGTTGATCTCCACTGTGATAAAACACTTAAAAACATTGCTTAATTATATGCAGGAGAATAAGCAGAAGCAAACCAGGGAAAGTAATTCCTGCATGATGAATCGGGACCGTGATGATTTACAAAAGAAAACCACAGAAAGAAAGGCAGGTTTTGTGAACTAAAGCAGAGCTTTTAAAACAGCAAGTCAGAGCAGCCTAGAGCTCTGACACTTCTGCAGCTCTTTGTAAGCTGAATTAAACAGGGGAGGTGTATATGGATTGTTAGAGCAATAATTTTTGCAGACGTGAAAAAACAAATTTGAATGTGCTATAAATTTTCAATTTGCGTATGCTGATGTAGACATTTCCAATTAGAAAAAAAAAACAAACCAAAACACACTTAGATGTCTGTAGCAGGGTGCTGTGGCAATGATTTTTTGTCTACAGAAAAGCAGCAACCAGTAATTTTTCTGTCTTTTAAGGACCAGAGGCTGGCACCTTTCAAAGGTGATCAGCAAACCAGACTGCCTCCATGACTACTGACTCTCCCAGCAATGCATCCTGTGAAACTGGACGTCAACATGCCTGTGAATGAGGGCAGAAGCAAACCCAGGGCACATCCCACCTCTGCTTTGCATCCCTACAGCATGGTCACTGAGAGACCCTGTAAAAATACATAAATAAAACAAAAGTGAGGGGTTTCAGTGGAGATGGGCTGAAACAGGGTTTCAAAAGGCACCAAGAGTAGTAGAAAACCTCAGAGAACTGCGTGCTGAAGCCAATCCACAGGAAAGCTGCCTCTTTACATTAACAACTCAGCTGCTGTGTGACCACTGTGTGGACATAAAGCAACTTATTCTGGACAACACAGATATTCTGGAAAAAACCCACCCCTATTGGTTTTACCAGAATAGGTTGTGTCAGGCAGTACCGCGCAATAGGCATATTTCAGAGTACAGGGCTCACAGGCTATCCCTTTGAACTAAAATGTTCTCATTCACGCTGCTGCAAAGCCAAAGACATAGGGAAAATGATGGGTTTTCTGGGCCGCACGTTGTACAAACACAAGTGGCTAACCCCTTCCCAGAAAAGGGGATGTTGAACATTGTGTGCTGTGAATATTCTATTTTAAGTACTCATCCACAATCTCTAGCTTATGTTTTTCCCCCCCTTTCTAAAATGCATTCTTTAGTTGCTAAAATCCAGACTAGGCCTGATTTTTGCCTTTTTTTTCCTCTCTGGAAAACAAAAGAATTATCTATCCAGGATGAAAATCACTACCTCACGGACTGGTTCATGCCCTGAACCAACATTTATATTGTAGCAATGGTCACTTTTTCTACCCAAGACCGTGGCCTTAATCTCCGGTCCACCTGGAGACTGTCCCACTCTGGGAGGGCACACATGTGGGTAGATGGGGCAAGCAATGAGCAGGAAGGAGACCACCAGTGCCATGAGACAGGGACAAAATCCAGGCTTCCTTGCTTCCTGGCCACTGCTTTCTTCTCTGGATGAAGGGTGGGCAATGCAGAGCCTGCACACTAAATGGGGTGTGCGGGCAACTGCAGTCAGCACACAATGGCTGCAGTTCCCACTCATTTCTGAAGTTGGTGCAGTTTGGGAAAAAGCTTTTTTTTTCCTTGTAGTGTGAGCTTCTGCCAGAGGGCACCTGCTTTGGTGTCCAGCTGACCACACAGTTTAGCTGGTGCCTTCCACCAGGGTCACAGATGCTCAGGGACCCAAACTTCCAGTGGCACCAATGGCTGTGTCCACTCAAACCCCAAAGGTGTCAGCAGTGCACTCCTGAGGCCTCACTCTCTCCTTCAGGAAGGAGAAATAGAAACTGACTTCTTGCAAGCAAGAAGCTGTCTGAACCACTCATACAAGATAGAGCTGGATACATCAGCAGATGTTCTCAACACCCGCAGCGGGTCTGAAGCTCTGTCCAATGCCCTCCATCGATGGCTTCCAGCAACAGTGAGCTCCAAAAATTAGTCACGTACCCTGTCAAAATGATCTCCTTTAATCAGTGGTGTGTTACTCCTAGGGTGGGTACTTGCATGATCGTAAGAGAGAAATAAAGATGAACAGATTTCTTAAGAGAGAAATAGAAACACTATAAAAACATTCATTCTAATTAGTTTAATTACTTGTCTGTGCGGCTTGCTGAATCCTCATCATTGGACAGGATTAAAGTCACTGGGTTTAAGTAATTCTTCATATTGAGTTTTCATCCCGCACCATGTGGTGGGAGGACAAGAGACTCACAGACACAAAACAAAAATTATCAGTAGACTCCATCTTCAGCTATGTAGGTAAAACCTGGATATATCCACCTTTGATTTTATGCAGGGAAAAAATAGTTTGTTCTGCTTGAACGCTCAGCTTCCTTTCTTTTCAGGTATGGTTTTAAAGAGAGATATTTTGGGGGGAAAATTGGAGGTATTAAAAGAAGTGTATTTTGCTTAAGCAGCTTTTAGTAATCATTACCCATTTGTTAAGATCAAACATCAAACAGCAACATCTGGTCCGCTTTCTCCTTCATGTCAGCATTTCATGACACTAACACCTAGACAGGGTACAGCTGTATACATTTTCTATATTACTATTTTCTGTATTATTACATATTCTCTCTCTTCCAATTTATTGTTATTACAGGGCCACTATCAGTTAAATGCCTCAGAAATAGAAAGATGATGGGCTATGACATAATCAAGGCATTTGATTTCTTTATTTCACGTACTTATAAAACTTAGGCAACACTACAGAAGTTTTCCTGATGTAGTACTTATTGCATCACTTGTCTCCCTTGGCAAATTTTTCTGCTCTGGGAACCAAAGCACCCTACCTTTAGTCAGCCAAGTGTCAATTTTTTTCAAGTGAAATTATCGAGGCACTCACAAAGATCTTGCAGGTGAACTGCTAAAGGGAAAACAAAATAAAAATCACGTGCGCCTTTTTGGAATCCCTCTTGCATGGCTGCAAGGTAGAAATAAGCTCTGAATTTCTCAAAAGAAAAAAAAAAAAAAAGAAGCTAAAAAAGCTTTCACTTTTCAGGAAGTAGTCCTGGAAGCCCCACATCTCTTGGCTCAAGCAGCACATGGCACACATCACAGCATGAAACAGAGAGAAAAGTGCCCAGAGGGCCTGATGGGGAGTGGTGGTGGGAAAGGAGCTAAGGCTGAGGCCATGAGACGATTTGGTGACTGCTTCTCAGACAGGTTTAGATTTGAGGGACAGAGAAAGAAGAAGAAATCAGTCTCACTAGGCTATCAGGTCTGAACAAGACAGGGAATACGCAAAGACGTATGGGATGCCTGGCCACCACTTTTTATCTGAGATGGGGAACATCCTTTGCATCAGACTCATCCAACACAACAGCAGCACTGAAGCAGTCTGTGGAGTTCCCAAAAGAGATGAAGGAGCTCAATAATTAACACAAAACATTAGTAACCTGTGCGTATCTATGGCTGTACACCTCCCCCTTTGACTCACTGGTGACATGTTAGGAAAATGCAGATGGTTTGTGATTTATAAAGCTGATGAGTCACTGTCCTGCTTTCCTTCCCTCCCCCTGCCAAGGGCTTCTCTGTGTATCTCCACATTCCCCAGTGAGGAGTACAGATGAGAGGATAAAACACTACAAGCAGACTACTGCAACGTCTCCTTCCCACGGGATAGTTTAACCATGCCCCCCAAACACTACTATTCTTCTCTCCTGCCCCAGTTTCCCTCTCCACTCGTCTATGCTCCAGTGAACACAAGAGCTATCGCTTCAAGTCATCCAGACTGACACTGCTCACGCAGCCTGAACCTTTGCACCACCAGGAAAAGCTTCAGTACACAACAGTTTCTTCTTTTAAAACATTAGGTCTGGCTTATAATTGTAACACCTAAAAATATTCACTTCTTGAATGGGAGGTCTTGAGCTACGGCACCAGACGCTATTGAAGGAAGCCCAAAAGCAGGATCTGGGATACAAAAAAGCATCATGGAGCCCACCACACTGAATACCTGCACAGCAATGCAATGGAAACATTCAGCTCAACATTTCTAGAGGGAGGAATTTTAACACACCTTCTTCGAAACCAAATCACCCCTGGAAACGGCCAGACAGATTTTCACAGGACCTGAACACCCAGTGTCCTCCAAACTCAACCAGGGGATAGCAAACAAATCTGATGTCCAAGGTGTTTCAGGACAGCTCCAATTTTAAGCACATGAAAAGTAGCCATTGGCCTAATTCATGTGGTTCAATACCCTAACGAACTGAGGAGGCAAACCTCAGGCATCCCACATCAAAATGCCATGGGGCATTCTGACTGGGGGTGCAAATACACCCCCACACATATACCGATGCAGACATCCAGGGTGCCTGGGCCCATAGCCAGGTCAGGTCTCCTGGTTGCTAGCCAAATTCAGACGAACAACCTGAAACTGCTGGCAGATGATGCACACGTATTTCTGAACCTGGGTGTCCATTTAGGAGACTCCTACGATACAGATGAATGCCAATATCGCTGGGAAAATGCATCTCTTCCCTCAAACCTGACAAAACTGCTTTCCAGGCATAGCTGGGGTCAACTCTCCCAAGACAAAAAGTAGATGTATAAGGCCAGCAGGCAGGAAAGGTGGCTGTTTGCTGGTTAAGAGGAACAAAGTGCTCAGAAGTGTACTTGCCTGTACAGTGCTTTGCATTGTCCTGACCTCCACAGCTCCCTCTGGCCCTGGTGATGAACAGATTTGGTTCTGCTGAGGGGCTCTGCAAGTATCTCGGTGTAAATAACATTCACTCTAACCTTGTTGCATGTTACATTAAGTTTCCTCATGCTCTACTTGCTTAAAGACTTTCAAAAGTGGCCTTGTATCAGACCACGAAAAACATACTTCCACGTTTCGAGGCTCTTCTTCTCTAAAAGCAATGACTTGACTTCCACCAACTATGTAAAACAGGTATCTTTTCCCCTCAGGTAGGAGTCTGTCTTAGTTAATGACCTATGGTGATCAGAGGGTCCTGCTGGCCCACTGTTTGGGGGCTTCACAGCTGTTAAGACACCTAAACTCAGAGCAGGTCTGTGAATTGAGGCACTGCCATTATCCCTGGGGGGCAGGGGAGGGGGCAATTAAGGCATGAAGAGAGTGTGGCTAAGGCTTCATTAAAAGGCCAAGTCAATTTACAGCTTGCTGCCACCAAAAGGGATGGGGTAGCCACAGTGCAAAAATCATGCCTTACCCAAGGTCTTCAGCAGGGCTGGAAATAGCATCCAGGTTTTCTGTGCTACAGGCTACTGCTCCATTCTCCAGTAAATTTGGATCATCCTCCTGGCTCACGAGTTGAAAAATATTTAAAAGCTCCTGCAAAAGGAGCTGGTACTCTTAGACTAAGTCCCAGCAAACAAGCACAGAAATTGCAAAACCACCATAGCTCTCTCATCAGCAGGCTCATGGGAGGAAGCAAAAGTTTGAAGATCAAAGGTCTGAACTATCTGCCTTCCCTCAGAAATTGCTTATCAGGCCAGGTGCATGTACACAACAGAGAAGCCTGTCTGCTTCTGATGGTGCCAAACCTCCCTCAGTCCTTATACAAGCTAAAAGTTACCTTCCTCTGCAGCTGCAGCAAAACACATAGCTAGCAAAGCCACACCAATTCCTCCTCGTCTTCCTTCGCTTCAATGCTGCAGTTCAAGAACTCTGTCCTTTCCATTTTTCTTCCCCCTAAATTCTCGAAAAATCTATATTGTAAGGAGCATTTTCACGTGATAAAGAGCTTCTCATGACAACCTCATCTTATCCAAAGCCTGTGGGCACCACCAATATACTCGTTCTCTTCTCTCTCTCTGGCTCTGAAGGTACTGGAAGAGTTGAGCCTCACCTCTCAGTCAAGGGCATATTTTTTCCTGCTGTTGGTAATACAAACTGAGTGTTCCTAGCATGCATTGCCTTAGCCCTCGATCAGTTCCTTTGTCAGCTCTGAGGTCAAATACTGAAAAAGTCACCCTCTGAAAGATGCTTAGTCACTCTGTCTTCCATCATCCTAGTCACACACTGTGCTGCTGAAGTTGTTTTATTACATCTGTTGTATTTCGTCTCCTGCAATTCCCACTCAGATCAGCTCTGCACATCATTTTCCCCTTATTGGCTTCAAATTTTACCTCAGCACCTTGTTTCCAAAGTGTATTTAATTATTTACCTGTTTCCTAGTAAGTGCCTAGACTTCATACCCAGGCAAACCACCCTACTTTAGTATAATCCTACAGACTGTGTGACAGAGGACATACCTTCAGCAGAAGAGGCAAAGAGACAACAGTGAGGCCAGCAAGACCTTTTGAAACCCCTGCATGATTTCCCTTCATCATAGGTCACAAAACACTCCCCCCAGCTTACTGGCCATTCAAGGCATCTAGTAGAATACCAAGAACCACCAACTATTGCCCATCATTGGAAACCAGAAGCCAGCTGAAGCATCACTGATGTTCCAGATGTCTATACACCATCTGAAGCTTGACATTAATAGTTGTTTGGACCTAAAGTTATTCACAAAGTAATCCTGTTCTAGTTTCTTCTCTCATCCAACAAGTGCGCTCCCAATCAAATATTTATCTTCTTTAGGAAAAAAAAAAAAACAAATCAACAGATTATACACACCATTTTTAAATTAAAAAAAAAAAAAAAGGCAAAAAAGTTAGAAAGCCTTTTAAAACTGCTTGCTTATGGGGAAAAGGCTCATCTAGCCATGTGGTAGGCTGAGATTTCAGGTGGGTGTGTGCAGTTTATTAAATGTCCCTGCAGGCACCTGTTAAGGAAACAACTGCATTTTGCCCCTAGGGATCACGGGGCCGAACAAGCTTCCTCTTCCTCCTGCCAGTGCCCGCTACTGCGATTTGTCACAGAGCAGAGCCACTGCCCTCTGTGCACAGTAACAGTTTTGCTCTTGGGAGAATTTGGCACGGCCACAAAGGACCTTTGTTCGTGCCAGAAGTTGGGCACACAATGCAATCCTTCCCCCTTGTCACACAGAGTTGGGTTTCCATAGCTGAGTTAGAAACACTCCCTGACGACTGCAACCCACAAACCCAAACACCGTCCCCCTCTCCAACACAAGATTCTTCTTCCCACGTCAAGTACCACAGGACAGCAGAGACCGGGGAGCAGCTGACACTTTTTGGGGCTTTAATTCCTGTAAACTCTAACTTGACTGGTAGAAAAGACGGGTCTGAGATACTGCCAGAGCTCTGCCCTCAGTCTGTTTGCAGGACTTTTGCTACCTGGATACTACAAGACGACCTGAGTAGAAGGCTCTCCAATTTCCAGGTATATTCTTGTCCCCAGGAGGCCAAAAACTTGGCAGATAGATCTGATCTAACAACAAGCAATTCATTAGTGCTACATTTCTCCATCTGTGTTTAATCTGTCAGTCTGTGTATGCGTGTGTATAAATATATAATATATATATTTATTGCAGTGCAGCAGCTCTGGGGCACTGCTCTGTATCCAGCCTGTTCCACCTTTCCCCTCATTTGGCCCTTGCAAAGAGTGTCCCTGGGCCAAGATAGGAACTGCCAACATCCAGAAGTTTTGGAAAATGATGTGAATATGAGGGGGCAGGGGACAGAGGGTGAGCACACCCTGACATGATGCTGCTGGAGAAGAGTGGGATTTAGTGGGATACCAATGTCTCTGCATTTTCACACATGAAACACAAAGAGGAAAAAACTTCTGGATCATTCGCAAATTATTTAATATTTCAGTTCAAAAGAAACAGCACTTCTTTCAGAAACATGCAGAAGTGTAAGAGAATGAAAAGGACCTTTGGAAGTAAGTGAAGTTTCATAAGATCTGATTATGTATTAAAAAATTATAATCAACACCCTCCTTAACACGATCAGATTAGCACAACCCATGCCTTTGCAGACTTTTACCACAGGGCACACCACAAATGAGTATACGTTTTGTTTATTCCACTTGTCATTTTAAACACCAAGGGAACAAACTAGTTGGTACTTCCAAAACTGAGCTTTATCTGGAGCAACCGCTTGGGAATGTCCCTTATGCTCCCAAACCACAGAGGGACCATGTTTCACCCAGATTATTACTACATTGAAGAATAAAATGCCAATAACAACAACAAAAAGAATTGGAAAAGCCTCCCATTCATTATTTCTTACCAGCAGAAGCATTTGCCACCAGAACACCTTAAAGTGTGACAAAGTACGCTTAGCCATCACCTCCTCCCGTCTCCTCCCACACGCTTTAATTCCAGCATACTCACTATTCCCTGTGTGGGGCCAGAGTCATCACAGGCACCAGCCTCTTTGTCTCCCTGGTGCCTGGATTCCCCCCAGGGCTACTTCATAGCGTGTCCAGATGAACAGACTGTAACAATGATGCTTGAGCAATACTTGAGAAATGCAGAAAGAGAGGAGAACTGCTCTTAAAACAGTTCCTCACTGAAGGATATTCGCTTAAATCCTTTTATTATTTTTTTTTTAAACTGGGTTTCTTCTCCTCCCATTTCTGGTGAGTAGGAGGGATCTCACTTGAAAAAGCAAAGGCTGATTTATACATATGAAAAACATCTCCCTAGGGGAATGTGTCTTCATCGCCTCTCATGAGGTCAATCAATTATTGCATGTTGCCTTTTGGTATGTCAGAAATCGTTGAGCAATTCTGCTCCATTAAAAATTATCTGAAGACATGATTTTCAAAGATTTTCTTATACATAATTTATTCCCCCCCAAAATAATAAAAAAAAAATTAATAGCTACTATCCAAAAAGATTACATGCAAATGAATAAAACACAGCGCCACAAAGAAGCCATAGCAAGGCAGAAGCACCAAACCAGGAGTCAATGCAGAAGGCAGTCACTCTCTCCAATATCTAGGTCAACAGAAGGAAAGCAAGACCTGAGCTTAAGTTTGCAACATCCCAGAAGCCTCATTAGTTCAGTTTTCCTCTTATTTCATGTGATTCGTGTTCCCTTCCTAACCCACCTCCCTCTCCCACTTTAAACTCCAGTGCTGTGCCGGCCTCACGGATGATGCCCTTGCTAAATTATGGACAAGGCCAAAGGGAAGGTGGAAGGAAAGCATTAACCTCTTTCTATCTGTACTCATGACCTGTGCAGGCCCCAGTCCCCCTCCTCTGCCAGCAGGGCCCAGTGAGGTCCAGAGGAGGGAGGTGTTACAGAAGTGTTAAGTCTCACTGCTTCCAAAAAAATCCTGTCATTTGGGCAGCCTGCACTACCTCTCCAGCCAAATGGATCTGGAAATCCTGCAAAGCCCCAAGTGTAACCACCACAGAAAGCACTCAGGTGATATGCTGGTGCCTGGAGAATCCCCAAATTTGGGATCAACTGTATGGCGTGGGCTCAGAAATCACTACACTCAGTCCATATGCTCCAAGAGCCAAGTTTTATATGAAGTCTGAAGGCCCTTCTCCGACACAGTATGTTAATAACCCGTAACCCCTCATGCCAGGGCCACGGAACCCAAGAGGCACAAAAAGAGCCAGAACCAGGTCTGCAGCAGTGCACCCCAGGCGTTTGCTCGCTCCCACCAGCTCCAGCAAACGCTCCTCCTTCCTTCTCTTCTCCACGCTGCCAAACAGGCTCCAACCAACCAGTCATCAACATCCAGCATGACACTAATATTCAGTATTTGTTTGCCAAAACACATGTGCTCCTTCCAAGGGAAGGAGAAGAAGAAAATAAATAAAATCCTTAATGATATAATTTCAAGAGCCACTGATTTTGTGGCCAGATTGTGTTAATTTAGTTTGTCTCCTGATTTTATAACACTTGTGAAAATTTCACTCTTGAAAAGAAATAACCAAACACTAAATAACCCACTATGAACTCAGCATGATGTGGCAGCTCTTTCCATGGCAACCCACCAGCACCGAGCCTGCTTTTCCGCATGGACCGCGCTGCATGAGGAAGGAGGGCAGGGAAAGAGCCTGCTGGAAAGCTCTGGCTGTCGAATCCAGCCTGGCAATCCTGCCACCCCAGGGAACCGCACACACTGGGGAGAGGCAGCACATCCACAGCCTCACTGCTGAGACACATCTCGGCTCCAACTGATGACCAGCTGCTCGGTCATTTGCAGGTTGGCTGCTATGCTTGCTTTGTAAAGCACAGTCAAGGCATTTTGTTTCCTCAACTGCATGGAAAACTCCTTGTAGTCCCAAACATGGCTCTCCATGTCAGAAGGGAGTGGAATTAAGGCAACTGGGCCATGCTCTAAGATGGTCCCCACATGCAACAGCAGGATGCTTGCTGTGGGTATCTCCTTTTGGAGGAGAGAAAGAACCTGTGTTGCTCCCAGAACTGGCAGGACAACTACGCTGGGCTCATCACTGCCACAGACAGCCTGGCTGGGGCAGAGGGCAGGCCGGGTGCTCACAATCTCCCTCACTGCCTCTGATAGCCATTACTGGATGTTGCATCCGATGTTCTGCTACGACCAACTTGCCATTGCTGCAGCACCACCTAAACACAGGCTAGGCTATCAAGCTTGTCTCTGCAACCCTAAGTTTTCCTCCAAAACATCCCCCTCCCATGCTCTTTGATGAATACCTTAGAAATTCAGCATCCTCAGACACATGGGAGCCAAGACCTCCAGGCACATCTCGTCTTTGGCTATTCTTCAACTTAGCCTGGTAGCTAAAACCCTTTGTGTGACAACTCAGGATCCAAAGCTGACACACAAGCCAGCTCCCAAGGATTTCCCCCTGTCCCCTCTTCCCAGCAGCATTCCCTCCCTGTCTCATCACCTCCAAAATGCTGCCTTAACCACTACAATTACCCAGACTGGAGAGGTCTAGGGTTATTTCTCTTGAGGCTTTACGTGAAAGTTCAGTTTCTGAGGTTTAGGAAAAAACACCTTCCACAGCAAGAGCCGAGGCTGTTATTTGAAATCAGCCAAGCCCAAAATTCAAATAAGAAGGGGGGAAGGTGGAAGACGATACTCCCATGGATATAAGGTTAGGGATGGCAGAGACCTGAAACTACATCGCAGAGGAACTATCACCTCAGAGGAGCTATCAGCTACCACCTCACTCAAATCCAGCCTGGGCTTCAGGCCTCTTTCCTGACAAACACATTGGTAAAGCACACATTTATATGCAGAGCTTTGGTTCCAGCAGATCACCCGCCTTCTGATGAAGAAATGCTTGCTCATGAACATTTCCTGAAGCAAGTTCTTCCTCAAGGCTTTTGTGATATTCAGGGAACTAGACCAAGACTTACTGCATGTTCGTCACCTGAAAGGGGAACCCAAGAAGAAAAACTGAATTCTTGAATTACTTTTGTCTTTTCTTGCCAAAGTTCCTCTTATCTTCATGATTTCTGTCCTGTGGAAGTGATCTGCATCTCCTCTGGTGCCTTTTGCCTTCTCTAACACCACCAAAATATTTATGGAGGTGAAGGAAGCTTGAGCAGAGGAAACCAGACAAACTGCTCATGTAGCTTCTGATCTGTGTGGCCTCCAGAAACTCTCCTGGAGGCAGTCCCTGTGGAGGATGGCTGCTTCTGGCTTGGGGAGGAATTGGGCATGACATGAACCAATGCACTCAATTCTCCTGGTGTGTTCTGTGGCCTCATGACAGCAAATTAAAGGGCAAAAATCAGAGGGGAGGGAGAGGGAACAAACAAGAAACCCTTGAAAATCCATCCTGTTCATGTAAGCTACAGGCCTTGGCTTTCCTTTTGAAAAAAAAAATAAAAATTTGAAAGCAAAGTTATCTGGTGCAAGGTATTGCAAGAGAGGAAGGACAGCCAGGGAGTGTGAAAATGCTGCAGAGCCTGTAATGGAAAGTCCTCACTCAGTCACTGAGCAGTACTCTCGTAACACTTATTAAAATACAGTGAATATGATGAAACACAGCCCAATTGCACACAACACTGCTGAGAAATTGGATTCGGCTGCTGAAATCGGCTCCCAAACCCCTCCTTTCCAAATACTGGCAGTCCACATTCAGTTAACTGCATCCAGACCACCCCCGGGACAGGAAGGGATGGGAGAGATAAGACAGAACGGGTCACCCCATGTTTGAGTCATCTTCAGAATGGAGCGGTTTCTAAATCTCTTTTGTCAGCTTGCCAAGGTTCAAATGCAGCATCTTTAGCTGTTTCCTAATGATGAAAGGTGGCACTGAATAAAATAGTTCAAGGGCAACGTCCATGGGACTCAGTCTTTGCTGTTGTGCAAGCGAGAAAAGAAGTCTTAATATTAGGTCTAATAAAGCAAGTTAAAAAAAGGCCTCTCTGTTTTCTTCTCATAATTTGTTTTTAATTCTAGATCTTATTCTTTCAAAAATGAATTCAAACAAGAATAGACAGAGCCCTTCTGTGGAATAAAGCAGTCTAACCATTGAGGTCAGTGTTTTCAGATCAATGCATAAAAGCAGAAGACCTGGCTGAGGAAATTCAGTGCTGGCTGATTCAGTCTTTAGAAAGGATGAACAGCCATCCCAGCATGTCAAGTTTGTGCCTCTGAAGGTGAAAAAATTTAGAGTTGATACCAGATGGCAAAACTGGAAAAAACCCCAAAAACACAAACCAAAAAAACCAAACCCACACCAAGAAAGTCCAACCCCTTTCCAGACTGCCCTGAGAGATCTTTTCAGGTCTTCAAATGCTGAACAATGGGATAGATCCTGTGGTCCATTGAGTTTGCAGCAAACTGATGTGAAAAGTATCTTTCCTCTTTTGCTTCTTGGCATGGTGGCTCAGCACCAATGCTCACCTCTTGTCTCCTGCCCCAGACATGGAGACAGAGACTGGGGCAGCAAAGTGGGAGGAGAACCACAAGTTATTTAACCTACTGAAAGGGATTTTGGATGGGATCCACACCTCGCATTTCAGAGGATCCAAAGCACTGCCTGAGGCTTGCATAAACAAAAACACCATCACCACCCCCAAAACCACAGAGCAAACACCCACTCAAAACATACTACAAGAGAAAGAGTGAGGAAAAAAGGTGTAATGAGATTTCATTCAGATCTGCAGTAAGAAATCAAGAGGGTATTATTAAAAAAAAATATAAATATCATCATTCCTCCTTGGACAACCCCATTTCAAGATGCAGATGCATACTCACATGATGTATATCGAGCTACACAAAACCAGCACACACCATTGCCTTTTCCTTAGGGTGTAAATAGCACCAGGAAAGAAACACCTTTGAACCAAGCCCTCTGTTCGTTTCCAGTCTCAAGTGACTCAAAAGAAGGGCTGTCTGAAGATGTTCAGTAGCAGGTCAATCTTTCCCAGCAGGTAGAAGAGCTATAAATCAATTGCTTTAAAATAAAATAAAATAAAATAAAAAAAACCAACAAAACCCCCTGAGGCTTACTGGAAAGAAGTGAAATTGGGGGGGAAAAAAAGGTAAAGATGAAAAGCACCTGTAATCTCTTTAATACAGCACTGAAGCTCTTATAAAGAGAAAGCACAGAAATTATAAGAAAGGGAAAGAAAGGTAAAGAAAAAAGCAGCCCATTGACACCAGCTACAGATTTATTTTTTTTTTTTTAATGGGCATTAGGTCAGTAGGGCATTTTCCATCTGTCCAACTTAAACCAGAGCTTTGATGATGTTACATGTGTGATTTTAACACAGCATTTATCCTGGTGTGGACAGAAGTTTAGTGTGTGTGTGTGTCTGTGCATGGATGATAGCACAGGGTTCTCCTCAGGGAAAAGCAGGGGAGTGATTTGTAGGTAAATGACAAAACCAGCAGCTGCTGGGTTGCACCTCAACTGGTTTTTGGGTAGCTGATGAGGGGAAGAGCAAGAGAAAGGTATAGGCAATAGCAAAGGACTACAAGGGCTTGGAGAGAAGGCAAGAGGAGAGTAAATAAGAAACAGCTTTGCTTTCACTCCCTACAGTCCTCCTGAATTCAGCTCCAAGGGCCAAAAGGCCAGCCTTACTGCTGCTGCTGAAACCCACCCTGCAGGGACACCTTCCCTCTATCAGCAGAGCCCTAGTGAGGGGCTCCAGGCTCCAAACGCACAGGAGCTGCAACATCCTCCCCAGTTTGTAGCCCCATCTGTAGACATGCCCATCTTACCTCTGATGGCTCAGCATGTTGGCCAAGGCAGCAATGATAAACCACATTTTTTGCTATATTTTTGCTAACAATTTGTATCTTACACATGGACAAAGACACCCCAGGCTTCTTCCTTCAAAAAGGACTACAAAAAAGGAAAGATCATGAATCTACATTCTACTTTTCTTTCAAATTCCACAGTGCTTTTCCAATCTAATTCAATAAGGACTGTGTAAACAGACTGGAGCCCACACGAGTTCCCAGTAAATTAGCTGCTTGAGTAACACAGTGGAAGTTAAAGAAGGCTAGGTAGAAGCTGAAGTCAACATTTAAAACACAGACTGGGGATAGACTGAGCAGATTTGGAAGCTGACTTTGAAAAAACCATACCCTACAACCTTAGCAATCTCTTAAGTTTAGTTACCATGGGTTTAGGATAGGTTACTGTTACTACACTAGACTATACTTTCTCCTAAAGTGCAAAAGATCTCCAGAGAACAACAATGTTTGTGCCGGTACTGATACGCTATACACTTAACTACATGCAACATGCTTAACCATATTCAACTAAAAGCCATTGCATATATCCTATAAACCAGAAACAAGTCCAGAGAATCTTTTTTTCTGGCCACTCCACTACACATGGCAGTAGTATTACCCGGAACAGCAATTGTTTCAGGAGACCTGAAGACTTGAAGAAGAGCTGGCAGACATGAAGAACAAAGAAGACGACATCCATATCTCTATGGGGAACCTCCACCACAGACACCACAGGCGTAACTATGGTACAGATGGATAGTGCACAGATTCTCTTTGCCTTTGGGCAGGTGAAGATAGGGTAAGAAAAAGGTACTTAAGACCCAACAAGAAGCTTAACATTCACAAGTTGCTGTAAGAACATCTAAGGGGTTAACAATTTCCAGTGGTTTTACTTTACAAGGGGCAAGACAGAAATGGGGATACATTTTCAAATTTAATCTTACATTCCCCAAGGATTATATTCCAGGAAATTACTCTGTTATGTGAATATTGTTACTGCTTGACATTTTGGTCCCATTATCTCAGACTCTTTTTGGCATGTATGTCATATGTGATTCACCATATGTTTAATGACATGCAACACACTGGTTCAAATATATCCTACTAATACAACAAGCCAAGAGAACCTTTATTTTTTTATGCTTCAAGTTACAACTTAACTCAGAAATGCCTCAGTTAGTCACACAGTCCTCATCCAATTTTAAGATCTCCCATGTAGATTTATGGAACTTTAAACAACAAAGGAAAACCTCCCGAGACAGACAAAGCTGCTTTTCATAAATTTGAGAAAGACAGGATATGGTTTAACTGTTAGCACCAGAAATGTCCCAATCCCAGTACCTTCTCCAGCATTTTTAAGCTATCCATCTAAAGTGGTCTCTCTGTATAATTACTAAACAGGATTTTTAGAACAAGAAGGTTTTCCCAGATCAACAGTTTTTCCCCAGTCACATCTTCAGTGCTACAAAACCAAACAAGCCCTAATTCCTGTCCCAAAAAGTTTACACACTATTTCCCTGCTCAAAGGGAGTTAGGATTATTCACTGTAAATTGCTTTGAAGGTTAAAAAAAAAAAAAGTGCTAAATATTTCTGTCTCCACGAGTAAACACATACTCTTCAAACTCTCTACTAACCATTTAATACTATGATGAAAATAGTGATTTTGAGCAATAAGCTAGATGCTCTACAATCGGTGGCTCAGGAACAACAACCAACACCAAGCGCTACTGTCTCTGACAATAGCCCCTTGCAGGCAAATATGTTCTAAGGTTAAACTGAACAAATTTCAGCTCATGGAATCTGACAAAGTTTGTTCAATCCCTTCAGTCCAACGAAGGCAAAGAGCTGATTGGGCTTCTACCCTACAGAGGGCACAGAGTAAGAGGTGTGCACTAGAATGACATCAACGTTCGTGAGGAGGGGATCACTCTCCCAGACTTTCTATGAAATGTGGCTCACCTTGACTTAATTACTGCTGTGCTGAAGGTGCACAAAGCAATCTGGCACCTAGCTTCTGCCAAAGAGCGTCTTGGATAAGGAGCAGCAGAGGAACATCAAACATACATGGGAAAGGTTGCACAGGCTGGCAGTGTGTGTGCATGCTATCAGTCATCCTTTTGACCAATTAAGAAAAAAAAATAATCCCCAGTTAACTCATAGAAATACAAAGCCCCACCCCTCTGAGCTTCCAATGGCCTAGAATAAAATCCAGGCTTTGTAAAGCAGCCACAGACTAGTTCTCAGATGTGTCCAGTACCAATTCTCCAAGCAATTTAATGGGACCCTCAGGAGTTCAGTATCCTGGAAAACAAAATAATATGGAAGTCCTACACGTTTCATATAAGTGCCTGACACAGCACTGGCACTTAATCCCCAGCACAGATGCCAGCTATGACGTTATATGGGCCTGTGCTGCCATCCCAGCTAAGGCTCCCGCCAGTGGGAAGAGCCAGGGAAAGCACCAGGACACACACTGAGTTCTTTACATAATGCCCTGGTCAGTCCTGCTGAAGCAAACAGGACAGATGGCTCCTTTGCTCAAGTAGATTAGGTGGTATCTAAAAGGAAAACACAGCTAATTACTGGAAGTCTTTGAATGTCAGTACTTCTTGAGAGTTGACACTGGGGATTGTCCCTCCTTTTAGAGATCTCAAGACTGAGCGCTTGAGGAAGAGCAGAGACACAGAGCAATGTTGGATGGTGCCAGCAAGACTAATCCTGCTAAATCCTCCTGAAAAGCAAAGTGAGTTGATCGATAGCAACTGATGGGGCTCCTCAAGAGTGTGGTTTCTCCATCAAAGCAGATCTGATGCTGGACAGTCCTATGGCAATGACACAAAATACGAGCATGCTGGAATACCCCTGAGCCTTCACCCGAGTGCATGCTACACCAGGACCAGGTGAGGCCACAGATACACACTGCAGGAGGCAAGAACTGATGCATTTTGAAACCATCATTTATAGCAGAATTCTGGGGTTTGAAAGCAGCAGAAAGGGAGGCTTTCAAGAGCCAGCGGGTAGTTGGTGTGGCATCACCTTGGTGTTCAGGGTGTTGGGAAGGGGTCTTGGAAAGAGAGTCTGCAATTTTCCAGTAGATGTCATGCTATCAATGCTGTACCAGAGCACATTACATTGAAGTTACTGCTGCTAAGTTTACAGACGTGTTTCAGGTGGCCACAGACCAGAAGAGGCAGCAACACCTGAGCCCAGTGCCCTGTCCCACTGACACATCCTAGAGCACAGTAGAACACTAGGGTTTTTAGGAGGACAACCACCATTTTTGACACGTATCTGTGACTGGCCAGAGACCCAGTGGCATGGCTCTGTATTCACCAGGAGACGAATGACAGGTTACAGAAGCCAGGTGTCTTTAGAAAGAGACAACAGGGACTGCAATGTGCAGGGGTAATTCACCAGCTAAATCTACTAGCTGTTTGTTGTTGGAGTGGGTTTGTTTGCTTTATTTACATTAAAATAAAATAATATTTGCTATGCAGGAAGCCCTGAGCAAGAAGAGCATGGCCAGACAAGCACAGAGGCGCATAAGGCCAGTACAGAGCTAAGCCTTCTTGAGCCTGAAGCAAACCAACATCCTGGAATGATCACAGATCTCCATTGCTCTGTAGGTGCTATGCCACACAGTGCTCCTAACCCAGGGATGCTGCCCAGAGCAGCTTATGTACAGCCTAGAAACTCCCCCACCCCTATAAATGACTTTTTTAAAAATTTATTTGTAATCAGCTTATGAAATCCTCAAAACTATGCATTGTCAGCCTGAGCTTGCTACTTGTTTTGCTATTCAAATGCACTTTTGGCATCACTTACCTCTCTACCAAAACCAAGAGCAGCTAAAACGCTGTTTTCTTCCCTGTAGCCACCATAGCAGCTATTTGGAGGTCACCATCTGATGGAAGGTTTCCCTGCCCATGACAGGGGGCTTGGAACTAGAGGTTCCTTCCAACTCTACCCATTCTATGATTCTATTTATCATGTCCCTGAGTGCACAGCAACAGCTGCGTGCAGACCAAATACAACATGATTGCAGAGCACTGCAGGGGCTATCTCTGGGCCTGAGCACAGGATATTTTGTCACCTTGTCAGCCTCAGGCTTAAGGACACACTGGAGCCAATTCTCCCTTCACTGAGAAAGACGTGCACCGATCTCTCCTTGTGCCTGCCCATGCCACCACATGTCTGCTTGCTATGCTCAAACCCCCTCTTTGAGATCTTCAAAGGTTATGTATGCTGTGACAAGCTCTGTCAGCTTTACACCACTTTAAACATACATGGCGTACCTCCAATTTCACTGCCACCTCCAGCAGTCACGGCTAGCATGAGGCTAACATACGCAGTCAGGAGTTCATCCAAATGATGCAATTACTCAGCCAGGCTCGGCTGGAAAGAGATGCTCAGAGACCCTCATGACACACACAAAACTCGCCCTTCAGGTTTTCACAGACAGCAAAGTTAAGGTGCTTTTGGATCTTCTCTTGTAAAAAGGAGAACAATTTCTATAGTAACAGACCAAAACTTATTGCTGCAACAGGCAGTGCTAAACGTTTCAGTACCATTGCAGAAGTTTCTTTCTTTTCAATAACATGCACCAAAAAGAATGTGCTTATAATGAAGCAGGTTGCGCCCCTTCCCCTTTGCAGGCGCACATGGGCTGCTTCTCACCCACTCACAAGTGCTTTCTCCAAGTGCCTTGGGTGTATTTTTAGAGGGGGTGATCCTGGCTTATTGAAGTCCTCTGAAATTTTGCTGCCGATTCTGGCAAAAGCAAGATCAAAGAAGAAAACTGCTCCTTCTCTGCACTCCTCCAGTATCAGAGGGATGGCCTGTCCATGGCTGCTCAGCAGACACTTTTACTTAAGAGAAAACAACCATTGGAGAACAAGGTCACACCAGGATGGGTATCCACTGAATGCTTTATAACAGAGCTAAAAAAGAAATATATTGCAGTTCGTCTTTGTATTCATATAGTATATAATAAAAGTAGTTATGATTAAATACATATTTACCACATATAAACTACATTCAGTTATAATATTAATAACAATAAATGCAAGGCTGTTCCCCATCCAGCTGGAGCTTGAGTCTCCTCCTGCAGTAGATCCAGAGCACCTCACCTGCTCCTTGCTCTTCCTACACACGCAGCAGCAGATGAAACCCAGCTGCCCCAAGCACTGCGGGGTTTGATTCATCTGTAGCAAGCCTGGCTGGATTTCAGAGCATGGCAAATGCAGTTACAGTCTGGTTTGAGGTGTGCAAGCAGAAGACTGTGCTTGGAGAAGTGCAGACAGGAAACATGCCAGATTGTTTATACCTGAGTCATGTCTAATGTTGACAGAGAAAACTAAGGCAACTGGGAGACCACTACTGTGCTCAGTGCACATGTGATCCTCTACCCTAACTCTACCAAAATAGGGACTAAGCACACACTACTTGTGTAAATATCACAGTGGCAGTGTATGAAACTATTCACGATGCAAAGCATGGGATACTCATCCCCCATTGAATTTGCTGGGTTAGGAGAAAAGGGTGTCTTCTCCGATACATGAACAGGTTCAAGCACGCCTACTTTCAGGATATCAACGCTCCCTGATTTGCAACAGGCACCTCAGTGAGCAAGCAGCCACTCAGAAAACACTACCAAAAACTACTGACAACAGAGAAGACAAGGGAAAGTCTGGGGCAGCTGGAGACGAGAAGCTCCAGGAAAGTTCACTGCAATTTTTGTAACTTTCCATCTTGCTCCTTTCAGCTCATCCAACTCTGTATTCCACTTCTTGATGTTCTTGCTTACCAGGGAGACATGGAAGTAACACCATGTGTTTCAAACCAGCTGGAATCAGTGAAAAGGAAGCAAGCAAAGCTTGGGTTAGCTTTAAGCATAGTGAGTGAGTGTTGGGACTTGGTTACATGGGAATTTGGGACACATCACCGACTTGTCATAGAAGGTGTGTGCATGGATCCTAAACCACCATAAAAAAATAATAAAAAAGGCAGGCCCTCAGGGTTCATTCTGGGGAGTCCTTGTTACTGCAGTATCTCTGAGCACTCACTTGGGAGAGATGTGCCCTTCACTCCCACACAGGGCTTTTTGCCAGCTTGGATCCACCCTTATCCTCAGGGGTGGGAAAGTCAGACCTGCCAGACAGCATGTCATGCCAGTCCCAAGTTACTGAAAACTAAAAATCTATATAGCATATTACACCCATACGGAGAGGATGACTAGTTGAGGCTGAGCTGGGGACCCGACAGGTAAACTCTTTTAACCTACTCTCTGTTTGTAATGGAGCTTTTATTTCCCCTTGCAAATCACATTTCGGCTTTTCCAGTATGACTCCAGTGCACATCTATTCAAACAAAAATATAGGCTCTTGTCTTCTACTCTTTATTTTCCCTTCCTGACTAACCTGATTTCTCCCCTTGGAAACCATCACCCAGAGCACACGTGATCAGCCAGACCTGTCACCCCTCATGGTCGTTGGGAGCATTACACATCAGGGATTCCCCAAATTGCTCACAGCTGGGTCTGCTCCACCACACAGGCTCCTGGCAAAGCCATCCCTCCCCAACAGCCCGCTGCTCACCTCTGTGCCACCTGCAATCAGGTTGGCTGTGCTCCTGACCTTCCCTGCTCCCCCATCTGCTCTACTGCCTGTATTTTGGCTATTACCCATGTCTCTCTTGCCCATAATCCGGGGGCATTTCTCTTACATCCCAAGAGGTATCCCAAGCAGGATTGCTATCCTGCAGCATTTTTCATTGTGTCCTTCTCAAATTTTTGCTGCAGAAAGAAAATTCCAGGTAGAAAGGTTATTTCTGTGCCTCCTCTCCACAATTCCCATTTTAGCTGCTTAACTGTCCACCCTGTAATAGTCAAGAGCACTGGTGCTCAGACCTCTCCCCATGCTAGTAACCATCACCAGACCTTTCCAACCTCTTCCCAGAGAGCAGCTCAGAATAAGGAACCCCAGGCTCCCCTTGGTCAGGGTGCTCAGTTCAAACCTTTTATCTCCCCTTGCTCCTCTGCGGTTGCCTGATTGTGTTTGTTAACGTGGCAGCGCTTGCCTCCTCCGCTCCACTGGCAATGCCAGCTTCATCCATCTGCTTGTCAGCTTCCCCCACAACAGTCACTGCCTGTCCCTCCACACTGCCCCTCCAGCACGGCAGGACCTCCTGCCGTCCGTCTACAAAGCCTGTCCTGGCTGTGCCTCAGCAAGCCTCATGGAGACCTCAGCAAGCCTCATGGAGACCCATGTTCGCTACAAAGCCAGTCAAATTTGATTTTTGCAGTGCATTTCAGTTCCTTACTGGTACTAAATAGAAAGGATTCCTTCCTGGACCTCTCATGGAATCAGCAGCTGACCCAGGTGGCTGTGAGCAGGCACTCCTCTGTGTTTGTTATTATCCACCCTGAGACCTTGCTCCTGTCACAGCTCCCAACACATCCTGGGATCACTTCTGGACTCCTTGAGGTTGCCATCAACTAGCAGAGGGGTTTAAACAGTGATCAGAAAACTTAGCATACCAAGAAGTATGGGATGCAACTCAGAAAGATGCTTTAAAGAATCACCTAACAGACCCACCCTTTTCGCAGTATTTCAGCAGCAATAATATTATCACTATCATTTTCATTGCAATAGTACATCTCCAACACAAACAAAAAGGAAAGCCTTAGCTCTCTTCCTGGCTTGCTAGAAGAGTTCAGGAAGACCTTCTGCATGTCAGTTTATATGCCTGGCTACTGGTTTGCATCTCTCTCTGAGCTGTTCAATCCTGGACGTGAGCAATGTGCAGCAAAGATTAGCTGTACTGCTTTGGAAAAGGATCCTGACACCACTGTGACCAGAACTGTGTTAACAAGTGAGGACACCCTCCAGCCTGGGACACCACTATGGACCTCTTATAGAAGATCTTTGGTCCAGCATGGCACTTTTCTCACTTAAATTCCCCACCTATTTATGGCTCAGAGTAACTGGGGAAGAGACCAGCAACTGAGGGTTATGCCTGCGATATAGAATAATAGAATGGTTAGAGTTGGAAGGGACCTTAAAGACCACCTAGTTCCACCCCCCTGCCATGGGGGGAAACACCTTCCACTAGACCAGGTTGCTCAAAGCCCCATCCAGCTTGGCCTTGATACCCGGCCTGTGGATACCCCAGGGATGGAGTATCCACAGCTTCCCTGGACCATCTGTTCCAGTGCCTCACCATCCTCAGAGTAAAGAATTTCTTCCTAATATCTAATCTAAATCTACCCTCTTTCAGTTTAAAACTGTTAAGTGTCATCCTGTCACTATAATCCCTGATGAAGAGTCCCTCCCCATCTTTCCTGTAGGTCCTCTTCCTTTTAAGTACTGGAAGGTTGCTATAAGGGCTCCCCAGAGCCGCCTTCTCTCCAGGCTGAACAACCCCAATTCTCTCAGCCTGTCATGCCTCAAACATCTGTCCTAAAGCAAGGTGAAAAGGTGAAACATTCTCTGCAAACAGTGCAGTCTCTTATTTGATCCCAGAAGTGGTTAGACTGCTACCATAGAATAACTGTAGTTTACAGGCAGCTGGGGTGAAACCCATCCTCATCCATCTCTTCAGGTCTACCTTTCTCTATTTGTAAGATGGGATAACAGCACCATCCCAGCCTTCTGGGAGAACATAAGCCTGACTGCACCAGTCCCAGGGACCTGGCAAGACACCACAGCAATACGTGATGGAGGTACATATAGTCTCAGACTCCTCAGCTTAAGTCAAAACACTCAATTGCCTTCCCATCCCTTCAGGAAATAAAGGTGTTACTTTCCAAATAAGGTTTCCGCACAATATTAAGGGATGCAACGTGAACAGAGACAAAGTGTGCAATACTGAAGTTAATCACAGAAAACAGGGGCTGGGAGGGAATCCCACGAGAGCGACACATTTATTTCATTATTATATCACAGATGACATTAAATATCCAGCAAGTCCCTCAAGGCAGAATTCTTGCATAAAAAGCATCCCCATTTACCAAGCATGATAGAACCTGCAACTGTTCTATAAATAAGGGGTATTTACAAAGAGAGCTGTTAAATATTTATTTTTCTCTGGAGACAGAGTTTTCTGTTCATTTGTCTCTGTTGCAGCATCAGTCGGTATCAGGGAGCAGCGGAGCTCACCTAAAAAAAGACTAGGAACCAGTCCAGAGCCTGATCTGGACACAGCACCAGCCTCCTCTACAAGCTGGCGAGGGAAAAGCATTCAACCTGATGCGGAGGGAACACGAAGCAAACAAAATGGGAATGATCTCATCCAGCAAAGGTAGAATAAGGAACGCCAGTGACAAAGCAGCAATTAGCGAATGCTATCATACCACTATGTCCTTATGGAGCTGGCTTGGCACTACACATTTAAGAAGTGACAGCCTTCAGTTGTGAAGAGTAACTGCACATTTGCATTACATTTGCTTTGTGTCTTGAACAAGCACATGTTACTCACAACTAATGAATTAGTGATTTTTCTTTTCCTTTTTTTTTTTTTCTTTAAGCTGATAGCTCGGGGGTGGGGGGAACCCAACCAAAAAACCCTGGCTCTGAAATACGCTTCACTGCTAACCCTTTGTAGTAGCAATTGTAATAGTTCTTACTCCAGCTTGCCAAAAGCTGAGTTTTAATTAAATATTAAAAAGCTATTTGTTAAAATAACGTTGCCATAGCAACTGGAGAAAGCTAAAATACCCTGGCGTTTCTGACTCACAGCATATTAATCAACCACCAGCTATTATATAATGAGCACCCCCCTCCCGCCAGTGCCAGCAGGAACCAGGGCACCCAGTGCCCGAACCCCCAAGCTGGGCAGCGCTCCCAGCCGGACTCTGCCCTCTGTGTGCTCGCTGTCTGCCCCAGCTCAGGCACGGCTGGGTAGTTATCCAGGCTCAGTGCTCAAATATTTTGGGGAAGCCAGGCTGGAGTGCTCGGGGTCAGTACGTTCCTCATGGGAGCACGAAGGTGAATGGTGTTGGTTAAGTAGAGGTTTTGGCATGGGGTGCGGGGATGGTGGTTCCCTGCACGCAGGCAGCAATGAGGGGCTTAGGTGGCTCCTTCCAGCGAACCCCAACCACCCACCTGCAGTGCTTGTCTCGCGAATTCAGTGCTTCCAACAGATCTAGTTCTGTAAAAAATTTTTTTAAATATATTGAGTTTATTTCTTGCAGCAGGTGCCTCCCTACTGTCAGGCCAACTGTGCAAAACTCTGAAGGAGTGGAGATTAAACCCTGCAAAGGCAAACCAGCTCTGCCACTCACCCAGAATAGCTTATTTTACAGATTTGAAAAAAAAAACCAAACCAAAATCAAAACAAATCAAACAGAACCCCCCCAACAACAAAAAAAATCCCCATCATATCTCATCCCCACTCAAGCTGAAAAAGCCCTTCCACACCCTACGTTCATGCACTGCAAGGATGGCAACCTCAGCCATTCAGCAGTTAAAGCTGGCAGACCCACAGCTACGGGTGGCACTCTCTGCAAGCCCTTTGTGAGGCTTTTCCCTGGGGACACAGCTTGTATTAGAGGTGGTGGGACTTCTCCCACTTCCTTCATCCATGCTGTGACCTCACCACGTGCTCCGAAATGTTGGGAACAGCTGAAGGGGGGAGTGGAGTTGGTTGGGGTGCAGAGCAACATCAGCTTGAAGGAGGAGGAGGACGACAAGGAGGGAGAAGCATAGTTATGTTGCTCAGATGGAGCTGCGGACAACCTTCCTCCCCCTCAACAACTCAAGTTTATGCATTTAATGCCCTCCCCCCTTTTTTTTTTCCTAATGGAAAATAAATACCTAACCACGTAGTTATTAACTGAAAGGAATGTGATGAATATTACAGCATTTGCATGCCAGCTTTGGTTTCCTGCTGCTTTGTTTGGGTGTCACAGGCTGTGACTATGACAACCGCAAGCAGTTATTGGACTGATGTCATTGGTGACATCATGCTTAATGGAAAAGAAAAGGAAGAAGAGATGCTAATAAAATAAGAAGAATTGGAACAAAACTTGCATTTGCCTCTTCAAGGTGCCATCAACTTCTGTCTCCAGAGTAAGGTCCCAAAGGGCCACGCCACTGGGATGCTGGAGAGCCAGGCAGCAGCAACTACGTCCTTACCAAAGCCCAGGCAGAACTGAATCTTTGCAAAAAATATACACTCCTCCTTCCCCTCACCTGTGCGATAAACTGTGAGTTAGCAGTCACACAGCAGAAATCTCCTCACCTCTTCCCAGTTCCCGACACGATCCAAAGCCTAAGCCTGGCTTTCAGGTCTGAGACAAAGGCAGAATGGAAGCTTTTGGCTAAACCTCATCTCTCCCTGCTAAGCTTCTCCTGATCTTCAAACAGATTCTCTTCCCTTTCTCCATTCTTCAGTTATGGCAGTATTTTCCCCCTTTTAAAAAATAAAACAGACTCTGCCCAGCATTTCCGGATGGTTGCCTGACCAAGCACAGGGGAAATGAGCATTGATTTTGTGAGGAATGTACTGCTTAGAGAGGTGGCTTTTCTGGTGACAAGTACAAGCAATGGTTTCAGCCTTTGAAGGCTGCCTCAGCTGAAGCCGAATCTCTCACCCTGTGTAAGAGCAAGGAGGCAGCACCACTGCTGCATTTTGCAAAGCCATTACTGGACACAGCGCTGGCATTCACAGGACACAACGTTGTCAGAGCCTTTCTTTGCAAACAGAAAGTGTTTGTGAATTCACTGCTCAAGATCAAAGTAACAATCACAACAACAAAAACCCCCCAAACCCATACAAATCTTGTCTGGTAGAGAAGAGTCCACTGCCACAATTATCTACACTTACACACCCAGAAGCCTTGACGTAAACTGATTAATTTTTCCAAGTTACTTTCCCCCACGTTTTTTTTTAAACACATGAAAGGTGCTTCTCTGTCTTCTGTGCTCTCCTGCTGGACCTGCCCTGCCTCCACAGCCCAAGGCTGCAGCCTGCCCCAGGCACTTCTGAGGCCCTACTTGATCTGTAGCCAACCCACCAACCTGTTCCACACACATAGCGTCCTGCCGTGGGAGAACAGCCCCACTGCCCTGATACAGCTGAAGAGGCTTCTCCTCAAGCACGTACAACCTGAAGGAAACCCTCCTGCTGCATCCTCCCCTCTCTGCACTGCCCAGAGACCAAAACACCATCAGAGGGATCTTGCCCATAAAAAACCAGAGGATATTGCTGTTAAATAGCAGAAGAGAGATGCTGCCTTAAAAGGGGAGGTGGATTAAAGCCTGTAACAGGCGAAGCAACTGCTGCTTGCAGCTCCTTGCGCTGCCTCTTTGCTCATCAATGTCCTCAAGTCCACTGGAAGTGGCAGGAGCTCCCCAAACCATCCCTAATCACTCATAACACAGCACATCAGCACTTGGTTTAGCTTCCCTCTGTGTTGGTGTCAGAGCCACCCACAGAACCACTGCTGCATCCCACACTGCTACAACCCCTCACAAGGAAAAATACCTCTGGGAGCAGCCGTGGGCAAGTTTCACCCTCTGGGTGCTGAGGGGCAAACAGAAAAACAGAAGTGGCAAAGAAGCCTCCTTTCCTCCTCTCTTCTCTCCATGGCATCTCTTCATAACAAATGCCTGGTCCTGAAACGTTTTACAGGACAATACTGGAAGGGGATGCAAAAAGCAGACATACAGGAACTGAACTTTGCTGCTCTGGTTTCTCCATGAGCTTCTTAGCAGGATGTAGTTTCTCACTCAGCATCACCCTCCTGCAGCCATCTCACACTTCCCAGTTCCTTGCTCAGGCTTCTGCCATGCAGCTGTACATATGCCACAGCAGGAGGAGACAGGCAAATGGGAATTTACAGTCTCCTTTCACTGCTGAGGCAATGACTGCATTTCACTGCAATAATTTCAGAGCCCTCTGAGACCATACATGAGTTACCCGGGCAGCTTCCAAGCAGCTTGCTCTTGTTTTTTCTCTCACCCTCTTAACACACCTATGATATATCAAAGGCACCCATGTACTGCTCAGCAGCACTGCTTTGCTTTGACTTAACACCACAAACAACATCTACCTGGGACTAGCAGTCCACCTCTGAAGAGCAGGGGTGCATTAGGTGAACAGACTCATCAGGACCTCAAAAACACTTGCCAAATTTCAACACTGCCTACTTAGCAGAAAAAAGCCCAAGCAAACTTTCCTTTTGGGATGAGCAAAGAGCTTTTCCAGCTTATCAATATATTTCTCAAAGTATGTACATATGGCATCTTCCTGGTGAATTTTCTTCAGCTAAACCTACATCTACTCTTCATTTCACTCCACAGCCAACATGGCTGTAAAGGAAAAAAAAAATAGAAAAAAAGGACAGAAACTATCCTGTGCAATGCTTTGTAAGCGACTGATGAAAAATAAAACCCACATCTCGATTAGCAGCTCTTATGTGGCAGTTTAAACACAAAAGAGCTTGGGAGAAAACATCTATGATTCAAAGGGAGAATATGAGCTATGGACCTTACTGAGAGAGGATCAATACAAAACATCATCACAATTTCACATAGTTTTTCTCCCAGCAACTGCACTCATTGCCTCTATTTTTCACAAAAAGACTGAAAGTAGGATTTCCCTATTCAGGCTTTATGCTTACCAGTTTCTGAATGATTGGTAGGCATTTATCATGGAATTTTTTTACCATGTCTTTACTGAACACTGATGCACTCAGTTTTCCTCCTGTTAACAAGATACGACCCTCTCTTTTTTCCAGGCTGATTTCAACTTGGGGCTTTATTCTGCTCTAGCCCAAATAGATTTGTGTTGCTGTAGCAGAAAACAGGCTGTAAGGCACTGAAATAAAAATGGAAACAAAACTCTGCTCATTTCCAAGTAACCATAAACTTCCATCACCATAGAACAGTGTAAAAATGGGACAGGAGTTGGGCTGATTTAAAAAAAAAAAAAATCAACACACCCTTCCCCACTTATTCAACCCCTCTGCCAAGAAAACTTACTTACAGGAAAGCCACGAAGCCCAGAGCAATGGCATCCACACCACCAATCCAAACTGTAGCCTGTTACATCCCCCAGCACCAGCCCGGAGGAGCTGCCCCAGGAGCTTACACTGCACCAGACACACAACCAGGGCCTTCAACCAGGGTTGCCTAGGTCGGTCTACTGCAGCCCTGGCTGCTCCACCTGGAGAGCTGCAAACCAGGCACAGCTGATAGGAAATCACACCCTTCAGCAATGCACAAGAAAAAGCCACAATGCAGCTGCTCCTTAAATGCTTTTCATGTATCTATATATCTGTACTTATATATAAAAGCTCCTGGCTGAGCTGCTTTGGAGGAAGGGAGAAAGCCAAGAATGCAGGTGTCTCTGGTGGTGTAAAAGATCCTCCAAAGTCACTTTCCCAGATCAGGGAAGATCTCAATATTGGACAGTTTTCTGTTTTGATGACAGGGCTGGGGTGCTGTGCACATACATAAAACCAACCTCACAGTGAATCTGTGCTCTTTTCCCCTTTAGAAAGAGGCAGACTTTCTTCCTGAGAACTCTCCAGCAAGATTTTGTCTTTCAATGGCTGGTAGAGCTTGGAAACAACAAATAAGCTTCAGATGGTGCTAATGGTCCATTCTGCTGACCATATTCTCAGTTAAATGCATTCATGTGGTCCATATCTGCAGCAAGATAATTATTCAGCCTATGAGGTAATACAATGCTGACTTTATTTTGTGGGTTGCAAAGAGGTGCCAAAGACACACAACCGGTTCCAGAAGACTGGATTTGCTTGCTGTAAACATTTCTTAAAGTGTCTTTTACAAGAAAAACTAAAAAATCTCCCTTCTGTTTGATCGAGCTTGGGTTTCTCATTTAAAGGAAAATAGGAAAAAAAAACCTACTCACAGCACTGCACTTCTTACATCCTGGTAATCTCAGCACTCAGACCTCTCCAAAGGCGAGCAGGACTTCTAATACCTACAAAAGAGGGAAAAGCGATGTAAGACAGGGAGAAAAAATAGGATAAAAAGCAGCCATCTCTTCCATCCTCTGACTGGCAATTCACTTTTTTGCCAGCACCTGGGAATGCCGACTGATAGGAATTGCAGCAATTCCCTTTTCCACCAACCACCATGCAGAATTTGAAAGATTTGGTGCTCCAGCCCTGTTAGAGTAACAAAATGAATGCTGGGGGCCTCTTGGAGAAAAAAAATAATCCACATTTCTAAGGCCAAGCAGCCAGTGGAGAGCACTCACACATTGATGTCCTAAGATACCGTCGCTCCGGTTTGGACTGGAAATACCCACAAAACATCTGCTGCAGCAGACATATACCAGAACAAGTTCTGTTTGCCTACTGGGAGCTTTGACAAAATGCCATCAAAATTGCTTTTCTGCTCCTTAAAGGGACTCACCTGCTGTGTCCCAAAGCTAAAGTTGGCCTTCCTCATTTTCAACCCTTTTTTTTTTTTTTTTTTCCCTAAAGGAATGGGAGAAGAAGGTTTAGCTTCAGTAGCTGCAACAGCAGAACTTATATAAAAATTTTCCCCTTTGGCAGCAGCTCCACACACACCTCAGAAACACTGTGCCTGCAAGTCTGCAAAGAACAGGTAAAGAGAATATAATAATCAGTCCTGGGACTGCTCTGAGTAAAAGAAATACATGCAACAAAACACCCTGCTACTCCCTCAAGAAAAGAGGCAGAAGCTTATCGATTGCTTTAGCAGCACCAAGAGTGCAACCTGCATTTTCAGCTCAAGCTAAAGAATTTGAGTCCGAAACTTCATGCTCTTGTTATCTTGGAGGAAGGTCAGTTGGCAAACCTGAAAGAAAACGCTTGGAGTCTTTTGCTCCTTCGCAGCAGGTCAGGAAGGTATTTTTTTTGGCTCTTTTCAAAGAAAGATATGGCTTGATTTCCTGAAAGAGCATCATGGCTACTGGAGGAGCCAGGAGGCCAGGGGCTGTTACACAAGCAAACCCACTTTTTAAGAGCTTAGAATAGAAAAAGCGGCATGTTTATTCATAGATAAAAAGGAAGCTGCTTCCCGCTTTGCTCCATCTCGGAGTAAGGCAAAAAATTTGCTACTTTCACTGAATCGTTAAAGAGAAATAAGCACATGGGATAGCTGCAGATTTTGTGCTATTTACGCCTCCACCCCTTTTCGGACCCAGCAGGCTGCCTTCTACTGCCCTTCCTCCTCTTTTGGGTCCAATCCCCCACTGCCATCACAGAGCGCAAACCCAGGGCCAAGCAGTTTCTGTAACGGGTCTAGTCCAGTTACCTTACACCAAATCCACTACGTTAAATCCTGTCTTTTCAGTGCTGTCTGATGTGCAAAAGTGACCCTACATCTTGCTAGCAAGGACCAAAAACACCTCTACAAATAAAACACTTTTCAAGAACAACAAAATTGCCTATAATGCAACACAGCTTAGAAAGTTAATTAAAATAAATATATATGTGTGGTGCCGTTGCTTCTTAGGACTGAATAATGAGCCTCACAATTTTTGGTGCTTTTCCTAAAGACCCAGCTGGTGAAATTTCCATGAGGATCTCCACTTTCGGAAACATAAAACAGGAAGAAATCTCTAGGGTTATTAAATCTAGTCCCTTGCTGTTGTACTCATACTGCACAATCTTCTTCGGAAGCTATGCAAAAAGTTTCTACTCCTTGTGGCTATGAGAATATGATTTGGGTTTAACATAACAGCTCAGAAACAAGTTGGTAATATATGTATAGACATATATATATATATACATATTTCAGATCTTTTAAACAATTTCATGGTTCTGGGAGATCTGCTTCTGCTTTTGAAAGCCTGGAGTTAGGCAATAGTGAAATGAAGGCATCACAGAAATGTCACATTTTTTGCAACGTGTAGGTAATTTCTAATGAAAACTCTTGCCACTGTTTGTTCATCCTGGGCATCCCTGCATGGGTGGCTCTTGAGCAGCCTCCTGTGAGGGCACTCTTAGAATCACAGAAGGGACCTTAAAGATCATCAGGTTCCAACCCCCTTGCCATGGGCAGGGACACCTCCCACTAGACCAGGTTGCTCAAAGCCCCATCCATCCTGGCCTTGAACACTTCCAGGGATGGGGCATCCACAATTTCTCTGGACAACCTGTTCCAGTGCCTCACCACCCTCACAGGAACGAATTTATTTCTAGTATCTAATCTAAATCTCCCCACATACAACTTAAAACCATTACCCCTTGTCCTATCGCTACACTCCCTGCAGAGTCCCTCTCCAGCTCTCCTGTAGGCTCCCTTCAGATACTGGAAGGCTGCAATAAGGTCTGTCCAGAGCCTTCTCCAGGCTGAAAAACTCCAACTCTCTCAGCCTGTCTTCACAGGAGAGGTACTCCATCCCTCTGACCATCTTTGTGGGCCTCCGCTGGACCTGTTCCAACCGGTCCACGTCCTTTCTATGTTGAGGACTCCAGAGCTGGACAAAGCACTCCAGGTGGAGTCTCAGGAGAGCAGAGTAGAGGGGTAGAATCACCTCCCGTGACCCGCTGGCTACGATTCTTTTGATGCAGCCCAGGATGCGGTTGGCTTTCTGGGCTGCCAGTGTGCACTGCTGGCTCATGCTGAGCTCCTCATCCACAAGCACTCCCAAGCTCTTCTCCTCAGGGCTTTTCCTCTAACCCAGCTCAAGGCAGGGGAAACAGCTCTCCTTGGCATGAAAGCATGGCTTCCATGAAATGTGTCACAACACTGGGATCAGGCAAATTCAGACCAGAGTTCCTCCCTCCACAGGAAGGCATTCATGCAGGCCTCATGTCCACACCTCCATGAGCTGTGCCACATAAACACCAGCACGGTCAGCGACAAGAGCCAGGGAAACCTGTATCTGCTGGCTCCCGCATGGTGTCCTGGCAAGTACATGCAAGAAACAGGTGATGGTGGCTTATGAGTTACCAGAGACCACTTGCTTCACAGAAATTGCCCAAGTGTGTGTACATAGCCTGCATCACACAGTGGATAACTCCCACTACCCCAAGCCATCCTTCATTCTCCGCACAGCGACCAGCAGACTTGGCCACCAGCTGCTTCCTTATTCTGGACACTTTCCAAGAAAAGTAACATCTTGTGGCAAAACAAAACAAAATAAACAAAAAGATTTAAAAAATACTTCTCTAAAGTATGTAATGTGATAAACACCAGCACTCTGTACAGTTTCTGCAATCCAAACACTACAACACTAACCACTTGAAAATAGGCTTAGTTTGCTTTATTTGCCATGAAATTTCTTGCAAAAACCAGATTGTTGAGATATCTTGAGTGAACTAAAATGTAAATCTCGAGCTGCTGTTAGGGCAGGGAAGAGAAATAACAGTACTTTTTAGATGCTTGACAGAAAAGTTCCTTTGAGACTCTCTCAACCTACAGAAATGATCAATTTTGCAAAAGAACATTTTACAGAGAGAAATGGAGTTGGGAGCCCTAAAAGCACTTGCTTTCCCCAGCTGCGCTCCAGATGAAGAAAAATAACCCCCAAACTCCTCCAGACCTCTTTTGCTGAAAGATGCCTGCACGGTGGCTTACACTGCTGCTGGTCCGCCAAAAGCATCACTGCGGAGCAGGTCATGACCATAATGCCAACCCTCTGCAGCCTCACCAGCCTTTGGTGCTTCTCACTGGCACTGCCAGTGACCCATCACCTGCCTTGCCTCAACACCAAAAATTTGGTGGGACAGGCAGTAGGTTGGGGTCACTTTTTCTTCATCAACCTAATGAGCCTTGGGATGCTACTTTACTTTGCTGCTGCCTCAGCCAGGCAGGAATACGGCGAGGCTGGGGTGTAGGCTCATCCCCGCTCCTCATGTTTGTATGGTACTAGGCATTTATTAACATTTCAGTGTAGCTTATACCTAGATTTCCCTAAAAACTACCATGATCAAAATTATCACCTTAGCAATCTGAATTACTTCTAACACTAGACTAGAAATGCCTTCTATCAAATTAAATATGCACAGCTGTGTCGGAAATGGGGGGTTTGCATCCTGTAGATTGCAGACTGTTATTACAGCATGATTAGCAGATACAAGCATTCCTGAAAGTCGTCTGCATCCACATGCTGAAAATCCCAGTTACCCCAGAGGATCCTGAGCACCCCAACAGCTCCCAGCTGCCGGGCCGGTTCCAGTTAAAAATTCACCAAACCTCGCAGACTTCAGTGCAAGGGAGTGATGTGGTCATGAGCATCCTTCATTTCAACACCTTTATATAAAGATAATAAAATTAACCCATCCCTGTCCCCATCCCTAAGACAACTGCATAAAACATAAATGCAGAGTTTCCACTAAATACTTGCATAAGTGGTGAAAAAGCTAATAGAAATCCCAGAAGTGCTCTGGGAACTCTGTAAACACACACACCTTGGGTGGACTGGGATGCTTGGAGAGGACCAGGGATATCCCTCACACCTTTCCATCCCCAGCCCCACTCAGCTCTCAGCTGCCTTCCTCCAAACCTTTTGAACAAAGCTAAAATGGAGACGGGTCTTTCCACCCCACAGCAGCTGCTGATGGCAGCCCCAGAGCTCCCCAGGAAAGCCACCAGTGCTGAGCTGGAAAACATAGGGTAGGAGGCTCCTGCCAAGGGTCATCTCCACCTCAGCAGTGTGACATCTACATAAATGAGATCTTAATCCATTGTGCACCATCTGCAAGTACCTGTCAGCAGAAGCTGTCTCAGGAAGTCACTCCAAAGCTGCAACACGCTGTGGTTCAGTGGCCTTTGCTTTCCCCCAGGAAAACTTCTATAAGCTACAGGAATGGGCCAAACCCCTCTTTGCAATGCCTTCTTAATATTACCAGCTGCTTTTGGAAATATTTGGAAGCATAAAAATAAGCAAAGACCAAGTAACAGCAAAACAAGAGCAAAAAGCTGAAAGAAAAAACCTGAAAAAAAAATTAAAGGAAAAATTTCATAGGTTTAAGTAGATTTACACTGTCACAGAAACTATTCCCTCTCTGTTAGAGCTTTAGATTTCAGAGAGCATGCTCTCTATCAGGATGGAACTGATCTTCTGTCATACCCCCAGGGAGAAGCACGAGTGCGATACTGCAGGGCGGTGGACATCTGAGCCAGGCAGCTCGGGCAGCCACTGAGGCTGCCTTCACCTGACCACTGCTCCCAGCGGACTGCCCCCAGCCCTCAGCCACAGGCTGTTTGCAATGGAGGGGCTGAAATGTGTCTGCCCATAGTTATACTTGAAGCCAGCACTTTCCTGTAAGAAGATGTGGTTTGGTTGCTGGCAGCAGCCGTGACTGGCCTCAGCTGGGGCTGGTGAGGGTCCTGGTCTGGCTTCCCTGGCACTGGATGGACTTGCGAACCGCAAGTCTCTGCTGCCTCTCATCTCAGCGCTTTCTTTAAAAATATGCAAAAAATTAATAAGATTAACCCCCGCAACCCCAGCATGGGTGTATCCCCCACATCTCCACTTGGGTCATGCAGCCTTTCTGCACCTCACTTTCTGTTGTTAAGACTAGTTCATCAGGAACCACAGAACTGAACAAAAATTAAAGAGAATGGGAAAGCAGTGCTCAAAGCAGATTGTACTTACTTTTCAACACATCCTCAGCTGTGGGGGATCCACAGAGAAAGGTATACTACTTACTTTTCTATCTCCTTAACTGTTCCTAGTTTCCTTCAGCAAATCAAAGTGTTTTCTTGAAGGATGAGAAATCTCAGTCTTAAATACTATGTTAAAATAGCAGCGAGGGCTTTAAAGTGTGGAGAAGAATGTTTGGTCATGTAAGAAAATTAAACCAGAGAGAGATGTCCTGTAGGGTTCTGGCCAACAGAAAGTTCATTATTAACTTATCTGGCTTTTAGTAGAGTTAAACTATTTCATATTATTCCTCTTAAACCCTGCATTTCAGACTGTCATCCTCTGGTTAGTTACCTATGAGACAAGGCACTAAATGCTTGCCCATAGTAATAAACGTGTTGGAAAACAGTTGTCAGACCTTCCTCTGCCAGAACCATGATTGATAACTGTTTTCCAACACAGCGGTTGCTACCGTAGCACTGTTGTAGGATGCTTTTGCTGCCCAGCAAATGTACAGCAATAACTTTTATTTTATTTTTAAACAACCAAGCTGCCAACTGTTCATATACAAATTAATTTTCAACACCATGGGATGTCCAGTCCCTTTGTTCAGATCCATCTAGGTGACACTGTACAAGTTTGCTCAAGAGACACGTTATATGGTGCACACAGGGGACACAGCAAAGATTTACACACTCCTTCCCCTCTCCCTCAAATACCCAAGCTCATAACAACAGTAGTGCTAGAGAAGAAAAGAACAACGAGAGAGAGAACTGAAGTGAACGCAACACAAAAGCACATCAGTAACTGAAATCAGTCCCCACGGTCTAAATGTATCTGCCAATTTGAGAAGGACAGGGGTCATCATTTGAGAGCAGGCAGGTAGGGGAAGTGATGTGAGCAGCAGTCCATCGGCATCCCTTCATGTGTGCACAACACTATTTAAGCTAGACTGCAGCCAGAGACACCACTGGCTATTTTCGCTGCTGAGATCCACTGTCAGAGTGACACAATTTGAGGCCTCCCAACACCGCTGTTAGGTTTGGCCCCCGCTCTCCAGTTTCAGCCTGATTTCTTCACCACATGACATAGCCCAACAGCAGACACTCTTCTCCTGCTCTTAATTCATTCCCTCTTTTGTTTCTCTCAGCCCTCAAGCTGAAAAGAAAAAACATTCAACAACTTAAAAGACAAAAAAAAAAAAAAACCCAAACAGAAAAAAGAGACTGATCAGGGCCAGCCAGCAACTACATTTTGCCGTTATGAAAATAAATACAAGAGGAAGGGGTTTCCCTTTTCCGGCTGTTTAGACCATTCCTACTTCTGGCCGTAAGCACCAACGTGTTTTCAAATTCCTGCCAAACACAGCAGCTGACAGTGCAAAAGTGGTACAAGAAACAAAATGAGCACAGGGTGTAAATATAAAGCAAGAAACCACTTAATTCAAATAATGGTGTTTGTGCTCCATTCGCTCTTGAAGACGAGTGCCATTAGGCATTATTGAGTCTCTTCAGTAATAGCGTCTATGTCACTGTATCTGGAAAGTTAAGTGAGATGTTCCTGGGCCAGCAGCCCCTATATTTGTGCAAGGTGACCTACTTTCAACTGCTAGTAATCAAGAAGACATAAAAAGACTGTAGGAAAGGCTGCACAGGGTCCCCTGCATGTTACTATATGGTCCCGTTTGGTGCTGAGCTTTACGCGCTCTCCTCACTGCAAACACCTGGAGCAGCCCGTTTGAGGTCAGCATCTCCAGGGGCATCTCCCTGCCCCTGCTGCACTTGTGCCCCGGCCACACAGCCCCAGTGCCCCAGCACATGCAGCCGAAAAAGGACAGTCTGTGTACACTGAGCACTGAAAAACATCATCTGACCCTGAGAAATGGAAATGCTTGTAGAAATCCCCACGAAGCAGTTGCTTTTGTGGCCTTTTCTCCCAATCCCGGGGAGAGCCAGCACAGCCTGGGCACTGTGTCTGCTTATTCTGTTAAGAATCAGTAACTCTGGGCCCATCCTTCCCCTCCAGCTAACTTTTTTTTTTTTTTTTNNNNTTAAGGCTGAAAATACAAAGAGCTGTAATGAAACTTTCTCCTCACAGCCTGCCAGTCTCGTGGTCCCACAAATCTGTCCTATCAATTTATCACCTTCACTGTGGCGATGCCTGTATTGAACACTGATCTGTTACGCCTCCAGGTCCACAGCCCTAAACAGCCTGGGACTTTTCTGGAAGCCAAAGCAATACAAGTTCAGACATTGAACGTCTGATTCCTGCAGATCTAAGTGCTGTGTTTGTTTGGGATCCTACTCATATTGGAATACATCTGTAGCAGCAGATGCTTTTTACAGCTTTCTACCTGAATCAGGATCCAGGGCATAATTACATTTCTGAGAGTGAATCCTACTACTACTTGGATACACTTTTGCTGCTCACTCCAGCAGGAGCAGGTCTGAACCAAGGAAGATAAAGTGCAACTCACACCCTACTGTGAAATGCTGTTCAGGAGAAATGCACTTCCACCCTTTAAAAATCAGACAAAACCAGATTTCATAGAAAAATTATCCTATCTTTTCACATAACCAGCAAAATGACATTAATGTCTTCCATCTCACGATACATTTAATGAAGGGGAAAAAAAAGTACATGTGCACACCCCTTTCTCCAGTGCTCCTTGTTATTCTTCCAGAACAATTCTTCAAAGCTGCTGAGATCACTGTATGTTACCTCCCTTTTGAAGGATCAGATACATTGCATCAAAAAGCACGCGGGAAAAGTTCTAGGGCATGAAACCAATTTTTGCACACTTTTATCTGGGTCAGCTTTTCTATTGATTCTGCAAATACCATATCATTTTTTTAAAGGTAAGGGTTTTTTTTTTTTACTTTAAAAAGAAGAAAAAGAGAACATCAGAACTTAAGTCAAACATCCATCTGAGCCAAGGATTAGTTTTGTTGGGTGACTCCAAATCAAAAAGGTAGATTTTTTTTAAATAACATCTAACTAACAGTGAAAGAACATCTGAATTCATTTCTAAATTCGGTAAATGCCTTCTTCCCAGACTGCTTCTGGTTTTATGAAATACTATTTAATGTCTTTGCTATTAGGTGTACAAAACTTACACAGCTGACATCTAGGAGAGCTAACATGAGACAAACACATTAAAAACATTCACATACACATTTTACCATTAATTCATCCCTCCCTTTCTCTGCCCCTCTGACAAGCTTTGCTCCATGGTTATGAACTATTTGGCACAGCCTCCAGCTTTGCTTTATGTCATTTCATCAGTCTGATGTTGTGTCTTGAGGTGCTCTGAAATAGAAATAATAAATAAGAACTGGCCCCGGGTGACAAAAGGCTTGATCCTGTTTTAGGAGGAGGTGACTTGCTGCAGACATCTTGAAGGTCTCATATCAACTTCATCTGCACATATGAGTGGAAAATGGAGAAAGGACACTTCCAGGAGGATGCCTACCAACAGGTAACAGTTTGTAGCAGGACTGACTCAGAAAATTAGCGTGCAATGCCAGATGATAGCAGAAAAAAAATAAAGTAGTTGGGAAGTCTAATTAACTCTTGGTGAAAACAAAGTGCTAATGAACTGCCTCTTAAGTGCTTTTCAAGGACAGAGTCCTTTTATGTCTGAGAGATGCTCTTTGCACACATTTTGGTGGTGGCGTGATGCTGGTAATAACAACACATTGCCCAAGAGCCTGACTAGCAAGCGTGCTTCTGCTGGAAGCTGGGTGCCCGCTTTGGCAAGACCTCGTTTCAAAGGGACCTGGGTAGACCTCGAGTAGGGCCATTTGCACATGTGCTCCCACATCACTGCTCAAGAGGGGTCTGGCTAAGCCAAGCACTTTTTTCCTGGCTCTGGGACACCCATCTGGCACTCTTGAGATCCAGAGGATCGTCAGGATGGATCCCTCAGCCTTTTTGTATTCCATTTTCCCCATCTGGAGAGTTGGGAGGGAAAGATGAGTAATCGCTTCCATCACATCAGTTGTGTAACACAAACAAAACCCCCAGCCTAACAGCTTAATGGTTTCTGATATGCAAATGATTAAGCCCCAACATGTTCTCGCAGTGATTTTACCCAATTAAGCCTTGTCTTCATTAGGGAAGCCGTGCCACCCCCAGACTAGGCTGCTGGATGCTGCATTCAGTGTTGCACAACTACAAACAAAGGCCCACGGAGGACCAAGCTGCCATCACCATGGCAGACCACAGGTCCCCTTGCCCAGAGGTGACCCTCCCTCACCTCACCATGCCATACTCCATCCACAGCCCAAATCCAGTTCTTAATATATTTTTTAACTGCAAGAATTATTGCTGTATTACACACTGACTTCTCTTCCCCCATGTATTAATGGGTTGCTTGGAGCTTTGCAATCTTTCAAAGAAACCGGCTGGAAAAGTAAGAGCAGGGAGGCTCATGTTAAATAGGGAAATGAAAACGCATTGCTGGCTGCCCCAAAAAACTAGGCCAGGCTTCTCTCGGCCAAATCTCCAGGTATCTCTGAGGCAGTAACAGTTGGCACAATTCTTAAAATACGCACAGGCTGATTAAAGGCTGGCTTACGGCACTTGCTACACTTAAAGCATTAGCGGTGAATTTTAAAACCAAACAGAGATGATGGTTTTTGAAAGAAACCTCCTCCAAACGCAGGGCTGCTCACTGAACCCCCTCTCTGGCTGGCTCTACCACCTCTAAAGACACCGAGAAATCACCTGGAAAAAAACAGAGGCACCAAAACTCAGTACCGACAGAGGTACCAACATCTTGGATGTGGATCCAAATACAAACCAGTGGCTGTTTCAGTGTTTAAGCGGGGCTGCAAACTCCATCTTTCCGGGGCTGCTGCCCACCAGCTGCCATACCGCTCCTTTCCCAGGGGCCTGGCCCCCGCGCCAGCCTGGGTGAGAGATGTGGCATGGATGGCTGAGGGGAAAAGGGAGCGCTGAGCAGGGACCACCGGCCTGTGGACCTCCATGGTGGTGGACACAAACACATATCCCACCCCGAGAGGACACCTTCTCTGGGGAGGATGTTTTTTCTCCTTGTGCACCACATCCCAGGTCCTCTCCTTGATCCACTCCCTTCATGTTGAAAAAGCTTCTTTAGCGGAGAGGAGCCCAGCTCTGCCCACCCTCAAAGCAGGACAGAGTAACCAGAAAGTACTGTCCTTTCCTCTCCCTCACACCTGGGGAAAGGAGGGCTGTTTTCCTTCATCCGCCTTCCTTACATTCCCATCAAGGCTCAGAGCAACGCCCTGCCATAATTAATTTAATATGGGAAGTGTTTTCATCCTCTTAATATGGATGGGGTAAAGCAAGACTGATAGTTTGGATTTATTTATGTTATTTTGGACTAAACTAAGGCTGCAGCTTTGCAAGACTGCAAATCTGGCTTTGTGGTGCCCATTACTCAACTAAGACCACCAGGTCCCAGCAGTATAAAGCTGGGCAGACCCCAGATACTGGTGGATGGTGTCCCCAGTAGCCCATTGCCCCTGCAATTGCTGCTGGCTGCCATTTCTGGCCGAGGGCCACAGTGCTGCAATGACCCTGGGAGTGGGGTGGGCTCTGGCTCCCATCACCACTGGGTCACTCCAAACAGCCCTTCCCGGGCAACCCAGTTCCCAGACATGCACTTCAGCCTGCTTACTGCTGGGGTAATGCCTCTGGATTTAAATATTCAGCCTATTTTGCAACAAACATAGATGCTTTTGTGCTTGTGCTCTTGCACACGGACTTCAATAAACGGGTTTTGGCTACCAGTCCCACAGCAAGTTGTAATACGCGAGGCCGTATATTCTCTTCAACAGAGCTTTCAGGCAAATGGGTTCATGTACAAATACGCTGCACCTGAATGGACTCTCTCAAGCTGGATTCAGAAATGGCTATGGGCAAATAGAGTCAGAACTCATCAAAGATAGTGACTGGTAACACTCAGATTTATACACAACCTTGCTCAGTGAGCGAAACAGCAGCTTTGAAGTATCTCATATAAAGCTAAGTAAACACCTTCAAATAAAGCTCAGCTGCCCTCCAAAACCATGCAGGGTAGTTATGGCTCTCTTTAGCCTGTTTTTTGTGTATCTTAAAAGTGGTCTGTGAAATCAGTCATAACTTTGCCACTCAATTTCTTACTTTGGCAACTTTCAAGTAACTTGCAAGCAGCACAGCAACATCAACCAGAACATCCTCCACCGTACAAAGGCAAACTGCACAGCTTGGATTTAATTGGTATTTATATGCTTGCATTTTTCCAGATTAAATGTGTGGTCTAAGAAAAAACCCTCAGCCAGAGTCTCCACTGTCTTCATCCAAACTCAGCCATGAGCTCTCACGTGTCCCACTGAAGCAACCAGGACCCCACTTGGGCCCTGAAATCCATTTTATTTAGAGCACTCTGCCCTACAAGGAACTCTGTAATGCTCTCTTCAAAGATGAACAGTGCTCAGAAATTTTATTCTTGATGGAAGCTGTATTTAAAATGTTTTTCTTCTGTCCTCAGTGGGGTTTCACATTTTGCATGTGTGACAAAGCAGACACGGTTTTCAAGAAGCTGTAAATCCTGACTGCACAAAATGACCTTAAATCTAGAGTGTCCATGGATGAAATCTGACCCTTAGAATCAAGATGCTCAAATCTTCTCTGCTGCTAAAATAAAGGCAGAATTTGTTCCTGGAAGCTTAAGGTTGCTCCCCTGTTTGCAGCAGAGCCTAACTAGAAATCTGTCAAGTTTGTAGTCCACACCTCAAATAGCCTTGTCAAGTCATACAATCGGCAAGAAGTAACCAAGGCACGGTTTTATTGTCAGGGAATGTAAACAAATAGCAGTCAGTGCTGCTCATCTATCTCAGGTTGGTGCATATAATTTTAATTAAAGCATTTATGTAAATACAGATGCAAATTAGGTTCAGTATAGCATCTGGCAAATTACTATCAGAGCCCTGAGGCTACTGGCAAATTATCAGCATGAGCTTGCATGATGTGAAGGTACCAAGTACAGTCTTGGTCCAGACGCTATATATTTTATTTGCCTTAAATTTGCAGTAAAACACCATATTGGTACATACATAAGAAGTTAAATAGTCTTCCATTTGAAAAAGGGCTCTTAGGAGGTAAACCAACATCATTAAAATCCATCCTTTAGACAGCCTATGTCTAGCAAGAAAAAAAAAGCCCTTCTTGTATTTCTGCAACACCTATCAAAGGAACTCAAAGTGCCTCTGAAATGTTAATTAATCCATACTTTCCCCAAGGGAGATCTATTTTAAAGATGGTTGTATGGAGTCTGCATTCATCTCTCATTTGCCAAAGGCTCACAGAAGGAAAAGCCACAGAGATCGAATCTGGACCTAGGAGCCTTGATTCCCTGCTTGTCCACATTCTCATCACAAGACCTCCCTCCCCCAAAATCACAAGAACTCACTCACACCAAAGAGGTGTGAACCCCTTTGGCCTAGATATCACTGCCTCAAAGTAGTGTTAACTTCAAAACCTTGTTAAAACTGCAACGGCGATTACATGACAAGAAAAATAAGGGAAAACAAATCACAAGGGGAGAAAAAAAAAACCCACCCAACTTTTGAAAATGTAAGGAATCTTTAGATCATGCTGAAAGTATCTTATCTTTGGAAAATGAAAAGGTATGACCAAGATAATGTTCACAGCAGTATCAGCACCAACTCCTGCTGATTATTCCTTCCCTCAAGGTGCACTTCCATCTTCAGGGCCTTGCAAGTGGAGATCAATTCCCCCTTTTTCAGAACCTTCCATTAAGATCAATGCTTTGAAAGAGGCAATAGCTCCTAAGGCTTAAGAGCACGCTTAACTTGATCAACATCAATGATGCTTAAGCACATGCTTAACATTTTCCCGGCAATAACCTTGCAAATTTCCCAGGGTATGAACTTCCCATCCTTACTGAATGAAGTGAAATCACATTTCCAATGTATTCAGAATGGATGCAGAAGTCGACTGGAAACAATTGTTATTACTGGTGACAAAGAACAGGAGAAAGAAGCGCAGTAAGGTTTCCAGTCACATGGGTGCATTCATAGCATGACAGAATGTGACACATACATGACATATCATTACTATGACAACATTGTTTGGAAGACATGTGTAACTAGCATTTTGTAAGCATATGGTCATATACTGGCCCCTTCCTGTGCTCAAAATTAAAAGCAAAACAGAGACAGGAGCTAAGGGCATCAAGCCACAGACTGGCCTGTTAGCATTCCTTTGCCCTGATTATCAGTTATAATGACTGCACATTCATTTAAATGCTTTGCTTACTGACTTGTTTGTTTTATTTGTGTTTTGTTTCCAAAAAAACATCCCAAATAAACAGGTAAAATAGCAAGTGTTGTTTTTGAACATTGGGATGCTGGTTTAAATTCCTACAATAATGGTGCGTTCCCGGCTGCAGGGAGAGTGTGGAAGAGGGGGAGCAGGGAATGAAGATATAACTAAGGACATTACACTGAGGTTCTATCTCCTGAGATGTATTGGAACAGGCTAAACATGAGAGCTTCATGGCCCAGGAAGCTGGGCATCCCTGCTCTCCATGGCTGTGAAGAGAGTTAGCGTACACATATATATATATGTATATATATGTATATCGGAAGCTTGCTGGAGATCAGTAACATTTCAGCCTCAGCTCCTCCATGGAGTGTTTCTATCTTGTCTGGACTCTGGTCTAGCAAAATCATTTTTCTGGGTCCCTTTTGCACGAAGAAAAAATGCCAAGTTTCACTGGAAGCAAGGGAAAGACTGTTACAAAAGATGAAGCACTTCCCATTCTTTCTTTGGGAGAAAATTAAGCCAAAAATCACAGCCTTGCCACGTATTTGTTTCAAGTCAGAACCCACATTCCTCATGGAGGCCAAGTTTGCAATCTTGATGCTTTCTTACTGATAATCACATCTCAATAAACTTTTATCTGATCTGAGACTTAATTAGGCAATTCCAATAGACCAAATGATTGTCTTAGTTTTGCCAAAGGCAGTAAGTAACTTTAAACATACAAGCAAACAGATAGGTAAGAGACTTGTAGGTCTGACATGGCTGTTGCCATCTGTGGCACTCAGCTGGCACATCGTTAGGGACCCATTTGGAAATCAGTGTGTCCTATACTGTACTGAGAAGCCGAGCCATTCAGGTAGCAACTCATAACTTGGGGACATGAGTGTACCAGATGAAAAGGACAGGCAAGAGGGTATAGTTCCAGCCAGGCTATGGGAGAGGAGGTTTTAATTCTCCGCTTAACACCTTGTGTAAACCATTTTTATTCCTCAGTCCTTTGACACTTAGATCTTGCACCAAAATTTGATGACAAATACTGAGATGGAGAATATACAAGCACATACCAGGTGCTTGCATTTTAAGAGAAATGGGATTAAATAAGCACCGATAAGCCACACTCTACTCTGCTTCTCCAGCAAGGCTGGGGATGACCTTGAAGTTTTTTCTTGAGCAAAGCAATGTGTAACTCTAAAAGGCTGCAGTGGAAGAGAGGAGCAGTATTTTACCAAAGGACCTGTAGTAGCAGCATAACAACATAAGCTCCTGATGGGAGCCAAGGACTGAAACTTAGTGTGGAAAGACACAGTAGGTGGCGAAAACTCTAATAGAGTTATCTGCCATTTGAGACTTGGGGAGTGAAGCTCTGCTAGGAAGGGGGAAGGGGGTTGCTCTGCCCAAGAGGTAAGGTTGCGCCCTGTTTCCTCTCTCTGCATATTTTTCCACTTTTTATTTTTGGATGTTGCAACATTACCCAGCATTAGGTGGCACACAGCTAGATTAACAGCCACCATGCCCCGCTTTGGAGCGTGGGAGGAACACGAGAATCACCCCGCAAAGAAGGACGATAAGCGAGGACCTGCAACATTAAAATGTGCCTTTCACCTCTGTTTTCCTGAGGAGGATCTAAAACAACCCCTTTAAAAATTTACTGGAACTAGGACCCCAGACACAATGCAGCAGCAGACGAACACCCATGTAACCTTGTCAAAATGCTACACAGGGCTATCACAGCAAAGCCCTGGTCTACAAGAGCCCTGCATGAGGCTGGTTAGAGAAAGAGTGGCTGTGCCAGCACAGCCATGTCACTTGGGAATCACACTTTTCCACAATTTTTGGCCAGTACAGATTTGCTGGGAGAAGTCTGTAGTGTAGGCACTGCTTAAGCCCAAGCCATCTTCAGAAGGTGATGAGATGCAAGCTAACTTCCCAGCCTACATTACAACCTGTGTTGTAATACAAAATTCAGCCTTTGTGTCTTTCCACACAGAGCTGCTCAAGACACTGGAGGTGGGGACCATTCGATGTGGTCAAGTAAGAGTCAAGATGCCAGTGACATGAAATAAATGGCTTTATAAAAAGCCATCAGGATAGTTTTCATTGATATGCAAACTCTAGATGAGGGCAGCTCTGGGCCAACGGACTCAACTACACGACCAGAGCAGATGCAAGGTGACTTTGCATTCCTTCAGCCAAGGCAAGCACAAGACACAAACAGCATCAGTGGCAAAAACGATAAATTAACACATCTTAAGGGACAACTACACTCTTCTGAAAAGGCCAAGTTTAGCAGGTCTTGTAGGATAGTTTAATCCTGGAGCCTTTTTATTTGGCTGGATGACCTGTTCCCCCATTTCTACCCATGAGCTGTAAGGCTGGTTTTGCCCTTTCTTCCTCTTAATTTTAGGCTTAGGTAATATTTTCCTGAGTCAGAATTTACCGTGAACAAAAGTGGCTGCTGTCTGAAGTACCCAGCAATCTAAACACATGTGAAAATTTAAGCAAACAATTCCAAATGCGAGGACACAAGGCGAACACGCATATAGCTAATGAATAGCTGGTTTCTACCAAAAATGCTGGAGACCCACAACTCCCAATGAACTACTTATACCTGTGGATCACTTTAAAGACATCTTTTTAAAGGCTAGACTTTAGAAACCACTACTTGTAAGTGTGAGCAATCATTTCTATCTTGACAAGACCTGAGTACACTGGCAGAAAAGGAATACCAGTAATGAGCTGCAGCATCCTCCAAAGCACAGTCCAGTCCTCAGTCCAAAAGTGTTGCAATCAGGAATCTGCCCAAGAGTGTGAACAGACACGTTTTTCTTTGGAATGTAACCTGCAGCTGAGTGGCACACAGAGGACACATCCGGAATTTCTCTGCTGCCAGCAGCAATTTTGGTTCATGTTATGATACCAAGAACTGAGAGTTTACGTTTCTACAAGAAAACTCCTCCCTCTTCCAGTTATTTTGTAGGATACAGTAAGTTTCTACTTACTGAAAATGTTAATTACTCTTGTATTTTCTCACATCATTGATACTTGAGCACTGATTCCTTTGGCACAGATAAAACACAGCTCCCAACATTTTGAATTACACTGGTCTTCCCTTTGCTCAGGAACAGAGGTTTTGCAACATCACTCACCTGTGATTCAACTCTCCTCAGAGAGGAGGAACAGGGTCTGTTTTGGACAGACTTGTCCTAACTACCAAGGAAGGAGCAAGGAAAGGGCTCTCAAAACTTAGGGGAGCTTCATGACCTTGCTGGGATGAGGGGGCAGATCTTCCATGAAGAAGAGAGGAGCTCTACAGATGGAGAGGTAACAGCACCATTGGTAACTACAAAAATAATGACAATCTGCTCTGCAGCCTCCACTGCAGCTGTCTCTGGAAGAGCTGCACCAGCCAAGGGACAGGGACTCAATTCCCGCATCTACCCATTTTCTAGCTTTTGGAGGAATTGCTTTAGTAAAGAGTAACAAGAGTCACTCAAGATCTGGATGCTATTATTGTAGCAGCACAGTCCCAGAAGTCTTCCCCAGATACACTTATGCTCGTTTTGAGGGCAAAGCCTGATGGCATTCAGCACACTGCTGGGATATTCCTGGAGATCAATGTGACAACGGAGCCCCACCAAGGCCTACTGCAGTCATGCAGGGCAAAATATGATCCCTAAATCGTGTTTACCACCATGGTACCTGAGCAGGCTTTTCACCTTGTCCTGGCAGTATGAAATGAAGCTGCTAGCATAGACCCTTAAACACTGCTTTGGTGAAGGGCAGGACTAAAACTCTTACCCTGGATCCAACATAACTTTGCTCTATCAACTAAAAGGAATGGCTCCAGGAGAGAAACCAAGCATCCCTTGTCATTTGATATGATGTGGGATAAAATATTCACACTCTCTAACAAGTAATAATGAGAAAGTTGTACCAGGGAATGCTTCTGATATGGATCTACTTTCCTGCCTGGCTCCACTCTGGTGCTACTCACAAGCCCAGAAGCTCAAACTGTATTAATGGATGGTCATTCCTGACACACCCTGCATCTACCAAACACAGGAGACTTTTTACTCAAAAGGCCAGCTGCATATGGAAAGACATTAAACTTCGTACAGACCAGCCCTCACTCCTCGAGTCATACCTGTTCTCTTTAAAGTGTATTTCTCTACTTCACCAAAAAAANTGTATTTACACTAGTGTTTGCTCTGCAGATGGCTGTGGGAAAGAAATATAGATTTTAATCTGCCTGGCGCACCACCAGCTGAGCTGCAGTTGAGATTTAGTGGACAGACTCTTTATTGCTGGAAGATATAAGTGATGGGGAGAACATAATTTTATCTCCAAAATCTGGATGGAGGGGAAAAATAGCTTCCCTGTTGCTTCCTGGTCATGGAGGGAGCTAAAACAACTGGCACCTTCCAGGGAAAAGTACTGCTCCATGCTCCTCTTTGCAATCCTGTAAGAGCTCTGTTTGGGGTGGGATGGAAATGACTTGTAGCAATGGCTTAAGAAGAGGCTTGGTGAGTGTCCCCTTCTTTCACACTAACCAGACTTTAATGCAAAGTATCGTTATAGTTTTGGGCAAAACCAGACTTTAATGCAAAGTATCGTTATAGTTTTGGGCAAAACCATTTCCATCCTCTCTTGGCTTCCATTGTTCAGCTCCGGGCACATTGTTCAACTTTGGTGCCTCAGTTTTCCTATCTGTTAAACAAGAGTAATAAAATATCCCCTGAAGGTATCATTTACCCCTTGGTGGGTGCTTGCAGGGAAGTATGGAAAGAAAAGCACTACAGCCACTACAGATCCTAAGCAAAGCAGCCAAAACTCTGCTAAGAAGACAGAAGAGCAGACACTAGACTAGCTTAGTCGGTTATGATTCTTCTGTGTTGCAGCAGATTCTCTGTCTGGAGAAATGGCTCACCAAGGGACCAGCTGAGCGACCAATGCTTCAGCAAACCACCAGCCCATTCAACCCCTACAGCCAGACGTGCAGCGCAAGCTCAGAAAGCCAAAAAAAAGAGAGAAGCTGCCAGCTTCTTCATATTCATGAGCTCTTTAATAATGCTCGACAAAACTTGGAGGCATGTTCTCTGCTGTTTCTCTTGCCCTTTTGCATAGCGAGCAAGTCATAAATATTTCAGAGGGAGAGTCCAGAAAATTTGCAAGATTGGTCCTAGCCTTTTACAGCATTAATGAGCAGGCCATTAATAGTTAATGAAGCAGCTGCTGGTGATCTCAGAGGTAAAGACAAGATGAGAACAGCAGTGTTTGCCCATTCACTTCAATGTGGTAATGTGAAGGAACGGCTTCTTCCTTTTATCACATCCTCCCCACCACGGCAAGACCCAGGAGTTGATCACAGGACCTCCAGCACAACCACACCTGACCCCCAGGCCCTGCTGCTGTCACTCAGCAGGGACAGAGACCCCTGCAAAGGGTCTGAACCGACTCTCCTGATGCTCTGGAGATATCCGTGAGAGGGAAATGGCCTCAGTGCTGCATCTTACTTCAACACAAGTGCAATGTCCCAAACACCCACCCAGGTAGGATCACACAGTGCATGTGTGCAGGTTGTGTGTGCACCCTATAGCTGTACATATGTAAAAATGCCAATAAAAAGACTGGGGGTTTGGGCCTTTTAAAGATCTCAGCTGCTTGTTCAAAGCCACACCTTGAAAACTGAATTAACAATACAATTAAGCAGCCAACTTCAAAGAACAGCTCTTGTGATTTCAGCCTTGAATACAGTGAGGCCTCTGGTGAAACAGTTATTTTTGCTGCACTTACTCCTTCACACCTGTGAACCGATATCGCTTTGTCTGTTTGTAGCCAGGAAAGGACATCACTTTTGGTAACTCCACGTGCTGGGAGCTTTACTGAAGAAGGGCATCATGGGGCTGTGAGGAGCAACTCCAGCCCCACAGCCTGGGCTGGGGCAAAATGATAGGGCAAGAAGAGCTGGGTAAAAGTTTAGACATCGCCAAACTCTGTTTCCTTCTTTTTATCCCTGATGGTATCACAAATGTTTAAGGGATTTGTGAGGTTGTTTTCCAGCTGCCTCCATGTCTGTGTGTATGTGGGTCTATCAATCTCAGCACATCCCCCAATGTCTGTCACATTTGACAGAGGTGAAAATCTTGAAGACAGTAACTTCCTACTCGTCTCACGACAACAGAGAGGGTGTGGAGAAGAGGTCCTCATCACCAGTGCCATGAAGTGGAGAAGGGTTAGTCTGACCCTTCTCCCAGTGCACAAAGGAATCCAATCTCGTGAGTCAAACACACTGGAAAGTAGTTTGCATTGGTCCCGCTGGCCCCGTGAAAGATCCATCTCCTGTATTTCAGCTCACATCACATCTGGCTTGTCACATATAAAGCTTTTTCTGCTCAACAACTAATAGCAACCTGCACAAAAAGCAAGGACTGGTGGCACAAGACTCTTTGAAGACCCTCAGGTGACAGGGACAGCACAGACCCATCTTCTTCACCAGCAAGCCCATAAATTGAGTGGGGTTTGGATGCAATCTGACTATCTGCCTTTTATGTAAGTGTCCTTAGCTCAGTGTTCAGGTTGTAATACTCAGAGCTGGCAGTCAAGAGCTTTGAATTCACTGGGAAGGAGAAAAGGCAAAGAAAACCTTAATTTCAAAGTTATAGTCTTAATTCCAGCTTCCAAACCAGAGCTGTAAAGTAGCAGAAAAGTCAAAGGCAACTGCAGCATCATGCCCTTTGTTAAATAATTAACTACAATTAGCCTAATCTATCTATAGGTACTCACTGAAGAGACAAAAAATTTCTCTGTCAACATCCTACTCTCACCTGAGCTGTGGGCTTCTGGATAAGCACCTCCTGGGATGATAATCTTCTAGTTTTTAACACAGCTGGCTTTGCCTGCCTTCAAACAAGACTCTGCCTGCCTGCTTTCAATGCAGATCAAAGGTGATCTTAATAGTTCCTCACTGTATTAAGACCTATAAAATAAGTTTATTAGGTTAGATTTCAAGCAATTATTTTATTCTGTAATTTGATTAAGAACTATCATTTGCCAAAAATGGCTTGGAAAAAAAATTACTACTTGAATTTAATAATAAAGAACATAATTAGCAATGAATGTATAGTGCTTCCTTTTAAAACCCATAGCATGTAACATTCCTTCATGCTTTAAATGGGGAGCATCTTAAAGTCATCTCAAAATGTTGATTTAAAGACTTTAATACCTTGAACTATTTAAATCACATTAAGGATGAAACTTCACATATGAAGAACCCTGCCAAACCCAGATGTGCATTGGGTTGTTCCTCACCCTCATACCATCTATTTTACATAATTTAAGAACGGATATTTTAAAACCGCAGACAAGTCAAAAAAAGTTTAATGACCAAAAAAACCTACTTTACTTCAAATGTTTCTTAATCAGCTTCCTATTAGCTGCCTGTTTCATTTTAAAAAGAAAAAGCCCAAGTAATAAGATTCTTAATACTTTTTCTCCTCTAGCTACAGTGTAAAAGTTTCAGTCTGTTAAACTTGCTGCTTTCAACTTGAGTACTTCTTTTTTACTGATTTTAAAGCACAGTGAAGGGACAAGGGCCATTCATAGACTAGCCAAAAATTAATCAAGCTGCAACCCCAACCAAGCCAAGCGGCCACAGCGGAAGGCGAAGAGTGTTTCAAGATGAGTAGGTTGTAAAAGACCAATGAGAAAGGGTGATAAATCACAGTTTTTCTCCACTGCTGTGCAATGAGGAGTTTGAGAAGAATAAAGGTGTCCCAGCTGATCCGTGCCTGAAGCCTGGTGCGGGAACTCTTCTGGAGGATGCTACAGCAGCGCCTAGATGCACAAACCAAACCCAACCTGGCAGTAATCTTAGGACACATAGTAGCAGCATTCATCCAGAGATTCTCACTCAGGACAAGAATGAGAAGAACCAAATAAAAATCCCATCCACACAGGTGTGAACAAAATACAGGCAGATTAAAAAAATAAAATAAGAAAAGCATGTTAGATGAAAACATGAGCCAGTCTGAGCAGTCCTGCGGGAGCTGCGTTTACCAGGGGTATTTCTTCTGTCAGTGAGAGGCAAATATGAAAGGCTGCATCAAGTCCAAGGCAGCTAACAGAAAAATATGATCAAATTCCAACCTTTGCTGCAGAAATCGATACAGAGAGAAGGCTCGGCTACAAATTCAGCTTTCCTGTGCAAATACACCATTTCCAAAATGTAGCAAGCTGCGACTCACATCATTGCACACAAAACTCCTAAAAAAGCAGCTAAAAGCATGGCAGAGACAGGGTGGTAATCCCCATTACCTCTTGCTGCCAGCTACTTTCTGTAAGTAAAGCAGCCAGCCCAAAACCAGACAAAAATCCTTTGACATGCAGTACCGCACACTGTTGACATCACCACCAATTTTGGGATGCAGCGATGCTAATGTTAAATACCTAATATCATCCTTGCAAAGCACCTGGCACATTTCTTTGGAGGCGGGGGGGGGGAAGCCTCTTCACATTTAATAGCATTTAATATCCCTCACTCTGTCAAGGCACCACAAAAGCATTTTCCCTGTGGATGGAAAGCAGCCTTCCCTGCCCGGTGAGCACCCAGCTGCAGCAGGGTCCATGCTGGGATGTGAACGGAGCCCTCCGAAACTGTGGCAGGGCAGGAAAAGGTAGTGGGGAAAGAGGGGAAAGAAGAGGGTACCGCAAAGAAATAAAAGATGCAAAACATGCTGTTAATACTGTACTTCCTCCTAAACTGGGGACAGGGTGCAGACAGGGGGTTGTGGCTTTTTTTAAAAAAAAAAAAAAAGATTTTAAGTCCCCTAGAAAGTTGTAGAGAGCTGCAGAGGGTTCAGCAGGGAACTGGGACCAGCTGGCCAAGGGTGTGTGGGTTCCTGGTCACCCCCTACACCGCAGAAGGCACCCACACTTCAGTGCTTTGCGGGAGAGAACACCACCCTTCACTGCTTGCCAGGGAGCAAGAGCACAGCAAACCAAAAAGGGTTCTGATTTCAGAAGATTCACTTTAAATCCACCAACTCGGTGCTCTGATCTGCTGCTGGAGAAGAGACGGGGCTGGAGCTAAGATTGTCCCTATGTGCAAGCTCTTTTCAGCATAAGTAAAATCTGGTGACACTCCTCTCCCAGCTTGGATGCTCACCCAGTGTTCACATGCTCTCACAGACTATTACACAGAGGGTAAACACATAAAAATAAGGCAAAACTCAGAAAAAAGGTACTTATAGATAAAGGCTGAGATGCAGTGTAACAGGACAAGCCAACAGAATTTGAGACACTTCAAGTATATTCAGGTTTGAAAGCAAAACACTTTAGAGAGCTAACATTTTTTTCCCTGTATCTGATTAACTGTGGATTTTGAAACTTGTGTTTGTCTTGAGCAATATTTCCCAAACCACCTCATCCCCTTGACATAACTGCAAGGCACACAGACAAGATTCCGGCAGAGCCGCAGAGGAGGGGTGTCCCGGAAAAATTGTCAGGATGCTCTAACTCTAAAGAAAGAAAAGATGCCAAGTTAAGGGTGGTTAAGAAAACAGTTCCCTCCAAACTCGTCATTCTTCCTCGTCACTCCAATTGCTTTAAACCACAAGTGGAGCCTATTCCTTTCTTATGCTGGAGGATCCCAGACAGAGCGAAATAAGGCTTCCTAAGGTAGTGGTTTCCTCTGAATTCACTCACCACCATTTGTACCTGGAAACTTCCTACCCACAGCAGTTGGGCAAAATCCTGCAGGTTCTCAGTCCCTGCATCCGGCAGCTTGGCACGGCTGACTCTCCTGAGCAGCACCTCTAGGCACTTCCCCTCGTTCAAAAACCCCATACGAGGCTTTCTGAGCATCTTATCACTCCTGGCTTCTCAAAGAAAATTAAATCAACCCTCCAAATGGCAGCACAATGGAGCTGGCACCTTCCTGGCAAGATGGTTGTATCCGAGCGCAGGCTTTAACCTAACCTGGCCTTAGGTTAAAGCCCAGGTAAAAGGGCTTCTGGCTCTCAGCAGCTGAAAAAGACACTGGCTGCCTAGTCCTGATAACCACAAGGTCACATCTCCTCCCAGTACCAAGCATTACATGATGGTAATGGAAAGTGCCATCATAAAAATGACAGGTTGCAAGAGATGCCATGGGGATGCCAGGCAGTGACAAGGAAATAAATGAGTAATAAAGGACTCTGAAACCAACTTTGGCTGAGCAAAAGGAGGGTGTTGGTGCAGTGGTCCCATGGGTGGGAGCAGTGACAGCCATATGGACACCCAGCCAGGCGACCCAGTGCTCTCCTCAGGATGGAGCAGAGCATTCAAACAATGTCCCCATCTTTCAATCACATGCAAAAAAATAGGTCTGACCTAACGCTGCTCTTCTCAGAAGACCAAGAAGGGAAATCTTTTTGAAAAAATGCAGAAAAAACTCAGCTTCAGGGGGGACTGGGGTCCTCTGGGATAACCCCATTTTCCACAATTTTCAAGGAAACCATACCAAAGCCTGTAAGATGACATGTACTGAAGCCTGTAACAACAGTGTGCTCCCAGCATATCATTTAAATAAATCAGTTTCTGGAGAGACAAAAGACAAGGAAAAACTCCCCATGGTGCCTGACAGTTTGTGCTTAAGAGGATGCGGAAAAAAAACCCCACAACAAAACATATTTGCTTTAGAGGTGGGAGGCGGGAAGAGGGGCGGGGAAGGCATCTCTTCAGGCCAGAACCATCAAGACTTTCTTTTATTTCCTGCAAGAGGGAATCAGCAGCCCAGCAGCAAAGCTCGGAGATGCCAGCGCTGTCTGCTTCGTACTGGCTTCCCCCAGCAGGAGAGGACAGAAAACCTCCCCGCATCGCTTCCCCGGGGCCTCCGTCCTGGCACTCTCTGAAATCCAACAAAGCTTACTACCTCCAACTGTTTACTCTCGGATTTTCTTCTTGCAAATAAGATTTTTAAAAAGAACAAGTACTTTCCCACTTCTGCTATCTGAGTGAAGTGTAACATAAAGTAACTGAAACTAATAAGCATGAAATTATGTTGAGAGAGATAAAAAAACATGTCCGAAGTGTGGGGAGTGATAAAAAGGAAGACGTACGTTGGAGGGAAGGGGCACAGAGTTCTTGAGAAATACTGGCATTTTATTAAACCCCTCTGAGGGTGCCTTGAGTAGCAGCTCAGAACCCACTTTTTTGGGTGCTACCTAAAATAACCCGCAAACAACTAGATACTTTTTAAAAAGAAAAGAAACACATTTTTCCCTATACAGCTCTGCTCACAGGACTTTTTCCACTCATCAGACTGGACAAGAGGTTAAATAACCCTGAACTTCAGGCTTCCTTAGTTATGGTCATTGACTCAAAACAAGTGAGAAAGTCTCTTTCCATTTTTTTTTTGTTGTTGTTTGAAGCTCCAGCAAGTGAAATAGGCAATTTTAACATTTACTAGAGAATTGCAGGAACAACAGACAATTAATGACAAAAGAGAAGCCAAAATTGACAGGTAATTTGAGGTTGCAAGTTAAAAAAAAAATATTTAGTATTTAGGAGGGGAAATAAGGTCAGGACAGGAAGAACGGGAAAAAAGAGGGAAGGAAAACTAAGATTTCAGGGCTAAGATGGGGCACAGAAAGTGAGAAGTTCGCCTCCCACCCCTTATACATGAAGTTAATTGTTCCCTCCGTTGGTGCCAGCTGGGAGCACACTGTAAATCACATCACCAAAATGCTATAAGTTAAAAAACAATACTAAAATACAAATATACAGCACTTAAGAGAGGAGGGAGTGAAGCAGAAGGTTGCTTCTCACCAAGACTGTTTCTGTGCAAACCCACAGCAAAGAGGACAGTAGCACAAGGGAAATAACTTTGTTTTTCAGCTCTGTCACATTTTTCCAGGACAGAAGATGAATTTCAGGCTGCAGAGGAGTCTCCCAAGTGAACTGACCTATGCTGTGGTCAGATAGCACCGGTCTGGAGGAAACTCCATGACGTGCACAGAGTTACTTGTGTTTGAGCCAGGATGTGTCCGATCCTGTGGCCTGAAGCTTCCAATGCCTGCTCCTGCTGGGAGGATTGGGCTTAACTTGGGCTTAACTCCAGCAGTAAAAAGGGTTTCCCAGAGAGGAGAGTTGCTGTGCAGACTGTGAGGGCCAAACAGGCACACAGCAGTAGAGAGATCTGCATGGGAACGTCTTATGTCAGGTCTGTGCCACAAACACTTGCCACATGGTTGTATCAGCCCAGGGCAGGACATGTCACTGATAGAGCTGTGCTGGCAAAACCCACGAGCAGAAAGGCTGTTACACCAGCAAAGGGATGAATTTTAGCTGATGCTGCTTATCAAACTCATTGCATGGGGCTGGGAGGATAAACCCACGACCAGCAAATTCACCCAAGGAACAGGTTCTCGGTGTTCTTGGTGTGGTCGTGGGACGCTGACCCCACCAAAGTGCTCATGCACTCCTAGGCGCTGGGTACCCCGCATAGTGAGATATTAAGCAGTCTGAAATGTCTACATGCTTGCTTTTTGCCAAGGCCCTGACAGGACAAGGGGCAACAGTTTTAAACTGAAAGAGGATAGGTTAAAACTGGACATAAAGAAGAAATTCTTTGTGGTGAGAGGCTGGAACAGGTTGCCTAGATGGATGCCTCATCATTGGCACTGTTGGATGGGGTTTTGAGCAACCTGATCTATTGTAAGGTGTCTCTGCCCATGGCAGAAGGTTTGGACTAGATGATCTCTATAGGTCCCTTCCAACATGAACTCTTTTATGGTTCTATGATCTTATGCATGCTGAGGCTGCCCTTTGAGCTAGAGCCCTGGCAGCTGCACAGCTCATAGGCTTCCCTGGCTGCCAGACGAAGGACAGCATGAGAGGGAGGAGACCCACTTCACTTCAGAGCTTGTTACGGTGCAGGTGGCGAATGAAACCAAGGGTGAGCCTAGACGATGGCCTTGCTTAACCTGTCGTCTATGGGAACAGGGCAGGGGGAAGAATCTGCCAATTGCTCCCAAAATATTTGTGAAAGTCAATTTGAGAGGCAATGCAGTGGCGAGCAAGCTTTGCTTTGCTAGATCAAGTCCCCACTGGAGTCTGCTCAGGGGCCGCAGCCTGGAGAAGACGTATACCTCAGATGTAGCCAGGGAGGCTTGCTGCTGGAGCGACACTGAATTCCTTGCACGCACCCTGCTTTCACCACCCGGCACGTACCCTGTGGACCGGGCCAACTCGCAAAAGGTTGTCAAAACTTGCTGAAATCCCCCTCCTGCTCCACTCCTGACGTGCGATTTCTAACCACGCAGGCGTTACAGATCACCTTCTTCCCCATTTGCTTCCCGACCCTTCCTCCCTCCTCCATCAGCCCTCCAGATGGCCAGTGCTCCCCTCTGCCAAGCACCGACAAGAGCCTTCCCACTGCCAGCCCCGCTTGGGGCATCACAGATTCACAGGGATGTGGCACCAGAACCCACGTCCTCAACTATCAGAATACCCCCCTCCCCGAGAAGGACTCTTTTTTAAGTTCCCTCCTGGTTACCAGTGCCAAAATCTCCTCGGCTTGCCTGTGCAGTTCTCCCTCCACTCACTAATAAAACCCAGACTTTTTAAGGTTTTTCAGTGCTAAATACACAAAATAATTTTACAGAAAACTCAGTTTTTGCTTTAAAAACGGGTTTTGGGTCTCAGGGTTCTGAGAAAAGCTTGCCAAGTGCATCATCTTATATCCAAACCCACAGTGTTTCTTCAAACAACCCCAAGTGCACCTTTTTTTTTTTTTAACAAAACAATCAATCCAACAACCTTTCTCCCTTGCAAAGACATGGTGGCTCTGGGGAGGGAGGGCTGCTTTGTAGATTCCTCAGCTGCCTGCAGACAGCAAGGCTGGAATTGAGCTCTCTTCCCTTCATTTTCCAAGGGCCTGATTCACTTCATTGCCCGTTCACTACACCTTCACAAACCGAACTCTCAAATACCTACCACCCTGTACGAAAAGTATTTGTAACATTCTAGAAATTACCAACTCTTCTGGCTTTTACAGAAAAAAACCCCCAAACTTATTGCTACCCCAGGGCTGAAGCATATCATGGCACTCAGTAAACTTCAGAACTGTGTATTTTTGAAGGGATGAAAAATAAACTAACACCACAAATATTAGTTCCAGCTGAAGTGACACACGTAAACACAACTTGACAGCAATTACTTTAATGTCTTTAAGTTAAAGCATTTATAGATTATTTTAATGCCTACTTTTATTATTTATTTTCAATAGAACAAACACCATCATGCAGATGTGCATGTTACACCTCCAGTTTGCAGCAACTTTTAGAGAAAGACCACACTTGCTGAATTATCCTCACACTTCAAAGAAAGTCAAAACTACAATTACACCTTCTCCACTCAAAGAGCAAATGCAGCAACCTGACAACCATGCCAAAATCTCAGGGAATTCAGTTGTGACACTGTGCATTTCTAAACAAATTCTAATCCAAATATTATACTGATTTATTTTCAATGGATGTTTTCATTCCTTAAGTTAAGTGGACACATGGGAAAATAATTTAGACATGGGCCACAACACCCCAACCAGAAGAGACTCCAAATGGTATCTCTGAGGATCATCCTAGTTAAAGCAAAGCTAAAAGGAATAAAACCTGAAGATGTCGCACATGCAAATACAGTGATGTCATGCCTGGCATTAAAATCTTCATCTTGTGTGAAGATGAGCAAAACCTGCTGTGTTCTCATTCCAGCCTGTAGCAGTTTGAAACTGGTTTGAAAATGTAAAAAGAAGCAAGTAACTTTACTATATTTAATGTTAGGGGGGTTTTGTTGTTTTTTTTTTACTTTTAATAAAAACACAATAAAAACTCCACCCACAACAAAAAAGAACCAAAGAGTGATGCTGCCAACTTAGGTTGTCTTATACAAATGGATTATTGATTTTACAGGAATTGTTGGTTGTTACTAGGGTAAAAAGGGAAAAAACAAAAGTATTACTTTGAGAGAAAGCAGCCAATGGCAGAGGTGTCCTGTGGGATGTAACTCAGACAGGAGAAGTTTTGGGGTGGTCAGGCAGGAAAACAATCTTTTTAGGAAGGGGAGCAATCACATGGGCTTTGGGTCGATAACTGAGCTGTGCACATCTATAAGCGCTTCCTGGCACCGAGTTCATCACAGGCCGAAGGAGAGAGGAGCAACACAGAACTCTTGGCCGTTCATTTCTGCAGACACGCCGCAGAAGCCTGGAAGGGGACAAACCTGAACATGGGTGCCAAGGTAAAATAAGGACCGGCTAACAACTTTAGAAATGCATGGGCTTTTTAGCATTCACATTCTCCCCCCCACCCCCGTTGCTGGCCAGTACCTTGCCTTCCCTGACCAGGAGATCAATTTGCAATTCTGTGTTTCAAAGAGCTGCTGAGTTCACACAACAGACTGAAGCCACATCTACATTAGAAAGGCTTCACCGGGACAGGAATATATTGCACAGGCAAAGCACTTCTGTCACAGATACCTCTTAAACAAGAGGTACAAACAAAAATACTCCTCTACTGGGCCAACAAAACCACGGCAGCACACAGCCCTGTTACTTCACATGCCATTTCCCAGTAAGGCTACAAGAGAGGGGTTTCTGCCACAGATGCCAGACCCCTGCCAGTCACACAGATCCACCTGAACAACTACCCCAGCCCCAGCCAGAAGGGACAAACCCCCCACAAAGTTTAATCTGCATTTTTTTTGAAGAAAAACAAAGACAACTCATTGACCAACTATATGTGGATTATTTGTATGTGAGCTGGATGACAAAGCGGAGAGTGGCAATGATTTACCATCACTGGCTGTAGAAGTATTATGTTGAGGTACTTGACATTTTAGTTCTCAGCCTCCATTTGGAAAGATTTTTTCTGGGGGGTGTAGGGGGTGTGTGTGACTATCTTTCCTCCACTAAAGAATGCACAAAAATCCTTTCCTGGACTGGGATCTTGATACCTGTGGGACACAAATATCGACTAGGAAAGACCAATTTTGCCAAGCTGTCAGCCTTAATGCTGTGACCTCGGCACTGCTAAGGGAGATCCCTGGTGCTGCCAGGGGTGTAGTGTCACAAGGCACCACAGGCTCCATCACCCTGGCCTGCTGCTCCCCGCAATGTCGCCTCAGGATCTGGCTGGCAGGAGGTGCTGACACCCAGCAATCCTGATCATCCTCTCACTTCCCCATCCAGCCAGGGCCCTCCTCTTCCCTCCCATTCCCAATTCTTTGGATGCTGGTCCCCCTTCTGCTCACCACCTTCTGATCCAAAACTTTTGTTGAGTTCTCCTCCATGGCAGGGCCCTCGCAAGCTTCTGGGATTTAAGAGGAGCACCTGCCCAGAGAGGATGGGGAGCCTCCATTGGAGAGATGCCCGGGGTTCCCAAGGGAACTATCAGGACCATGTCCCGGCACCAGGCTCTCTCCCTAAGGAGGGATTCCCAGGCGCAAAGCCAACCAAAGGGCTCAGGAATGAGCCGTGCAGAGGGATCCCCCAAAGTCAGGCAGGCGCATCCCAACTCCACTTCCAAGTTTTATTCCTAGCAACGTGGGAGAAAAAAAAAAATCGGTGGTGACAGAGAAGGGGGAAAAACCCCAGGACAGCTCTGTGACAGCTTTGGAAACAGCTGAAACAAAAGGGAAAGTCACCCCTCCTAAAAGAAAAAAGCGGGTGCAACGTGCCAAAGGCCGAGTGTCCCCAGATCTCCCCATCCTGGGGAAAATAAAATGCCACAGGAAGGCAGCGACTTTGGCAGTGGCTGATGGAGGGATGGAGTGGGGAGCCCGGCGCTACCCCGCCGCGCTCCGCGGGTACCGGCAGTGGCAGGGCGGTAGGGGGCGAGCCCCGGTGCCACGGGGGAGCAGATGGGGGCG
>VXBJ01005094.1:354930-439710 GCA_013400055.1 Nycticryphes semicollaris
GCCCTCGATCGGTGGGGATCTACGCCAAAACCCACATGATCTCTGACGTCAGCGTGCGTATTTGCATACGATACCACCGCCGGCGCGGCCGCCGGGGTCCCTCGGCGCGGCGGAAAGTTGGGAGCGGGGCCGTGCCCCCCCATCCTCGCTCGTCCTCCGCCGCTCCTCCTCCGGCTCAGCCCCGCGGATTTTCCACGGATCCCACCCCCCCCGCCAAGCCCCGAGCGGTGCGCGCGTGGGCTCCGCCGGGCTCTCCATGACCCGTTTGGTGACGCTGCCGGCCCCTCCGCCGGTCCCCGCCGCGCCCCATCCCGTCCCGTTCCACGGCAGGAACCACGCGGAACCCCCCGATCCTCCGGGCGGAGTCGGGGCTCGCAGCCCCACCGCTCTCCCACCCCCCAACGCCCCGGTCTCGGGCGGTGCGAGCGATGGCGGAGCCGGATCCAGGGGGGATGGACACTCGGTCGAATGTCTGGGGTTAGGGGCTCTCGGTTCAGGACCGCGTGGGCTGGATGTCCCTGCGTGGGGATGGCAGAGGGTCATTGCAGCACGTGGGGACGGGACCTCTGTCTTAGCATCGCGGGGATGGATCCCCAGCTATAGGGATGGCGGGGTGGGACCCCCGCTGCAAGGACAGAGTAGGGGCTGGACCCCTGCTACAGGGACGGCGATGGGATGATGAGGGTCTGGATGAAGCTGTGCCACTTCCCTGAGGTTTTCTCCCCCCGCCCTCCCCGACGCCTCCCCCCCACCTCCCCGACAGGTTACCTGGGGAGGTGGGAGGCATTTCTGTATCCTCGGCTTGCCATGGAGGTTTTCTAAACCACCCCGTCTTGGGTGGGCTTCAGGCGGCGGTTGGTTACTGCTGTGCAGAAGGTGGTGTGTATTTCCCAGGGATGCTGCAATTTCTGCTCCTCCGCTGCACCGCAGGAATCCTTTCCCCCACTTCAAACTGTCGTTGAACTCTTGTGCCTCTTTGCCTTTCTTCCAAAGAGATGTAGACAGATAGGACCCAGGCTATTTTCTGTTTACTTCAATGAACTAATTCAAAGAAATAATTTACCGATTATATCTTGCTACCAGATAGCAGATCTTCAACAAGTCTAGGCTAATGGGGCTTACGAGTAACATAATCTCACTGTAACTTCAGGGGTGTGCTACCTTCTGCGTTGCAGCATCTCTGATTAGATGGCATTAAATCAGTATTTTCATTGTATACTTAAAGCTCCAAAGGCTTTGAATCTCTGCTTACTTCGGCTCTCTCCCCCTGCCCCGTGTCACCAGCGCTGTGGGGTGCAGAGCCGCAGCCGGGCTCCAGCCCTTAACCCCTCTCAACAGCTTCGGTGGGGCAACATTTTGTTTCCCTTCCCCGTGTGGGGCTGGGGACCAGCTTGTATGAGAGTGTCAGAAGAGGAGCTCGAAGTTATTGCAACTGAATAATCGCGGAAGAACGTAAATATGTCAAAGCAGTGTCAAGAGATTTCTTTGCAGGGATACCCTTATCTGAGTAGGCGTGTTTTTGACTGTCTGATTGAGTACAGTCTCTGCAAGTATTTGATAACAGAATGGATTCCTTCCTCTCTGCCACCAGCTCCGAGAGTTATGATAACTTTTCTTCTTCTTCCTAGATCGCAGCTCTTCGGAAGGGACAGGCACGAGCATCCTCTCCACACTTGCTGGGGACCCGAAGTTCCCCATTGGAGCTTGAACTTTGGTTTTCCTCCCTAGAGTTTTGGTTTGCGTTATTTTGTTGTTTGTTTTGGCTTTTTTTTTTTTTTTAATGAAAATTCACCTTTCTTATAAATACGACTGAATATATATTTTGTTTGATTCTTCAGTAGCAGTTCAGACCTGGAAATGCTTCTGAATTTTGAAAGCCTGGCAAAAAGAAGAAAGAAAAAAAGAAAAAAAAAGTTATTTCTATTTTACGAGGCAAAAATATTTTCCCCCAGAGTATACCTTTCCCCCTACTGTCTCAAATTCCTTTTCTATGATTTAGAAAAAAAGAAAAGCCAAAGTTTTTTAATAAGACTACTATGTTTATGAATAACATAATCTTGAAAGGGCAGATCAATGGAAAAGCAGGTGAAAAAAATCATCTGCTTGCGCTTGTCCTAATTTACACTTACATTAAGGCCTCTTTAACTTTTTTTTTGCATTGCCGAATGCAAAAGGCTCGTTGATTGATTGTCTGATACGGCTAATTCTGCCTTTCAAGTGCAAAAAAGGGCTGTCAGTGGGAGCCGAGTCCGGGGTTTCAGACTTTAAGCCCAGGTTGTAACAAAGACAGTTCTAACCTAAGGTCAAAGCGATCCCTGCACCAAATAAGGCCCCCAGTGAGGCTCATCTGCCTCCCCCTAAACTCTGGATGGCGTCACACAAATTAGGAGCCGAAAGGTTATTAAAAACGGGGNGTGTGACTGCATTTTCCCACATGGAAGTGCAAAATGTATTGCACAGTGACCCGTTTTGTGAATGTTTTTCAACTCGGTCATCAAATTCCTCTTCTGAAGCTTGAGCAGTGGGGCCAAAAGGCTGTGTGGCATCTCCACCCAGATGCTGTCTTTTAGGAAACTTGTGGTTTATGTCAATTAGCTCTGATTCTCTGAAATTTAATTGAAGTTAACTGAAAGGATAAAAAGTTTACTGAGGGATGGCAGAACAATGTTTATGATTGGAGTTTATAATTACAAAAGCCTTGATTCCTTAGGAAATAATGAAATCATGCAAAAAAAAAAAAAAAGAAAAAAGAGGTATTGGCGATGAATGCAATATGAATACTCGTGCTAACTCTTGGTATGTAGCTCACTAATAGAAACCTAACATTAAAATGATGCAGTGTAACATAACAAAATGGAAATGGCTTTTGCAGAAGATGCAAAAAGGAGATTTGCAATGTTAAATTTCTTTTGCTAAAGGCCTCTCTCTTCAATTAATAACACAACGGAAGCCACAGTATTTGCAAAGCACAGAGAATGTGCATGCACAATTTCCCAGGAAAGTGAGGGCAGAGCACTGGCTTGCTTTAAATCTAGTGCCCTCTCCATTTCTTCTGTGCACTTTCTCTAGATTTAAAGTGACATCTGCTCCGTAAGCCCACAGATGAAGTTGCAAGCTTGCCTGTGAAATAATACCTTGATCAGGGATAATGAACTGTGTACTGATATGTATATATATTTTTTTTTTATGGTGAGGAGATAAGCATCTGACATAAGTATTGTCACATACATTTCAGTCTTTTTCAGGTTAATGGTTTCTTTCTGACTCTTTAATTCTGTGAAAGTGCAGACTGAGTCAGCATTACAGATCTAATTCCCTCTCTTGGAGGTGCAGCTCCGAATTTCACTCCGAAGAGACTGTGTAAATATCCTCAAAAAGAATTTGCATCCTTTACGAGCCATAATAGAGGCATGTAAATAAGAACTGGAGAGTCATCTTCTGTTGAGTGCGTGGCTACACGTTGCTCACTTTTGTGCTGGCCTAACACTGTAAGATCAAGCAGGGTTTTGCCTACAAGGTGCAGCAGCAAATGGGTGGGCTGTGAGCTCCAGGACGTGTCTCCTCCTCCTGGGCAAGGTGAAACAGCCCTAGGCTGGCGGGCCAAAACCCTGTCTTAGAGCTGGTTTTGGGAAAAACCAGGCTCAGCTTCAATACCTTGCTTCTAACTCCATTTCCACCCTATTCTTTTTACCTGGCACAGATACGGGTGATTCCCCTGCTCCCGTTGGTGTTTTTAATGACAGCTCAATAGTTGAGCTAGGCTCTCTGTGCAGTCAGCAGTAAAAATGAAAGTAAAAACAATTTAGGAAGAAGTCAGCAGACAAATGCTGTTACGTTTTTTCCCCTCTCTTGTGGAGATCTTGATCTCTGCGCTGAGGGCAGGAAGCGGTGTTTGGCTGGGGGTCAGTGCGTGTTGTGCAGACTCCCAGTGGCTGAGAAAAAAAGCTCTTCAGCCTTGTGTGTTTTCCTCTCTCTCCCCAATGTGGGTGGTTTGTTTTTTTTTTTTCACCCCAGCAAAACAACTCCCCAGATCAAACTTTCCCCTTTTCTAAAACGCTTTGTCGATGCTATCAGTGTTCTCCGTTGCTGGGGCGTGCAAGCGCAAGCAGAGGTAGCGAGCACCCATCAGATGCACTGTCCGCAAAATGAGATGTTACTATAAATGCACAGAAGAGCAAAGCAATATCAAGGTCTGATCCAATTATAAGGGCTGACCTTATGATTTGTAGTGCCCTTAAGCTGGGGGAGGCTGTCAGAAGGCAAGATACCTCCCCTTCAGGATGCAGGGTTGACGGGGAAGATTAGTTGCTAAGCCTGGATGGAGAGAATCCCCTGAACACAACCTCCTTAAGCATTTGCACTCATCGCCTGAGCTTAAGATGGGTCCTGGCAAGAGGCACGCAGGCATCTGTCTTTTTCTGTTTCAAAAACTCCAGGAGAGCTGATCACTTATCACGGGAACCATCTGGCTTATTCTTAGAGAGATCAACAGTTAGTCACTGAATGAACGAGGAACATGCTGCATTGAAGTCTGCTCTCCCCATTAAATTTGAGGACTTAGCCAAAGGTCCCTGAAACACTCTGTGCGGTGCCTGCTGCAGGCAGAGGGGAGAGAGATTTAATTCTGCCTTGAGGTTGCTGAGTTGCTGCGATGTGGAAGAGAGCTGCTGTGGCAAGCTGGGGGATGTCAGCATCTCTGCAACGAGCTGTGGTGGCTGCAGGGCCAGGGACCTGAGGCTCTGCTTCCTCAAGGTCACCTCTGCCAGGGACTGAGAAGCCTGAGGGAGGAGCAGGGCTGCACCATGGCTATCTGGAAAGCTTGATGCCGTCTGCTCTGTCTCTGTTTCTTGCTGTTGATCTCAGTTCCCGAGTGCGGGGGCAATAGGTGGGACTGGGTTATTGCTCTGCCATGGGGATGCTGAGGATGCAGGGCAAGACCAGCGCAGGCTGCTCTGTGGGTCAGTGCTGCTGGGCTGTGAGAATTAGAGGGCCAAGGGGTTGTACTCTCATTTTAGAGGGGCTACACTTCAGGATGCAAGGGCAAACATGCCGGGCTCCTCACGTGCTGCATTAAAAAGGACCATAGAGCTACCTAAGCCTTGCTAAAAACTTCTGAAGCCAGGGCATGACACCTTCCCTTCTGTCAGGCTGTTTGTGTTTTAATAAAGCCCATGGCCCTCTCTGCCTGCCCACTGCTATTCCTATCAGCCCCTTGTGAAGGATGGCTGCCTGGGTGCCGACGTGCTTTGAAATGCACTGATGTGCAGGGGAAGCTTCTCTCGCCCACCGCTGCTCTGGGCCTCCTGCAGCATGGCAGGCTGCAGACTTTTTTGGACTCGCCAGTGACCCCAAGGGTGAACTGGGAGCAACAACTCGGCCATCCTTCCCTGCAGACAGCCTGCAGATTCCATGTGAATCCCACAACCTTTGCTGAGACTAGTGGTTTGGGGTTTTTTCTTCTCTTTTTTTAATGTCTTTTTCTATTGCTCTTGCTAATTACTAAAGCAATTTTTAAAATTTAAATGAGGGCTTCCTCCCTCACAGCCCATCTGCTGTGAAATCATAGCGCACATCCTTTGTGACAGTTCAAGCATCGCCATGGCAACGTGCTGTGATGTGATCAACCCTGAGTTATGACCTCACTGTGGGACCAGGCAGGCCAGGCTGCTTTGGCAGGAGGAATAAAAAACAGTTTCTGTATGAACAAAAGTGGGATCTCTGCTGCAAGCTGATGGGATTTGTCCTGGAGCAGACAGGCTAAAGATCTCCCTGGAGCGTTTTGCAGGACTTCAGCACTAGGGCTGAGGGGGCATTCACTTGAGAAATCATGTATTTCTCTCTTTAGAGAAAGTTACTTTCTTTGAGAAGTCTTTTCCACCAGTTTATGGTACTACTGCAGTAGAAGTCCTTGGAATTTTTAAGACTTTTTTCCTCCCCTGTGTATTGGTAGATTGAAAGTGCTGGAGACCAATCTATTTCCTGTTTGGAGGCAGGTACTGCATGGCTGGTGGCAATGCATACTTCACCTATACTCCCCCACAGCTTTTCCCTGACCCTATCTAGAAGATAACAGGGTTGGGAGTGAGTGGTCTGGCTTTCCGAGGCATTCATCTCCCACCTCCCTGCTGAGCCTGGCATGAAGGGTGACAACTGTCACAAGCCTTTGTGGACAACTGGAGTGGATTAGTGACCAAAGACCGCCCAGCAGGTGTCATACCCAGTGTTATCCATTTCCAATTAACCAAAGACCTGGTTCAGAACTCCTGGTTCAAAGTAGGGAATTTTTTTCTTTTTTTCTTTTTTTTCCCCCCTTTTATTTCTGTGGATTTTGGATGAGATTTTAACTGACAAACTGAGCCTGCACTTCTAGGAAGCTATTTGCACATGTAACTAATTCACCGCGACAGCTTGTATATTTATCTGTACTTTAGTATGTATTTCAGAACGTGCCTTTATCTGTCCCTTAGATTAGAATATAGCATCTTTCGACTGCTGGTGCAAACAGAATTGATGGGGATATTTGGCAGTTCTCGAGGGATTGGTGATACAATTTGCCACCTCTCTGGGGAGCTGGAAAGTTAACAGGCAGCCTAGTTTGGCTATTTTATTTGTTGCTGAATAGACATGGTGCTGTTTATGAGCACTTAAACGATATGTGCCTATTAAATGATATGTGTTAACGAAGCTGAGAGGGGTTTTGGGAAGGGGAGAAGAGACTCTGGGGAAAACAATGCAGCTCCCCAAGTGGTACACTGTGCAGAGGAGAAGTATTAGACTTTCATAATATTAGACTTCCAAGTATTTGGACTTTGTGGCGTATTCTGTATGATGGCAAGGTCTAGGGGACCACAATGAGTCTGCTGTGCCACAGTCTATATGGTGACAGAAGAGCACACAGGTTTATAGGTTCCTCTATCCCTTATGGTGGAATCGGTGTAAAAGGCTTACCATCCTCACACATCTATTCCTCCCCTGTACCTTTTTGAACACATATAATCAATGTTGCCCCAGTGTATTACTAATCAGGCCATTTCATTTTGTGCTGATGACTCTCTGCTTTACCTGTTGAGTGAGAAAGTTGACAAATATTTGCTGCAGCTCTGTCTTTACACCATTTTGGAGAGACAATCTTGAAGATTTCTGTAATCTTTTAGGCTCACAACCGAAAGGTGTGTGTGTGGGGAAAGGAATCATGAAATCATAGAATAGTTAGAGTTGGAAGGGACCTTAAATATCATCGAGTTCCAGCCCCCTTGCCATGGGCAGGGACACCTCCCACTAAACCAGGTTGCTCGAAGCCACATTCAGGCTGGCTTTGAATCAAGTGTAATGATTTTCTCCCTCCAAAACTGGCTTTAAAAATACACCCTGGCTCAGCCTCTTACAGCCTCCAGCAAGTTTTTACAGCTGAGCTTTTTTCCAATCCCAGAAAATGCAGCACAGCCCCCGAACTATTGAAGTACAAATGGATTGACCGTGATCTGGGAAGATTCAAGAGAAACAGGTCAAATGTTACACTAAACGCTTATGGCAACATATTTTAACAGCAGGAGGATAGAGCATGTTTACTCTGGGCAGGTTTAATGTGAGAAGATTAAAATCTTGTCTTTTCTGAAGGTGAATTGTAGTCAGTTTGCTGGTCCTCAGCTGTGCATGCTCAAAAGTAACCATACTTCTGTAGCTCTGTCCATACCAGGGTCTCAAGGTGTTTAGAAGATTAACTTCATGAACTTTACAGCACGCTTATATTATCAGCCCCTGTGGTTATCCCAATTTATCGTGAGGAAACTGGGGCATGGAGAAAGTAGAGATGGAGTTCTCCAGTGGCTTCGGCTGCAGCCGAGCATTTGTAAAAACCAGTACCAGCACTAGGGATCTTAGGACTTTTGCTTACTTCCATGAAAAGAGCCTGTGTCACGCCCAGATCCCCTGAGCCTAAACCTGTTGGCTTAGCTACATGCCCCATTGCTTGTCCCCACCGCTGACACCAGCAGGAATGCTCAGTTCTGCTTGCTATGTGTTCTGGTAAATATTTATATGACTGGCCTGGATCTCAGCAGTGGCAGTAGGAATTTTCCTGCTTTCAAAGAAAAGTGTGCCTGTACCACTATGAGGAATATAAAAGCGGTATCACAGTGCTCACAGAAACAAATTGGAGTCTTTATCCTACCAGGGCTCAGCCAAGAGCTTGTATCATCTTCCTAGTAAGAGATCTGCCCTTAGGTCCTCAACACATAGATTTTCCCTGCATGCTGGGGTAGCTCCAGGGTTTTGTCTTGCTGCAAGGCCGTATTAGTAATAACTCCTTTAAGTTTTGGAAAACTGGATTTGCAAAGCTGGCTGCTGGAGAGCACACTAAATTACAGGTTAGGCTATGTGTATTTACTACGACTAAAGGGAAATGTCTTTTTTTCTAATCTTGAGATCCTGGAAAGGCAGCTGTATCAGTGCAAAATATTTTGTCACAGTAGCCACCTTAAATGTCACCCTGGTTCAGTGACAAAGTTATGGTGACATTTTTCCACGGAGATGGTTAAACTCAACTCAAGCGCTGCCTGTAAAATACTGATTTTCCTGCACTCTGAGAGTGCCTGGGGAAAAAAAATGATACTGTATGTAAAATTTGATTTATAAAAAGCATGTGCCTGTTGCTTCAACCTCTGGGTGCATTTACATTACAAGACACAAATTAAATTTAACATCATGCTGCCAACAGCTGTGTTTCATCCAGGACTGAGCTGGCAGGATGGGAGCTAGAAGTTGCAGCACATGGGTGACAGTACAGGGGACAGCTTGGAGAAGGCAGGGAGGGGACACACCAAGATGGGAACTGGTAAATGCCTATATTTTTATGAAGTCACAGACGTGCATCCTGCTGACTGTGAACTGTATAGAACCACCCGGTTTCAGAACTACTCTTTTCAATATCTTCCCCTAACCTCTTGAATTTATTTGCAACAGTTTTTGGAAGCCAGGAACAGAATGAAAAATAAGTGTAGAATTTATTAATGAATCCCTTAATACCATAATATTGGGGCAAGTCTTTCAAAGAAATGCTGGCATCTGCTGTCTTGGGGGGAGGTGAGAGAAGGCTTGTTCCATGTTCAGGTCCTATTCACTGATTTTACTTATGTCTGAACACTTCAATGAAATACATTTAAAAATAAATGATATGCTAAGGACAGTGTGATGGATGCTGAATTTGATGGATAGTGATACAAATGTAGATTAATATTAATCATATCCATGTAATTTAATGAAGGATATAATGCCACCTGCTGTGTGGTAAAAACAAATTACTGCTTATTTGGTTGTTTTTGACTAGTTCTGGAAAGCAAATGAATTTGGACTGAACTAATTTTCCTTTAATGTCTTATATGTATAATTAAAGATTCATATGTTGCAACTAAGCATAAATACCATGTAAAATTGCACACAGGAGAGGCCTACAGTGTTAACCCACCACTTCCCACATGGTGCAGCACCCCAGCATCTTCTAGTTGAGTTCTGTAGCAGTTTCCTTTTCTTCATCGGGGAGCTGGGAGACATTCTTACACACTTCCCTGTTTTGTTACAGGTGCAAAAGAAACCCCCGTGGAGGCAATAATGACCTTTTATTCATAGAGCAGTGCCAGATAGAGGTGTTATTCATATGCTTAGTGTAGGCAAGGCATTTTACCATCCTGGATTCAGGACCATGCTGTGCTGGTACATCTGCTTGTGGATGCTGAACCACAGAATCACAGAATAGTAGGAGTTGGAAGGGACTTTCAGATATCATCCAGTCCAACTCCCCTGCCAAAGCAGGTTCACCTAGAGCAAGCTGGACAGGAACACATCCAGGAGGGTTTTGAATATTTCCAGAGGAGGCTCTGAAGCCAGGGATGCTGTATGAACCCAACAAGGGAGCGACGGTGTCTTGGACCGGATGCCTCTGCTAGGTGCAGACCACAAGTGGCAGCAATAGAAGGCATTAAAACCCAGGTGGCTGCTTGGACCTGTTGCAGCTGTGGACCTTTCCGAGGTCTTAGTGGGGTTTTTGCCTAATGGATCATTTTGCAGCTCAGGACATGCAATCTAGCCAGAGCTGGAATGTGCTGTGTCTCCTCACCGTACCCAAAGAGTGAACGGCCTAGCTGCTGGATGGCATATCGTATAGAGCAGACTGACAAATGGTGGTAACTAAATAACTTTGCCCCCCAACAAAGTTATTTGAATGAGATTTAATGTTGCTAAGAGATTTGGACAGCATCCCTCAAACTTCAGGAGATTAGGCTGCCGAGCAGGAGGGGTTGGCGCCACGCCAGTAAACAAAGATTTATCAGGATGATATGTTAATATTTGTGTGTATTGTAAAATTAAAAAGAAAAAAAAAAAAGAGGGCAGGGTGGTGGACTGCCTCATCTGCTTCTCTGGCATAGCAATTCCCATTGAAGCTGATGGTAAAACACTAATGCTTCAGCAATAAAGACAAGTGTTTTCAACACGGCTTGATTGCAATGGAAAACAGATGCCTAATGCAGCCAGTCCACCTTCAGCTGTGGTCCTGGCAGATCCTACATGCAGAAATATTTGTGTTATGAGAAGGCCCAAAAACCCCAGCTGAAATCAGAGTCGACTTCATCAAGGGGCTTCTTCAGGATGCAAGGATGCTGTCTCAGCAGGTTGTGGGTGGATACAAGCTCTCTCTACCTGGACGCCAAGCTGGCCACACACAAGTTCACCATCATTTGAAAACTGTGTAACCACATTAGTGTGAGACTGCACCTGAGGTAACAAACCATGATGAAAAACTCAGACTACAGAAAAAAATGCCAATGAACCATCTGGTAAGAAATGCAGGCAGTGGTGAGGCTCTTGATGTCCTTCATCTGACACAATATAGACAGCGAAAATACTGGAAGTGCAGCAGTGGATCTTGCAGGCTGAGGAGGTGCTCCTGAATTTATCTAAACTTTGGACAATTAGAACATTTAACCTGATGTCAAAGTGTATTTTTGAGAATTAATAGCAATTAAGAGAAGTTTACCGTATAAAGTGATGGAGGATTGTTAAGTGGGAATTTCCTGTTGGTTTAGCTGGTGATGTGTGTCAGGGTGAGAATAAATGTCTTCTGAGCATGGATGTATGTGAGAGGTTTGAGGAGGACCCCGGCAGTGCTCCTGCCTGATCCTGACTTTCTCATTGCTAGTAGGTTCTCACCTTAGAGATTTGGGGAAGTGGATGTAAAGGGTGTCACCATGCCAGCTACAGCTGACCTGTGTCCTACTGAAGACCACCACAAGTGTTGTCCATCTGGTGACCACATCAGCAAAGTGTAGTGTGTAGTTTTCTCACCATACGAATTGCATCACCTGCATAGAGCATGGGAGAAAGGGAGAAACCTTGAGGTTTTGTGAGATGGAGGACAGCACAGTTTCTACCCACAGAGCTTAGTAGTTTCTGCTGTGATTGTAACATGAGAGCTACAGCTCTCCTTTATTTGCCAGCAAGCAAGTAGGGCCTGGGCTGTCCAGATGGCACTTCTTTCCTCTCTTCCATCCTACTGCCTGCTTACATAAGCACTTTGCCTGAAATCCTGGTCCCAGTGAAGCAAAATGGAAATATCTCATTGGCTCCAGTGGGACAGGGGTAATTCTCAGATAGAATGATGTACCAGCCCTACGCATCGGCTATACTGTGAATTTAACCCACTCAGAAGTTACATAAAGACAACACTGAGGTCATGGGAAAGCCACCTTTTCTGTATAAAGCACGGGAGTACAATTTGTAGGCTGATGAGGTTTATCTTTGTATCACTAAGGGGATGATAGGGCTGGGGTGCTTTGTGTAGTTCAGCCCAGATACAGGTTCAAGCCCAGCCTGATTAAAGGTTGTTTGCTGTCCCCACAATGTAGTTCAGATGTGTGTGCCTGGATTTTAGTAGACAAGTTTTACACCTAAAAGATGCTCTTTGCCACAGCACTCCCTGGCATTGGGGTGAAGTACAAGTGTAAGATTTGTACTTTTTCTATAGCTGGGCTACAAGCCTGCCAGTTGCTATTAACATTCCCTAAAAAACCCAAACTCCAGGAAGTGGGATAAGAAATGGGTCAAGCATTTATTGGCTCTGGTGCTGATAGCTGGGTGAAGATAAATATTTGTGCAATGGTATGTTCTGTTACCTGGCGCTGGGAATAAAGTGATGATTAAGTCCAAGTGCTTTATCACAGCTATCGGAGGAGAACTGTATAGAAAGCTTATCTCAGGACTGTCTTAGCTTTTGCAGGTCTGGATAATTATGTGGATCTGATTAGTTATAAGTTTTATGTTCCTTTAATGAAGCTTTTCCATCTGAATAGTCAGTTCTTTGCACAGAAGAACTCCTCCCACTTCACATTATTTTTTATTGCCCTGGGCTTCATAAGTCTAATTCATTTTTGTATCCCAGAAATAGTCTTTCTGGTTATATTTTGGGGGATTCTGCTTGAGTTAGGACCTGCTTTCTTGAGTGCTGAGGAAATGTACAGGTTTGCAGAAAGCACTCTGTGTATAAAAAAACAACAGAAACTAGGGAGGCTAATGCTAAACCCAAATTTGTCCTGGTGGAAACTTTATTGTAATGAATGAACAATATCACTGAACAGAAAGCTGTGTTTAGCTCCACATACCACACCTCCCAACTCCATAGACGTTCAAATGAACTAATTCTAGCAACTTTAATTGACGTAAGGCAACCTTCACTGCAAAGGTCTTTTCTCCTGTTGATTTTCTCCATTCTGGTGTCTTTCCGTGCTCAACTGGCAGCATCAGCAGAGGGGGAGGAAAAAAATAATAACAGCAATCGCTGCCAGAGTGAAAAAGAAAGTGTGCAATCTTTCTTGAATTGTCCAGAGGGGGAAAGACTATGAGCAGCGAAATTTGTGTGCTGAGTTTAATCTTAGCATTCCTTCTAATAAACCCCAATGTTGCATTTAAAAAAGAAATGGAAATGGTGAAAACAGGCCTCATATTAAAAGTATTGTCTCTAGTTTAAAAAACACTGGTGGAAAGTGCTTTTGCTCATATTTTTCTCTCTCTCTGGGCTGCAAGGATTGGTTTGTCTGTTCAAGCATAATGCTGGTAGCTGAGAATATCACCCCTTGAAACCAAAGCTCTTCATTCCTTCCCTGTGTAATCAGCTGGGAAGAGGCTTGCTGGCCCCAGGCTATTCTTGGTCAACCATGAACAGCCTCTTTCTCCGTGGCTTCAGGAGCTGGGCAAATGTGGGGGAAAAGAGAAGCAAAACCTCCTTCTCCTCTCTCTGGTTTTAATGTCACTTAAGGAGCTATCGGAAGTTCTTAGTTTCACATTTTGATCTCATTTCCCATTCGGCAGCTTGGTACAGATGTGGATTTTCCAAGCCATCTGATCTGTTTGGATAATAAAAGCCCACTAGGTCTTTGGGGGAAAAGCTGATATACAGTTGCCAACATTTTTGTAGATGTTTTCCAAGCACAATTTTCCAACTGAACCCCAGAGGGTGGGCAGGCTGGGAGCTGCTGTAGGGCTGTGTGCTCATTTTCATCCATTTTTAATGTGCTTAAAAAAAGAAAGAAAGAAAACAATGCCCTTTCCTAGTGACCAACTTCTCTAAAATGATACAGTTTTGAGTTTTCATACTGAGGAATTTATTTTCTAATAAAGTCTTGATTTATATCTTTTAATCTAGGTTTCTGTTTTCTGCCAAAACATTAAAAAAACATCAATTTCTTCCCCATCCATGCAATGATGAGAGATCCTCACATGTTCTGAATCAGGAAAATCATATTAAAATCCTATAGTCTGTTCTTCAGAAATCACTTAGAGTTGTCAGTTCCCTTTGAAATCGGTGCTGGTGGTAAACATGTAGCACTTCTAGAAATAAGGTCACGGACGCTAATCCATAAGCTCCCAATGTCACTCTATTCTCCTGTGTTTTGTGGGCTTCTCCCAATGAACCAAGCTGCGAGAAGCATCCGCCACCTTGGTGAGCAGGCCTGGAGCACATTACATACATCTTTTGGGACTTCAGGTGGTGAGAGGCTCTGACCGCTTTTCTGGCATGTCTGGGTATATTTACAAGGCAGAAAAGAGTGAGTGTTGGTGCTGGGATGCTCCTGGATCTTGTTCTCAGGACAGCCAGCTGGTACTTGTGGGGAACACCTAGGCCATGCTCTTCAGTGCATTGTGTGCCACCTTCAATAACTGTTGTGGGTTGGTATTTGTCTGAGGAGATGTACCCTGGTCCTCTGTGCTGCACGCCTGCTTCTCTCTCCCTTTTGCTGTTCTAAGTACTTCTGCTCTTTCTCTGAGAAATATCCTACTGAAATCTTTTTCCTTTCAAGTTTCTTCTTTTCCTCTGTTTTCTGTAGTTCTACAGAATAAAATAGAGGAATGTGAATTCCTCCCTCATCTCTCTCTTCTTTCTTACAATATCTTCTCCTGCTGAAAGTGCAAGTGCAGCCTGCTGCCAGGTGTTCATAACTGCTCTTCAAGAGCTGGAGAACTTGCATGTAAGGCTTTGCATGTGGTCTAGGAATTGCTGTGGCAAAGTGAATCCTGGACTCAGAAATACGGATTTCTCCAAACTAAGACTGAAGACACCATTGCTTTATAAAGCTGCGTGAAGTGAGACCCACAGAGAGCTCTCATTGATCTCAGAAAGTGAATGCAAACCTCATCTCAGAAGCACAAATGGAATAAAGCAGATGTCTGTTCTCCAAACCTATATTGTTTTGCTGTTATGTATGAACTGGAGAGACTCCCGTGTGCTACCAAAAAAGGAAGATTTTTTTTTTTTTAATTTCAATGTCATCAGAAGATTTTTTTCTTAGAACTGAAAAACAGCAAAGAAACTTTAAACAGCAGGCAAGGCGACTGTTATAGGTGACCCAGCCATAATTTACAGAGATAGTTTAATCAGCACAATAATGCTGAGGATCATGGTGCTCTGTCCCTTTTTTATTCTCTGAACTGTTCAGTTAATGGTTGGACTAATTGGTAGCTGTCAAGCTTGTGCTGAATGTACCAAGGATTTCCACGATACCGCTCTGTCCACTTGGAGGCAAGCCGTACAGTTTGGGTTTCAGAAAAATGTCATTTAGGAAGCAATTTCCATGCATTCGCAGCTTACTCAAAGTGTTGTAATTTTGTCTGATGCTTTCCATACTGCTTGCTCTTCCAAAGCTGCTCTATTTATTTCTGTTATCTGCTTCATTGTAAACTCCCAGAGAACAGCCTGTCTCCTTTACTGCATGCGTGTAAAGTGCCCACTGCAGTCTGGCTTTCCTTGCTGGGACTCCAAGGTGCTGCTACGATTAATATGAGGATGGAAAGTTTGAATAAGCTCCTTGTAGCAGCTCTGAGTGATGAATGTGTTTGAGGAAGACTCCTAGGACTTTTTTTCCTATAATAAAGTATTATTTTTCACATTAACAAATCCAAAATAGCTGAACTTTGGCTTGGACTCTTCAGTGCATGTTTCCCAGGGTATGTGTTCACAAAACTGTTCTGCTGCTGTGGATGAAATTTTGGGCCCTATGAGCTGTGCAGAGTCCCAGGGATCAGTGGCCAACTCAGTTGTCTTTTGCTGCTTGTTTTTGAGGGGTGGATCTTATGTCTTTTTTTTTTTTTTCTGCACTGATATAAACTTTCAGATCACGCTATAGCTTGAGCACATCCCTCCAGAAAGGATTTAAAAATACCTGTTTTTGAAGATGCATCTCTCAAGTAAGCCCAAGCCTCACAATTGGGTCAGGGAAAAAATCTTATTAAATGACAAATGCTCTTTGTACAGGGACGTCAGAGTGGTGGTGGTGTAGGGATAGAGATGGGTGAGGTTAGTGGCTTTTTAGCTTCCATTGCAGTTCAGTGGTGAAGATAAGGCATTGGGATAGGACCACAGAGAACTGGACTCAGATAACAACCTTACCGTACGTTTTTTGGGGAAAATCATTCACAGTCTCTTGCTACCTGAATTTCTTGCCTGTAAAGTGGGGATTGAAGGCAAGGGGGTTCTGTCCTGAACTGCTGCTTCTGTTTCTGAAACTGCTGTTCCACACTGCTCTAGATCCAGATGTTATACACATCCTACCTGTGTGGAGGAGAGAGTGGCTGTGAACATTTACCAGATAGTTTCTAAGCCAGAGCTTGAAAACTGGTGGACTGGGCTACATGGTATGTGTGGACAGGGCACTCAATGGAGGTCTCTGCTAGTTCTCTGCTTAGTGTTACCTGCACAGTGAAATAGCTGATTTCAGCAGCTTTTGATGCTTCATTAAAACACTATCAATGCAGCGTCACAGTGCAATATGTTGGGTCTCTCTTGCAACTATTATCCTCTTAGTGCTTCTTTCTGAAAGCATTCATCAGGGACAGGAGAGCACAGTGGAAATGTGGGAACATTTGAAAGCTGTGGTTATCTACACAATTTGTTCTCAGTACCCATTTAATGTTCCTAAACTGTGCCTGGGTCCCTCTGTAAGACCAGTGTAAGGGGTCCAGCTAACCACAGAACAGAATCACAGAATAGTTTGGACTGGAAGGGACCTTGAAAGGTCATCTAGTCCAACCCCCCTGCAACGAGCAGGGACATCTTCACTGGAACGGGTTGCTCAGAGCCTTGTTCAGCCTGACCTTGAATGTTTCCAGGGATGGGGCATCTGCCACCTCTCTAGGCAACCTGTGCCAGTGTTTCACCACCCTTGTAAAAAATATCTTCCTTATATCTAGTTGAAATCTTCCCTCTTTTAGTTTAAAGCCATTACCCTTTGTCCTATCACAACAAGCCCTCTTAAAAACTTTGTCTCCATCTTTTCTGTAGGCTCCCTGTAAGTACTGAAAGGCCACATTAAGGTCTCCCCAGAGCCTTCTCTTCTCCAGGCTGAACAACCCCAATTCTCTCAGCCTATTTTCATAGGAGAGGTGTTCCATCCCTCTGGTCATTTTTGTGGCCTTCCTCTGGACTTGCTCCAACAGGTCCATGTCTTCCCTGTGCTGAGGGCTCCAGAGCTGGACACAGTACTCCAGATGGGGTCACACAAGAGCAGAGTAAAAGGGTAGAATCACGTCCCTTGACCTGCTGGCCTTTGATGCCAGGTTTTCATTTATCTGTACCCCCAAGTCTGTCACAGCAAGGCTGCCATCAATCCCTTCCTTCCCCAGCCTGTTCTGATATTGGGGATTGTCTCGACTGAGGTGCAGGACCTTGCACTTGGTATTGTTAAACTTCATGAAGTTCACATAGGCGCAGTTCTTGAACCTGTCCGCGTCTCCCTGAATGACACCCCATTCCTCAGGCACGTCAACCACGCAACTCAGCTTGGTGTCATCTGCAAACTTGTTGAGGCAAAGAAGTTGTTGAGTACTTCAGCTTTCTCCTTGTCTATTGTTACCAGTTTGCCAGTCTTGCCCATCAAGGGGAGTATGCTTTGACTTTCCTTTTCTGGCTGACATGCCTATAGAAGCCCTTCTTATTATTATTTGCATCCCTTGCCAAGTTCAGCTCCAGATGCACCTTGGCCATCCTGACCCCATCCCTACACAACCGGGCAGTGTCCCTGTGCTCTTCCCGGGGTACCTGTCCTTGCTTCCTTGGCAGAGCAAACAATGAGTTGTGTTGAGTGATGCAACTTGAATGTCAAGTAGTACAGAAAGCCTGGAAAACCTTGGATTAGGCTGTCACTAGTATATGGCCTAAATCACCAGATATGAGGAAAACCAAGTGATATGTAATGAAGGCTTCTTTTATATTTGACTCACCCTACAGGGGTCTCAAATCTATGGATGATCCTGGAAACTGTATGTGGAACAGAGAGGACAAATCGGAGTTTCTGGAGAGGGAGATTTGCTGTTCCTGGGCTCCAGGGTCAGGGCTCTCCACCCAGATTAGCCCAGATTTTTTTTTCTTGGTATAGAATAAAGATTATACTATAAAAGCCAACAGATGGTTAACAGTCATGTTATGAACGGCATCACTTGTTGCCTCAAACAAGTAGTTTCTTTGAGAATTCATCACTTAAAAAAAAAATGCTGTATTTTGGAGAGGGCAAAGGGGGAGACTTTTCTTTCCTTCCTCCTAATTTGATTCAACACCTAAAACTCCCCCATTCCCTTAACAGGGCCTGCCTCATATGTGGGGATGATGTGGGCAGCTTTCTCTGACCTCAGGCCTCGTGTTCTCTCAGGAGCTTTATGCCAGGGAGTGAATACTATAGAGTTCCTTTACAGATGGATGCATCAAGACAGAAATGTTCAAGTTCCACACCACAACTCAAGTGCTACATCACTGTGTACCTGCAAGACTTGTTTTTAGGTGACCTGCTGTCCTGTGAACTCACACCTCCCATTTGGGAATTGGCTGTGGGTGTGGGAGCCTGAGGCATATGTCTGCCCAGGCGGTGGGAAATGCCAAGGTCTTGAGTTGTGCTCTTGGGGAAACCAAGCTGTGCTCTGGTAGCTCCTGGCTGTGAGTGGGGAAGGGCTCAACCCTTTCTCTCGACATGTGCAGGGTGCTCCTCTGATGCGTGAGGACTGGTCCTCATTTCTCCTGTCTGCCCCAACCCCATCCCCAAGACAGGCACTGACCAATGTGTCTACAAGATAGGCTCAGTGGTCACTTTGGTTTTCCCAACGAAGCTGGGTCGCTCCAGTCCTCCACCTGCCTGCACATGGCATTTTGACACTTGCCAAAATACTTCTGGTCTGGAAGTCCCCTATGGAGCTATGTCACCATTTTGAGGCTATTTTGAGGTTGAGTGCTTCAGCCGAGGCAAAGGATGAGTAAGTGCCAAGAGCGCCTGAATTAAGCATTGCCACTAAAAGAAGTAAGTGAGAAGCTCTCACTCTTACAAATTTATACCAAAATTACTTCCCCAGGTAAGGATGAAAATAGCTAGGCTCAGAGTTGCTTTCAGGTGCAGAACAATCTCTTGATTTATTTCTTCCCAGTGTTTTTTTTTAACTCCTTTTGTCTGTCACTGTTCAATGAGGGCCTGATCCTTCCAGCTGCCCCATGGAGGGCTGCTCTAAGTTCAGTACTTGTGCCAGTTGAAACTAGAGGGCCTCAGGCCAAGGATCTCAGCTTGAGACCCTCAAAGTTATTTAAACTCCTAATGCCTGAAAAGAAAGATGGCTCCTTATCTGTGACATTGTGCTGGGAAGGAAGAGCTTTGGTGCATGAGATGGGTAAAACTTTGGATGAGAGGTGTTGAGGCACTTGAGCAGGTTCTTTGAGGATCATGTGGGAACCTGTAATATGGGAAAGGCCCCTCATCTCTGAGTCCCACAGGTGGTCAGACCAGTTTCCAGTCTCTCCAGGTGCCTCTGAGGAGCAGCCTGCTCTCCAGCATATCCCACTCCCCAGTTTGGTGTCAGAAGCCTTTCAGAGGCTGTACTCAGTCTTGTCATGCAGGTCATTAGGGGAGATAAGAAGCAGTGCTGATCCAAGGGCTGGTCTGAGGGACACCACCAGTTCCTGGCTGCCAGGTGGACATCCCTCCTGCATCAGTCTGATGATAAGTACACTATGGGAAACTGTGTCAAAAGCCTGACAAAAATTAAGGGGTCCAACATCCACTGTGCTCTCCTTGTCCAGAGTGCCAGTCACCTCATCACAGAAAGCAGATTTTTACTAGATCAGGCATGGTGTAGCTTAGACATAAGTTCAGCCAGCTTTGCACTGTACTCCCTTCACCCTCCAGGATATGGTGTTAGTGAGGATCAAAGTCGTTCAGAGTCTCTTGCCCCCCCTGGAGTTGACATACCTTTGACATATGCTCATGCTGCTGCAAAAGCAATTGAGCCCAGTTCTGAGCAATCGAGTCCCTAATATTCCCTCCAATTATCCAAAGCACTTGTACTCTGGGAAAAAATACAGATGATGACATTCAAGATGGAATAATTATGTAGTGGAGTCTTGCAGTATTTATGTGAAAGGTTATTACGCCAGAGCTCCAAATGTTAGCAAAATCACCCCAAGTAAACAGCATGCAGGGTTTGCATGTCTGTCTCCTGCTCTCATAATGCTCACTCATGTTTATAGGCAGACTTATATGTGTTTTTATTGCTAATGTCTTTCTCATTAATAGCCCGTTTGAGTTTCTACTATATCTTTTTGGCACAAAATCAATTGAGCGCTTGCATTTATGTTTCCGGGTAGAAGATGCTGTTTACATCACGTTGCTCCGTAAATCTCGGACAAAGAGATCTACTTGGGAGCATCAGGCATGGTGCTGGGCCAAAGACACCAGAGGGTTATTTGCAGGATGTTTATGGCAAAGAGGACAGACTTTGCTGTCAGAGTTACAGTTTCTTCCCTCAACTGGATGCAACAGCATGACTGGAGCTGCAGAATGGATGGGAACTTCAAACAGGGTTTGTCCTGAGGCACCATGGGCTGGGAAATGCACAAGCTCCTTGGGATTTCTGTATTTAGCCAAAGAAGTGCAGGGGCATTATGGGCAGTGAGGTTAGTCCTGCCTGCTCTTCCAGAGGTGGGACCTGCCTTCCTGCAGAGCTCTGCCTGTGCGCTTGCAAGGCCTCGTATGGGCACACTTTGTGCAATGTTAGGCAACATGCCACATGAATCACTTTGCAGAGGCTGGAAAAATGTAACAACATATGGAGCTGAGTTTGGGGAAAGAATTGAAAACAAACCTCATACTTGAGTGGTTTCCTCCTGTGGCAGCTGTTCACATGTGCTCTTGATGCTTGATATGGGCCTCCCTGCTCACTGGGGAGATACCTGGAAGTCATCAGCAGAGCACTTGCTCTCCAGAAGCCTTTCACCACCTCTGTTTGTAGCTGCTTGGGATGAGTGAATTCTGTACTGACCGGAGGAAAATGCGGTATCTGCTTCCCTGCATAAGATTTGTGAACTTCTCAGACAACATTTCTGCAGCCTCTGAGCTAGATTACCTCTAAACCCAGTTGTTATTAAATATCTGCACTGAGGTTTGTTCAGCATCACTTGATGAAGAACCTTATAACCAGGATGGAACATACTAGAAATGTATTTCTAGTGGACGCAGCATAGCCATATCCACAACTGATTAAAGCATCATAACTCCAGTGCAGGCCAAGCTGGCATCATACCACCCACCAGGAGATCCAGCTCTTTCACCAACAACCACAAAACTTTGCAAGCAGAGTAGAAACCAAGTGGGTGGCAATCCTTGCTTTAATTAGGATGCTGTGAGGGTAACACTCAGGAGGAATAGGTTATGTCTGCTGCTACAGACTTCATGTGTGACACTGGCCAGCTGGTCTCTTTGGACCTCAGCTCTCTAGCCATAAGAGGAGAGAGGAATAGCACTCTCTGCCTTAGCTGTTTGCACTTTGACTTTTACAATGAGCATGCTACCATACTCAAGGAGATCCAAGTCATTCCGGGGACAGAAGCTGTAAGCAAGCTGCAACTACCTTAGAATAAACCAACTTCAGTAGAGACAGGTAAACACAAGAGTTAGAATAGAATAAACTCACCCGAAAGCAGGAACTCAGGAAGAGTTTGATGCACTGAAACCACAGCATTGCCAATGTTAAAGATGTATCTGTTTAGGGCTGTCAGGCAATTCCATTGCGGTATCTCCTTCAGCTAAGCTGCCTCCCAAGCTGTGTTTATGTACGTCTGGCTCACTCATCTCCAGCCTGGAGCTCTGGCAAACACAGAAGCAATCCTTCTGCTATAGGAAAATAATGGCTAAACACTTATTTTCTTGGCTAATTTTTGTGTCTGCTCTCAGGGCATTGACACTGCACCGGGCACTGCATCCTCTCTAACGAGTGGTGTTTCATTGCCCCTCTCTCAGGGGCTAGTATGAGGTGTGGGCATCCTCAGGGATAAGTCACTAATTTCCCTCTTCCTGACTTGGTACTCTCAAGACGTCCTTTCTCTGCCTCCTCTGTGGGAACCCAGGACCTCCTCAGGATGTGGAGACCAAAATGCAGAGCTGTGGCACATGGTGACATCACCTCCGTTTCTCTGTCAGATGGGACTAGGGGAGGTAGTTTCTGGGACAAAGCATGGGGAAAGGAGACGGGGAGGGGGCTCTCCATGTCAGTGTTGTGTGGGCAGTACAAGGGGGCAAAGGCTTGCTGTTGTCTGGGAGCTCACTTGTGGAGCATTTGCCTTGCACATCCTGGGACAGAATTAGCTCCTATTTGAGATAGGGCTTGCTGGCTTCTCTTGAGCTTGAGTGGCTTTTATTCAGAAACAGGGATTTCCGCTCAGGATGTTCCCCAGAAAGCAGTGTGGCAGCCCCAGTTTTACTGGGCCAGGCCAGGTCAGGGCTCCTCATTGACCCTCACAGCCGAGTTGGGTCTCAGCTCCTCTGTAAGGGCATGTGGGGATGGACAGTCCCTGCCTTTTGCAGCCAGGTGGAAGGTTTCATCCCCTAAAGACAATGTCTCTACCCTAAGCTGGCCTCTGTACAGTCAAATGAATACTACTCAGTGGGTTGTATGATGAATCCGCCATACAGACATCAGATGAGGAGCAGTTCAAGAATACATTATTTCTCTCCACTTCTTACAAAAGTAGTTGAAGGTGATGAGCAGATGTCAACACCTGTATTGGAATTATCTGCCATTAAGTGAACTGAATCCCACCATTGTGCCTGAGAGTTTGGTGAGGTCTGAGCAAACTTTGCTCCTGGCCTCACTCTGAACAAGAGTCCTTCACGTGTGGGGTCCTGTTGCAAAGAATTAAGTATTGATTTTGTTGGCTATTGCTATACCCATGATTATTCTTACTCATTAGGGGACCTGCTCCAGCAAAACTTGAGTGTTTGTTTAATGCGTAAATGGCTGGGGGATAAATATGTAGTTAAAGTTATTTAGTAAATGCTCTGAAAGAATGAGGGGTGCTCAAGAATTAGCTGCAAAGTTGGTTGTGGTAGATAGACACAAGCCAAGGTGGAATCTGGCCAGGGATTCTCTTACTCATTTCCTTATCCCAGAGCACTTCGCTGAGCTTAATGGGCAAAATATGGCCAAGACTATTTTTTCCACAGTCTAAGTTTTCAACTAAAAACATCTGTACTCCAAGCACTTTTTCCGGTAATGCAGATAGGCCATGCCTTTTACCATCTGGGACATGTACCAACCTGTTAAGTCTGATTGTGAGTGTTATTTATTTTCCTTTCTTTGTCAATACAAATCTCTGATTTTTTTCCCCCAGTCACTTTCTGTGTCTGAAATGTGAGTTTGTGTAGGAAGATATTTCACCATGGCTTTTTGGGATAGGTCAGAGCTGGCCCTTCTGGTGTCCAGCTTATTTTCAAACAGTTGGAATGACTCCTACCACTTTTTGCAGGGATGGCTCAGCCGTCCATACAGCAGCAGCTGAACTACCATGAGTTAAAGTACTAAGGATTCCTGAAATTTAAACCATTTTACTGTAAAACCCTGTATTTCAAACAGTGGTAATTCATTCTCAACAGCCTGTGAAGCAACTCCTGGAGCTTCATGTTAGGACTATAGCTTGCCACCAGGAGAGGTGATCCTGCTTCTTGCCCACCTCTCCCATGCAACACCCTGTTTTGCACTGAACGTGCCATAGCTGCAGGAGGACAAAAACTAACAGAGACCTGACCCACCAAAACTGCAGAGATTGATATTTTGATGGATGAACAAACATCTCATACACAACAAGGGGGACTGATCTGATAGAGAGCGGGGTCTGGTTTAATTCTCATGCAAGCAAACCTGGCTGGTGCAGAGCTGCCTCTGCTCCTCGCAAGGCTGCTTTGGCCTCGGGTGTCAATGCTCTGCCGGTATAAAATGAACAGTTATTGCACCAGAGGCCTTCAATCCGCAAGTGCAAATGTGACTCAAACGGGTCTAATGTGCATGGGGCTTGTAATGGGTGACAGTTTAAGAGCCGCACTTTGAAAATATGGTCCTCTGTGTCCCATTTTCTTTACTTGGCTTTCGTTTACTTTCTCATACACGTGGGGGAGATTAAGAACAGAGCACTTACTACTCTCCAGCAGTTGTGTATTGCTGATCCTTTCTTTTTCTACACTGAAAGGAAAGCCCGGGCTATCACAGCAGTTTACCATAGATTAGCTGGTAGGCTGCAGGAGTAGCAAGGAGATTCCTGGTTTTCTGCAATGCTGCAAGTTGGATGGATGATTGTTATTGTCACCTGAAGTCTGAGATCTGTGCAACTACAAAACAACCAGGGCGGACTGTGAATTGTTTTGAATGGTGCTCTGCATATACTATGTGACTCCTTTTCTGTTGCCTTTTGAGCATCAATGAAGGGAGCACTGAATCAGAAGGGAAGGGCCATGTACCCAAACTGCAAGGTCTTCTGAGCACTGGAAACTGCCTTTGCTCTGAGTCTTGCAGCAGGCACACGAGAACGCTGTGCTTTAATATGTATCTGGAGTCATTTCACATGAGGAAGGGGAAAGAGCTCTGTATTTCTGTGAGCACTTTGCAGGTGTGAAAGAGGCAAGAACAGTGTTTAATTGTTCTTGTCCTCATGTCACATACTTAAAGTTACTTTCCCTTTTGAAAGACATAATTTCAAGCTGTCACTAGGTACACTTTCCTAGGAAGGCCAATTTGCTGAAAAGAGTGAAGCTATGTGGTGCCTTTCCACTGATGCCAGAACAGCTGTTTCTCTGATTGCCAGTCACTCCCCTGCCTTTTCTTTCTGAAGAAAAGCAAACAGAAATATTACAAGCTCATATTACTTGCAACCAATGAGACAAATGACTTAAGAAGGGTGGTATTGCTTGTATTTCAGTGTATTTTAGGGAAGTTGTTGATACAAAGAGAGTCATTACCACCTTTTCCGTTACAGAGGGAAACCTGGACCTATCCAGGGAGGCTTTTCTTTCAGAAGTGCTATTGCCCCTGCTCACATCCCCCTGGGTCCCAGTCAACCATTTAGCTGAGCAGAGGATTACGCTGGAAGTATGGTCTGACTGTGCAGCCATTGAAGCAAGGGGTCACAGGCAAGTTGATGGCAGTTCTGGAGGTCTCTAGTCCAAGCTCCTTCTTCAATCAGAGCAACTTCAGTCCAGGTCAGCTGTGGCTTTGCCTGTCTGAGTCTTGAAAACCTCCAAGGACAGAGGTGCCATGACCTCTCTGGGCATCATTCTCCCATGCTGCCTACTGTGAAGCACAGTCCAACCTGATCCTCCCATGCCTGTCATCCTTGTAACTACCCAACAGGTAGCTACTGAGCTCTGTTAGATCATCCCTTAGACTCCTTTTGATCAAGCTGAACAAGCTCATCTTTCTCAGTGTCTCATTCTAGGTCTTGTTCCTTAAGCTCCTTCGGTCTTCAGCTGGGGTGCCAAAAACCAGCCCCAGTAATCCAATACCCAGTAGAGGAGGATAATAACTTGCCTTGATTTGGAGCCTTACTGCTCCAAATATAACTAAAAACACAGCTTGCCTTATTTCCCCTGTGTGTATATGTTGCTGGCTCATTGTCAGGTTGTGTCCACAATAAACCTTGGGTCCTTTCAGCAGCATCCCATCACTGCACAGTTGGTGATGGAATTGGTCATTACATGGAAATTGCCACTCTTAGCTAAACTGTGACAACTGGTTGTGTGTGTGCTGCCAGGATTCTGAGGGAGACCCCCATGGCAGGGGGGTTGGACTAGGTAATCTAGTCCTATAGGAAGGATGAAATTAATTTCACCTTGTCTAGAAACGTGGAAAAAAGCACTGTTTCTATGTAGTGAAAAACCATTTGCTACTCCCATACATTAGTCAAATTTGTGGGCTATAATCTGATATGAAAGTTAGAAGCAAAAGTGGTCTTTGATTCTGAACTTTCAGCTTAATTTGGTGTGATAAATTTGCATCTTCCTGGTTTAGAAATTTAAAAAGAATCTCTCTATATAATTTTTGTTGTTGCTCTACTCAGTGAAATTAATGATATTCATTACATTTGAAGAATGCTTAACTTGCCATTCTCCTTGGTAATTATCTCTCGTCCCTTAGGAGTACATAAACACATACATTTGTAGTATATAAAGGCCTGTGCCAAACTTATGTGAGTGAATAAAGGAAAGCATAGTGCAAGCTGCTTTTGCTCTTAATGACTGAAGGACTGTTCCTCTTAAAACATCTCCCACTCACAAAAACATCAAAAGTGGGTCTTGCAACAAGCGTTAGGTATGTATGTTGAATTCACTTCCTGGAATATAGAATTTGTTAAAGTATCTTAAATTATTTCTTTACAGATTTCAGTTCAGCATTGAAATGCCCGTTTTGATGAGCTAGTGATGAGATGTCATTACTTGTTCCACTGCCAACCTTCCATTCAATAATTAGCCACCCCATTCCTAACATTTTTGCTTGATCCTATCAACATTTATTCACTTTGATTGGATAGAATATTCATTGGCAGTGACTGCGGGGAGACACGCAATTCTATTTATGTTAATCCCTTAATCTATTTCTGCAGTTTAAGGGATCTAATAATTCCAACTCTCTTTCACCTGTGATTGTAACTTAATTTAGTAAGTTCTCATGCTATATTTTGTGAAAAATTTGAAGATTTTCACTCCTGAAATGAGCAGCTGTATTGTTTATTGATAAGAAATCATGATGCTGAATGAAAGGTAGCAACAACTTTTTTTATGATTAAGAATATTTAAGTTTAAACCAGCCATGCAAAAATTACCATTTTTGGTTTTATACAGGAAGAACAAAATTCCCCAGGAAAAACCCTGTAATAAGAGGAAGCATGCTCTTTGGAATGTTTCTCATCTGATCAGAAGAAGATGTCTACAGTATTAATGTCTGTATCTAAGCTCATCATCTAGAGCCTCTTAATAAATAGCAATAGGCATGTCCATCATGTAATTCATGTCATCACAAAGAACGTGTCTAAAGTATCTGGTGTGAACTAGTATTTTTTCCCCAATGACTGTAAAGGGATGTCCTTTGTCCACATGTATGCATTAAGTGCCGTTTGAGATCCTGTAGTACATTTGACACACCTGCATGGGATTGTCAGATACATCATAGGACCAAAAGGAGACCTTTCCCCTTCCGGAACTGTAGCTAGAGACAGACATCTCAGGTGGCCTGTGTTAGATGACCAAATCAGGACAGCTTGCATAGACATGGTCCAAGGTATTCTGGGATACCAGCTTAGGAGATCATACTTGACCTCTGATGCTGCTCAGTGAGGAACTGGACATCTCATGGGTGCAGTGTCATGTCATCCAGCCCTGTGTAGAACTCCTGGATCCCCCATAGCATATACAAAATTAGACAGTTATATTTGTTCAACAAAATCAAGTCCTAGAGCTGAGTGCAATGTGAGTTTATACTACTAGAGGACATGTGGACAGCTAAGTTTCTGCCTATGAATCCAAAGCTGAATTCCACCCCAAAAGTTAGATACCTCTAATTTCCTGTCTTTGCCACAGATGGTTAGTAGTCAAGGAGAGGAATGAATGAGATCTTCTCATTGATCTTGCCTCAGAAAGCATCTGTTTTGTAGTAGAACTAAGTACAATGTAGAGTTGCCGACATATCCTTTCCAAAGGAGAGATGCCTGCAGTCATTCTTGGGTGGTGACTCCCTGAAAAACTAAATTACTACACCTGAGAAAATTTGTCTCTTCTAATGTGAAGATTTGGAATTAAATGTCTTACAGAAAGAACAGATATCCTCCCTTAGGAGCTGCTGGAGGCTTTTACATATAAAGGTTTGTATCAGTAGTTAGCTTCATCTCAGAGAAGACAGAGGGATCATACTCTAGGTACCCTAGCTTGAGCAGAAGGGTTGGACAAATGATCGCCAGCAGTCCCTTTCAACTTGGGCTGTCCTGTGGTTCTGGGATCCTATGGTTAAACAGTCTGCCCGACTACAGTCGTGTCAGTTCAGAGGAAGTTTGAAATTGGGTACCTGCATTAATATTTTCTGAATCAGGATCCATCTAATCCCAAGTGGAACAGAAAGCTTCCATGAACTGATGTAGAAGGTGCAAGGCTATGCCAGGCTTCCATTTGGGTGCTGAGATCATGCTGATTTCACTGAGATTTCCATATCTACAGAGCACTTAGTAAAGCAAATGCTTCTTTGGATCTGGATCTGAGATCAGAAATGATGACAGCTGGAGCCTACCTATCTCCTGCTAATACTGTCTTTATCCAGCACTACTAAATTAGTTTCTACATTAGAGCTATTTTTACATATTTTTCTCTCTGAGATTTTAGTAGTTTATTACTAAATCTTGCTCTTTTGGGATAATTCAGTCTTTAAAAATTAGGTTTAACACTGAGATTTAATGCGGAGTTTAGCTCAATCCGTATCTGACTATTGTGTCGCATTTTAAAAGGTTTCTTCTGAAGTATACGGGACTCAGTGTGCTAAAAAACAGGATAGTGAGCTAGCTGGATCACTGCTCTGACCCAGGAAAGCAGCCCTAGGAAAATTTTTGACCAGTCCACTGAACTCCCTTGTGTATCACAATTATAGTTTAATATAAAAATGTGACTTATATGTGGCTCTCCAGTGTGTTTATCACTTTAGTTGTCACAGGGTGGACTGAAAAGACCAATAACCTCTGCATTTGATTCACACCAGTTGGCACAGGATCTATCACTGGTCTGGATGACCCCTCAAAGTAAGGTATGGGTTAAGGAAGTGATACCATGGTGACCCCAATGAAACAGACACCCCAGAGAAGGGACTAATAGAGTAGGTTAATAAATTAACTCTTAATCTCCAGACAAACCTTCCAAATTAACAGATATTGGCACTAATATGCAAAAAAAGAACATAATAGCAAATAAAAGGGAGTGGAGAACAAAACAAATGTAATATTTACCCAGTTTCATCTGATAATTTTTTCATGCTAACTTTTATAACATTAAAAAGAAAAGCTCATACACCAGCTAAAATCCATGTTTAATGGAGTGATGGCACACCATAGTTGATGTGTGATGCTGCAAGACCTGCAGTGGCAATTGGTTTGGATGGAACACCCCAATAAGAACAGAGAAAGAGACTGCCCGGGGAGCTTGGGGAGCTTCCTTCATTGGGGAATTTTCACAAATAGGTCAGAGAAAGATGAGACAGGATTGCTTCTCCTTCAGTGTGGTGTCTCCTGGGTTCCCAAAGCCTCTTTGGGAGAGTGACTCCATGCAATCTGCAAAAGAGTTTTTGAACTATGATATTTCTTTGAATTAGGGTATTCTGTAACAGTGGAATCCTCTGATGAAAACTCAGCGAAGGCCAACACAGTTGTTAAATCCTCTCACAGTCTCAGTGTTTATTGTATTGACTTCAACATTGCATTTGCTTCCATTTTCCTGCCATTGGACTTGAAGTTTTACAGTAGCATGTTGTTTTCTTAATTTTTTTTTCAATAGCTGCTTGTACTAACACTTCAGTATGTTCCTCTAATTCTCCCTTCTTATACCACTTTCTCCTTCACATTATACTTCTGCAATCGTAACCCCACATTGATGATTTTTTTCTTGGCTTTTTAAGGACACATGGATGGAAGGCTTAGTGGGTGCTGTGAATAAGAGCACACATGTGAGACCCATTGATTTCTTCAGGACTGTGTAACACTAGGCATGCTGGAGCTGGCAGGACTCATGTGCTGAGCCTCCAAATGCTTTGACCTCATAGTCTGAGCTTTGCCTATGGATTCTGCTGCCTCTGGGGACACAATGAATTCACAAGATGCTGCCTGGGTGTGGGGCTCTCCAGGCATGTGCTGGGCAGCAGCAGTGGTTGCTTGTAAAGAGGAGAAACTGTGGAAGGAATGCAGTTCCCTTCTCGGGCAGGTCTGCTTACTTTTAAGCAACATATAAAATCCTTATTTTCTGAACTTTGAAAGACTCAGGCGACAAGAGGCAGTGACTGTTCTCTGCAAGCCGCGTGGCCTTTCCCTGGCACTTCTGATTTCTCTTTTGCCTTGTCATGCTGGTGATGTTTTTTTTTCAAGTTTTATCCTTTGCATTTCTGTTTCCTTTGATCTCCCTGTTTGTCTGCTTAAAATATGCATGTTCACAGAAGAATAGCAAGTAAGACCCTTTTGCCTTTTGTGCGTTCTTCTCTTTTGGGTGATATCGTGTGCCATGTTCAGGAAAGAGCCTGGTTTTTTTTCTTACAACTCCTAGAAAATCAGGGAATTGTTTTCACACACTTTTAGATCTAACACATAAAACCAAGGCTAAAAGGACCAGTATTGGCTCTTATATTGAAATATAAAACAATAAAAATATGTTTAGTTTTTTTCTTTTGTAAACTCTTTATTGTATTACAGCTACTATGGAAGTTAAAAAACCTAGCCCAGTGTATAAATTTTAAAGCTTATTTAAGTTGTATAATAAAATATACTGAGAATACCTTGGGATTTGCTACAAAACCCCTCCAACACATTCAATTTAAGAAGTGGTCACAAGTCTTAGGTTTACTGTAGGTGTTTATAGCTCTGCAAATTTCTGTGGAGTGAAGGATGGTTATTCCTGTTTTGCTGACACTACAAAATACAAAACTTCCTCAGGGATTTGCAGAAGTTTCTTTTTAGTTTTTAAATAATTCCTAAGTTGTGCTGGATGTAACACTGAATATTTTGTTTTATTTCATTATTCCTTGGGACTCTCAGTTTGCTTTGATTGACATTGCTGGAATTTCCAAAGATGAAATTACAGAGTAGAGAGAAATATTCATGGTGCTGAAGGGATGATGGATTTTGTTCTGGGTCATTTAAAATGACTTTCTTTGCCCTACAATCTCAGAGTAATTACAAACGGTGATCTTGCTAATTTTCCTCAGGAACCAAAATCAGTGAGTTGCTCTGATTTATGCATGTGAAAGAGCTTCCTTGAGCACTTGCAAAGAGCAAGAGGAAAGTTCCATCATCCAGGATCAGTTCAAAACCAGATCGTAGTAGTAAGGGAATTTGTCATTATGTACCTCCAGAGACCTTCTGGAAGTTCCCCAAGGTACATGAATTTTAATTCTGTCACAGGGAAAATATTATTGAAATTATCCAGAGGGAAAACCACTGTCCCTCCAGTGAAATCAGAGAAATCACTGACTGCAGAAGAAGGATCTGACAGTCAGTTAACAGGAAGCTTTTGATTATGTCAGGACTGGTACTTCCTATGCTAATACTGATCATTTGACAATCACTGTCATCTTCAGCCAGAGTTTCACTTTTTTATCTTTGACCCCAGCCTCAGTTCAAGAACGGGTTTGCCCTTCTAGTTCATTTATTTAGGAAACACGGTGGGTAACAAGGCATCCTGTCAATAAAACATGCCATGTAGCAGTCTCACCGCAATGGCACTCATTCTGGTTTGTGCATTGTACAGGTATGTTTTCATATCGGCTTGTTAGTCACCTGTGTTTTCTTATGAGTCTATCACAATTTCTTTAATTGGTTTAGCTTCTTACTTGTGTACTTTTCAGATCTTTCCCAGTATGTGTCATGTATGCAACCCAAAATGGGACAATACATGTCCTACTGACCCGTGTACCCCGTAGTTGTCAGAAGACAGCCAGAGCATAGCTTTCCTATCTTTACATTTTGTTAATAGATAAATTCATAGTCTTTATCTACTACTGCCATGTAAGTGGGTCACTTTAGGCCAGAGAGCATTTATACTGACATTTTAGTCAATGGAGAAATACTTATTGACTTTACTTGTGCAAGCGGAAGATTGACTCTCAGCATGATTTGGTGGATGTGTTTTAAATTTTTTTTTGTTCCTAGTGAGGCCTTCCACCTTTTCTTCATCAGGATAGCATGACTGATTTTATTGCTCTTGACTTATAATGTGGTTTCTGCCTTATGCTGCCTCCTGTTTCTATGAAATGGAGCGATGGAATGAGCTAGAGGCTGCTGCTTCTTGTTCCTCTTTCTGGACACTGATTTCCCCAGTACAGTGAGAAACTGGGAGAGACTTGTGTTTGATATGGCAGTTTCCTGCTGCTTGGGAGTCCATCTGCTGCTGGAAAAAGATTGATGAAGGCAAAGCAAACTTGAACTGTGTACAGCACTATTTGTGGGCTGTATATGCGGACACATAGATCAGCTCAGCTGGGCATGGCAACATGCAATCTGTCATTAAATGGTCCATATTCTGGAGTCTCAGGAAGGTGAAGTTGTGTCCCCAGGTGACCCCGTGAGGCTGTATCTGCATCACGGCATAGAGGTGGGACAGCAGGTCCTGGCTTAGAGCTAGTCTGGCTCATCTAGACCCCTGTATCAGTGACAGGCAGCAATGTGAGCTGCTAAGATGGGGTCTTGAGGTCCTGTCTCTGTGGGATTTGCACCCCAGCTCTGTTTCACACACCAGGGAGCTGAATGATGTCAGATGATTTGTGTGAGCTAAAAATGGGTGTCAGCTTACTGCTGCTTATTGGCCAGTGGTTAAGTTTTCATGTGTTCCTGCAGGGAAAGAGCTATTAAGTAGATGAAAGGGGACTCTTCCACGGGCTGGCTGTGCGTCCGTCCACATAGCTCCTCTTTGGTTTTGTTGACAAACTCCTTTCTGTCCAGTGCAGATTTTAATTCTCCATTTGTAATTTTATGCTTGATCTGATATATATCGATACTTAGAATGAACGCTACCTCTTTTGTCTTCATTTTTCATCCAAAATGCAATTGGAAGCATGAGAGACTGTCACTGTGAAGTGCTGGAGGAGGAAAAGTCCAGAGCTAGGGAAAAGGCTGCAGCAGAGAGCCCCAGGAGCCTGTGCCAGGGTAGGAGCTGCTCCATCTACTGGAATTACCAAGAGAGAACTACTGCACTCCTGTTTAAATGAACAGCTGGCAAACTTTAATGTTTCTGTGTACATCACATGACAAGAGGCCCTGCTTCTTCTGTTTTTCAATTGCTGTAGTGGAGTACAGAGAAATAATCTTTTCTCTGGATTAGGAGGATCTACACCAGGACAGAAGCCCCATTCACCCAGAAAAAGCACCCACTGATGGCCTTTCCTCATCGAGCCACTCTGCCGAAGCTGGGAGCAGGCAAACATTTACACACCTGGTTAGCGTGAGTCTGCAAAAACCTCATTTTATTTAGGCTGCTGTTTAGTTTGTCCCAGATTTGGCCCCATAACAACGGCTACCTGTAGTTATGCATTATTGATCTTATCCATATGCACAATTAGTTTTTTTTATTGTGGATAGTACCTTGCTGACTCGTCCATTTGTAGTATCACACATGACGAGGATTTTGAAAGACAGCAACAGCCTTGCTGGAACGACACGAGAGCTGCATACACAGCAGTACAGCTGACATCGCAGTGGTGACACAGCCAAAATTAAATCACTGCTCTGGGAACACTTGGCAGCACAAGCCGAGATTGGAAGTACCCAACAGACCTGGTGATGTCACAGGTATATTTTTCTTGTCCTAAACCACTCCAGAATAATGAGGGAATCTTATTTCATAAAATGTGATGTTCTTCGAAGTGTTCTCCCATGATTCATTTGTTTTTGGGTGTGGTAATATCTCTCTGAGTTTCCTATGTACTTACACACTCATTAATCTTCTCCCAGTGGAGAATTTCAATCTTCCTTGTAATTATTTGGGGATGGAAAAAAAACATTCTGATACATCATCTAGTTACTGACTGAGCAAAAGGAAGACCGAGGCTGTAGAGTTTTGGCACTGTGTGATCTGATCTGAAGTGTCAGTGAGTTTATCAACTTATCTATGCAACATATCCTGTCTATCCTTCTATCCTGTATGGTTTTAGAAGTGATATCTCTAGTGATTATACTGTCAGGATTCTGGTAAAAGTGAATTTTGGAAGTGTGTTCTTCTGAGATAAGCCAGAGTTTCATCACATCAAAGAAGAACCAGATCAGTGTCTCCTGACCCAGGGACAATCCAACTACTCTGCTATGAGACATTCTTTAGAATTCTGGTTCCAACCTTTATTAAGCTCATCGATACCATTTGCAAAAGTTTCTATCTTCTTCTGCCACTGTTGGATGTGATCAAACTTTTGGTGCCTAACCCTGTGAAAGCTGGGTGTTACTTTCTGATGCGTTGGTTGATCTCGGGGTATTCTAATGGAGCAAGGCACTGTGGAAGACCTACCATGATGCTCAGCTGTGGGATTTAGCCTGATTACAATGACCATAACACATATGAAGTTTTGAGCAATTTTGATATGGTTTTGATTATTTGAAAATCCTTTCCTAGTATTTACAAGGACATTTTATGGCAAATAGTAAGGGTGGAGACTAGCTCTTCTGTTTCAAGGAAACTTGGATTTTCTTTTCCCAACTACCCTTTCCAAGTAAGTGAAATTCCAGGAAAGCAGATAAATGACACAAAATGTTTGGTCTTAATTTCAATCTTTTGTAACTGAATTTTGTTTTGAAAGTTCATTTCAAGAGGACGAAAATAAAAATTGCCATTCCAAAAGGACATAATAAGATAAGTGAAATTCACAATGTGTTGATCCATTTCTTTCTAGGGCAAATACTATCAGAATTAACAGATTTTTGAAAATGCATGAATTATGACAAAACCTGTTCTTTTTTTGGTCCCCAAAATACTTGAACGAAATCTTGCCAACCAGCTGCTACGGTAAATGTACCCTTGGGCTAAGCCTCTAAGCCTCTAGGCAGATCTTCTGGAATGGGCTTGCCACATGCACCTAGAGAATCTAATCCTGAAGTAAAAGCAAGCAAACACTAGCAGAGTTACATCAGAAAAGGATACTTAGGAAAAAAAACCTGACTGTTTTAAAGGATGTTCAGCTGTTGTGAAGGCTGGATTTGCCTTTTCAATTTTTGCTTTTGGGAATTGTCATCCTCCAATTCCCTCTTGTAACTTCCTGAACCAACTTATATAGCTGCAGTGGAGTAGGGATTCTATAGCAACTTCATTTAGATTGAAGAATGGAGATGGACAAATTGAATATGAAAATGAATAATTCAATTTCTACTAAAGTATGCTGTCTATTATTGAGATGTTGAATGTGATATACAATGGTCTGTACATATCACTTCTTACAGAGATTTCAGTACCAGATGACACCTCAAACTGCATGTCAGAAGTCAGTATGAGCCCGGGAAACAAGAAAATGGGAATTTAAGTCGCCTGGAAGAACACAGTCAGGACTCTGTCAGATATGATGTTCTGGGTAGGCTGAAATTGTGAGATGGAAGCAAGCAGCCTGACTGCTTCTTTTTGTGAAACAGAGTGAATCTCTGCGGCTTCAAGCATTAACATAGCTTTAAGGGGTATATAAAATCCAAGACTATAGGTCCCTAAATCCATTGAGTTTCATACTTTAGTGTCAGACTTCTCCTAAATTTTGTCATGTCTGTGCACACATGTGTATGTGAGTGTGAACTACATGTAGAATGAGAGCAGCAGCGAGCCCAGATTTTAGCTTTGGTGATCAATTTAGAAAATTATTATTTATTTGATAGCACCTGAAAATAAATGAGAATCTTGAAAGGAAATTGTATGGAAAAGGAGATTACAGTGCAACCAAGGATTTGACAGTTCAGTGAGGAGAAAGTGTGGGGAAGAAAATGGGTTATGGAAATTGGAATATGTGGTTACTGAAGCTAGTGTGGGTGGCTAGAAATAATTTTGCATGTGAAGTGTATGTACATCCCTTTCTGAAGAACATGTGAAAGAAGTGAGTTTTTATTTTAAGGATAAAGGCTTCTCTTGGAAATGGTATTTGAGATCTGTAGATGAACAAGAACTTAGAATTATTATTTACTGAGGAACAGATTTTTGGAAATAGCCGAGTAAAATGCACTCCTCATGATCACTCATCGTTGTATGACTCCTCAGCTTTTGTCTCTTGCACTGACATTTTCCCTTTCTTTATTGGACAAAAATGCAAGCAGCTAAAGCCAGTTGGAATACTCCTTTGGAAATACTGCTTGAAAAGAAATAATTTCATTGTCAAAATAAAAACTGATGTGGAAAATTCCTAGTTTTGTTGAAATAAACAAACAAACCAACCAATGTAAAAGCCAAATAATTATTTCTGTTTGCTTCATGATAACTAAATGCCCAAACATTTTTGTCTGTGAATTGGGTGGAGGGCCAAAAATTTTCCTTTTTTCAGTGGATGAAACTCGAATTTTTTTGTACAAAACAAAATAATCTTTCACTGGACTATTTGTGAGCATGCAAATATTTGGCTGTCCTAATAATGCAAATACTTATGCATTCTGTACGGAAATGGGTGGACATGGTCATGCAAACAGATAATGTAGCAACAACTGTGAATTCAGAGCTTGCCTGACACAAATAAATGCTAATCAGACAAATTCCTTTACTAAAAGATTTGCGTCGGATGCCATAAAGACCATAAAATATGGTGCAAAAATGCTCGGTTCTTTTACATTTTGGACATGTTGAGATGGCTTTCGAATTTTCTTGGGTGGTAAGAAAGGAAAACTTTATGCTCAGAGCTCTCTGATATGCAGCACAAGTCTGCCTAGGCCAGATAATATTAATTGCATGTGAGGAAATTGAGATTCCTTTTCCATTTAAAGATCATCCATCGTTTCAGAATTAAGCATCCGAGCGCTTCTGACGTCAAAGTTAAGGAAGGTAAGGAGAGTCAGCATAATAGTATGTGATTGGGAGGTAATGAAAGGTGCTGGGGCTCATTGCTTAATTACAAGAAGTCTATCTGCCTGCCTGGTAAGGAAAGATCTTTGGCATCCACAGCGCTGAGACAAATTGTCTGACTGAGGGAGTGCAACACCATTGCCCCTCCATCACTCATGAAGAGCTTACAGGTCTTGCAGTTAACCGGACCAGGACCATGGGACTGGCAGAGCTCATTAATGGTAAGAGCAGGGCTGTGTGAGTGTGGGGATGGTGTTTGCAGATATGAGTCAGGCTGGGAAGCAGGTTAGCTGTGCATGCCCCTTGCCAAGCTGGAGATGATGAGCACTGAAAAAGCTGCTGTGGGTCCCTTTGTGTATGCTCCAGTGCATTGGGATGAGGCAGGACTGGTCACAAGCAGCCCAGCACCATGTAAATTAGGAAGGTAGAGCTTGGGGGGCTGAAGTGCAGAGACAACCAGGACTTGGGAAGGTGCATCTAACTCACTGGGTGCCAGGGGAGTCTCTGCTCAGGCTGAGGGCAATTTCCAAGCTCAAAATTGCCCCCAAATATCTGAGGTGGTACTTGTGATTATCTACCCTAGAAGATTTAAAATTATATTTCTAGGGCTATAGACTGATTGCATCTCAGCACACACATAGCTGTGAGGTTGATATCTCTGTTTCTTATTTTTACACCTCACTTAACCAATTATATATCTTTGTAATGACTGATTAAGTAGAACAGGCATTTAATGCATCTGCCCAGACTGAGACAATTGCAGAGGTTGTAGCTCTTAGCCCTTGCCTTAAATGCAGTTTCCCCATGTTTGAAGGCGGAGGGACCACCTTCACCCTTAGGAGATTTCCAGCTCTTTGGGACTGTTCTTCACTTGTGCTGCTCTGGGAGAGCAGAGAAACTGACCTGTTCCAGCCATGGAGGTGGAGAGTAAAGTGCCTTTCCAGGGTCCTTCTGCCTTGAACGCTCCTGCTTGGACCAGTGCTTAAATATCCTAATAATTGTAAAAGGCAGTACTGTTCCCAATTTTGGACACAACTGAGGTATCTGAATAAATAAAACAATACTGAACAGAAGCTATAAAAATTAAGGAAGGGAATCAGGGCCACTGTCCTTCAAAAGCTGAGCAGAGCCCTGACGGAATTATTACAGCCCCAGTCCCTCGTCCTAAGGTTCACTATTCACATCAGAGTAAGTCCTCATAGCCCATTGCAATTTGCAAAACATGGATTTCCAACAGGTAGCTGCTGGAAAGACCAGAAGCGTGCACCCACACCTGGGCCACGTACAGCCTCTCTGCAGGAACCTGGGAACTGTGGGAGGCTTTTGCAAGGTCTCAAGCATTTGTCTGCTCATTGCTGCCTAAATCAGACAGTGCAACCAGCTGCTGCCACAACAAGCTGTTTTAAAAAAGCCCACCTCCAGCAAAACGTGATCTTTTCTCTCCTACAGATGTATCACAAAGGCGTGGTTTGCCCAGATGTTGTGTTCTGCTGATGCTGAGGTTCCCAGCCCTCCTCAAAAGGGGAAGAGCATCCCTGGAAGTGTTCAGGACCAAGCTGGATGGGGCTTTGAGCATTTTGGTCTAGTGGGAAGTGGCCCTGCCCAAGACAAGGGGATTTGAACTCGATGATCTTTAAGGTCCCTTCCAACTCTAACCATTCTGTGATTCTAGTATTCTGTGACTCCCTTTCCTGAGCACTGCCTCCTATGCCTTTGACAGCACACCCCTGTCCTTTGAGGGCAGGGCTCCTTGAAGCAGGAAGATATGCAGGTTGTTCAAACCGGGGCTAAGAGGCTGGACAGGAAGGACTGAAACCACTGGGCAATGGCTATAACCATCAGATGACACCAACTCAAAACAAAAGCTGGGGAGAGTTAGAGATGCCCAGCTGTTAGCCCTTTCCTCCTTGCACACAGAAAATTAAATGATGGTGGATCCAAGTGACACCTGAATCACATTCATCAATGAGGAAGGTTTTACACAAAAGAATCTCCAGGGAGCCACACCATGACACTGTGTTTTGCACTTTTGATGAGTATTTTTGGTTGTATAGCAACTGTGCAGCTGACCATTTCACATAGTCCTATGAAGTGGAGGTGGGAACCTGTGCTATGGTCTGTGGATCATTAATAAACTCTGCCAGAGGCACTGAAATGTGTATTACTGTAATAGTGAGGTCTTGAGTACCTGGATGACAACAACATTTGGCTATCACATCAGTACTTCTAAATATGCTGTTGAATTCAGTCTACAAAGTGATGAGAACAACTTAATCACAGAATCACAGAATTTTCAGAGTTGGAAGGGACCTCTAGAGATCATCTCACTTCATAATATATCTGGGTGGCAGACAGTGGCTATCATGAGTGCTCAATGTGTATGTAGGTAAAAGTGTGAACTGGCTGTCACAAATGATGACTTTTCCATGTCAGTATATATGAAATATATATTTCATGTCAGTATATATGAAATAACCATTTTGGAGTCACCAGTGGTATCCTAAATTGCACCAAACTGTTGTGCTCACTGTTGTTCCAAAGGTGTCAGAAAGGACTTTTATTTGTGCTTTACGTTTGCTCAACTTTGGGCACATTTCAAAGACATTGTTCAAACTCCTTGACAAAAAAAGGAAAGCATGGGGGAGGGAAACAAGGGAGTCAGAGTGAGTCAGTTATTAAAGTGCCAAATGCCCAGTGACTCTTCAAAGTCCATATTTGTCACATCTCACTGCAGACACATGGATTGCATCTATGGAGTGGGAAAGCTATATCAACCACAGAGAGAGGCAGGAGGTAATAACTCCTGAGCCCTTTGGATGTGCCTCTCCGCTTTTGGAGGCACCCCATCCCTCAAAGTTTTCAAGGCCAGATTGGATGGCACTAAGACCAAACTGGTCTAGTGGGAGATGTCCCTGCCCATGCCAGGGGGTTTGGAAGTAAATGATCTTTAAGGTCCCTTCCAACTCAAACCATTCTATGATTCTAAGATTCTACAGGCAATGTGCCTACCCAGTGGACTGCTCTGTGGACTGCTCTTTGAGGACCCACTCTCTGCTCTTCAAGGCCTGATAGATCCCAGCACTCCTAAGGGAGATCATTTTCTGTAGGGCTTTCTTGCCCTTTTCCTTTGAAATCAAAGATATTTGCACATTCTCCTATTTGTCATATAGCAAGTGGTTATGGGTTTTTATATGCTTGCAAAGGACAGGAATCTCTGCTGGCCTATATAAGGGAAAGACATGCTCTACAAACCCCTCTCCTGCGGGCTTTGCAGAACACTGGTTAATAACCAAGGGTTGTACATGACTCTGGTTTGTAAAATATCAAATAAATGAATATCTGGTGCTGCTGCCCTTTTTATAGAGTATTAGTATAAGCAAAGTAACAACTGTTGTGCTTCATCCCAGAGGCACTTTCATTTCAGTGGCTTTGTACACCCATGGTGCATGATTGCAGAGTTTTCCTTTGTTACTGTAGAGGAATTACATGAATTTAAATATTTTTTGCTATTTAGCAAAATATATTATTTATCTCACATATGAAGTGGAGGCTTTGGAAGAACTACTCATGTAGCAATAACCTGGTCATTCTCTTCTTTCCTTTCCTATTCAGTTTCCCATGTTTCTTTCCAATCGTGCTCAAACTAATTTTGAGCATCATTAGTGATACTGCTCTTGTTTTTGCTAAAACTCTGAAGAATTACACCAGTATTTGATCCTTCTTCCCTTTGCCCTATCCCTCCAATAGGCTTAATGCCAGTATTTTTTCTTTTCTTCCTGACTGATGCTATAATCACCAGGATATCGAATCTGTTAAAACCTTGTGATGTATACACAAGAATAAAATACAAAAGTATTTTAATTTTACAGGCATAGACAAGTGAAATGACTTCCACAAACAGTGCAGCAGTAGCAGGGGCAGCTAAAAAGTCCTGAGTTCTTGAAATTTCACTCTGTGCCTAATCACAAACCCGCCCTTTTTAATCCAAAGAAGAACACATTTTATAAGCAGGTGGCCAGGAACCTCATCTCTGGGTTGGAAACAAGCTGTGCCTATTCATTGTGAGCTACAGTTTTATTATTGACTGGGGACTGATATTACTGGCATTCGACATGACCACATAGCAACATTGGTGCCAGGTCCTCTTCTGATTTGCTTTTGCTGACAGGTATTCTAACATCACTCTGGTTAGCTCAGACCCAGAGTGTGGCAGTTTCCAGTCCTGCAGTCCCGTCAAGGTATTATAATATCACCGAAACAAACAGCTTTTTGCTGGCACTTAGCAGTGGAGCACGTGCCAGAGATTCATGTGAATCATGAGGAAATGGTTCCCACTACTGAGTACATTAAGTTAAAGGAGAAAGCTATTTCCATAGTAACCACATATGGTAGGTCAGATGGTGACTTTCCAGATTTACCACCAGTGGTTTTGATCCTGAATTATTTATACAGTGAATTTAGCTTCTTCGGTATTCTTGGCATGTTGCCTGTGAATCTCCATGTTAACATGTGGGGGGAAAGGGAAGTTTTATATGTAGTGCCAGAAAGACTTGATGTTTTTATTCACAGATGAAACATTGCTATCATGGCAAGTATCAATGCAAATAACAGTGGAAACACTTGGTCTCACTTACTTAGTTTTTGATAGGTACTCTACAGTATATACTAATTTGAACATGTTATAGTTGGAGCTGGTACTAATTGCTATGCCTGTATTGCAAAACACTTTTCCACTATAAGACCTAATTTTCTCTCTTGAAACTCACTGAAGCTTAAAGTGCTTCAGCTGAAATTCATCAGTTCATTCTTTGGACTGTGATTTTTGGAAGAAAATTTCATCCAATTTGGGGTGTAGTATTGCTTTGTTCATGTCAAAGTTTTCTTAAAATTGCTTTGCTGAGAAACTTGGCTGCTTCTAGTACTGGGAGCAAGCACCTAAAATTGCACAGTAAAGTCATTTTAACATGATAATCTGTCTTCATNCAGTTTACTCTTTTTATTAATTTCATAGTAGATTCACATTTTCTGATGCTTTTCCAACCCCCTGCACTCTTTAGTAAAACCTTTCATCTTTTACTAAAGGAGACCTAGGGGAATGAGGGACATGATATTTTATAACCTTCTGGACACCCGTTGTAGATCCTGGTGTGAAATAGTCCTGAAACCCCTCTGTTGATGATTGTTTCTGAAACCTGCTGGCAGAGTAAGAGACAGGTCTGCATGGAAGAGAAGTGCTCCCTGCTAATGGGCGGGTATCGTTGAGGTCCTTGTCCCAGCCTAGCTAAGGCTTCTCTATAGCTCCCTACTATTGCATTTTGGTTTTTGCTGGCTGGGAGGTGGTGTTTTGGTAAGTAAGGATTAGCTGTGAGCGGCTTCCTCACGGGACAAGCAGCAGGGTGTTTAACATGGCCTCAGACTCTTGGGCTGAGGACCCCTTTGGCAGAATTTGTCACTGTTAAACATGGTTTTCCTTTATACTTTGTCCTATCAGACATTACCCCTGGACCATAAGGACTCCCTGCACAGCTCCGTCATGCCAGTTGGCTCCTTTGCCTAGGAGTTTTTTGCCAGGGGCACTCCCAGCCAGGCTGGCTGCCCCCTGGTACATAGAGAAGAGAAGATAAATCATCCCCTGAAAGGAGCAGAGGCTGCTGCGCCACACTGGGCCCAGCACCGCTCACCACCATGGACAAAAACAGTGCAACCCCCATGAAGATCCCACAGAGACAGGCAGCAGCAGAGGTTGAAGGATAGACTGGTTTCTGTTAAACAACAAAGCCTTGGGCTGGGAAAGTCCTGATAGGGAAGATACCTTTCAGTAACGATGAAAAGTTGTCCTGATCAGCTAGAGGTCTGTGGTGTGACCCCAGTGTATGCAGCTGGCGGTGGACTGTGAAGTGTTCCCAGCGGTGTCTGGTCTGTGGCTGTGGGGTATGGGCTAAGGCAGCCTGAGCATGATGCTGTGTATCACAGGTGGGTGAATGATGAGGTGGCAATAAAGCCTGCACCATGACAGGATGCATGTAATTGTGGGCAGAAGGTAAGCATGAACATAGTTGCTGTGGAATATCTTTGTTGGGACTCAGGTGTGGAGAACTACCACATGGACATACAGCTGCCAAGAAATCAGAGAGGTGGACATCATGCAGTCACATCATGCAGCCTCTTTAACTGAGGCTCATAACAGAGTTTGAAACCAGTATTATGTATGGTTACCAGCAAGACCCAAGTGCTGTCTTTCACCCCTTGTCACGGAGCTGAAGGGATCAAGGCCCCACGGGAAGTTTTTATCCAGCAGAATTATCTGAAAATTCAAGATCTTTGGATGGTGAAACTATGCTCAGGATGCGCCAGCTTCTCTATCTGGTGAAGTGATTTGCAACAGATTTGCTTATGCAAAGATCAGGCATCTCTTCTCCTAATGCTTGGCTTCTGTGTTTTGTTCTTGTCCTTTATTTTTTTTTTTTTTTTTGATTTCTCCTGTCTTTGTGGTCTCCTATTGTTTTGTCACACTCTGAGTCAGGACAGAGAGAGGTAGGAAAGGTCCACTCAGGCTGCATTGCATTACTGGAGGTGCGGGCTTAATCTCTACATGCTCAGCCATGCCTTCATTCTTTCTCAGTGCAAGACACCTTCCCTTCTCCTTTGCCTCTCTTGTGCAGGAAAATCTGGCTGGACAAGTGCGTTATTAGGTGAATGAAGGAAGCTGGGTCCTCTCTTCTAACCTGCTATGGACTGTCCCCATACCATGGTATGTACTTGTAATATTAAAGACACTTATTTATGTAGGTAAAGGCCTTTGAAATCTCAAATATCATGACTTGGGAAGTTGATTGTCAGATCAATATGTTTTGGATAATTGTATGATTTTAAGGACTGAAGTTTACCTGATAGGGTCTGTCATATTAAATGCACTGAAGCAGGTACTCAGCTGCTCAGCAATGGCAGATGGGGTCTTTTCCAGTCCCCAGAACAGAAGGGGGAGGTTAATTTGATGCATGCTAAGATTTTTTATTCCATAGCAGAAACCTCATTCAAGGTCCTGCCAGCAGCTCACATCCCTGCTTCAGGATGAGCTTGGGTAGGTTGCTGCTGTCCCATCACTATGCTTTGCTCAGTTTTTGTTCCGTGGTTTTGGTCGCAGAAGGAGATGTAATGTTTTTCTCTTTCTGCCTGGAGCTGAGCAGACTTGTGTCAAAGCACAATCCTGGAGATTTCCTGTTTCTGTGTGACACTCAATTGGTATGTGAACAACTTGAAGCTGTAGGGAATGCTCCTAGCACCATAGGCTTTCATACTGATGGTCTGACACGTGTTCCACAACTCTGCAAAGGTGGTGCTAACACTGCCCAGCAGAATATGGAGCAGCTCATAGTACTGTCTGCAGTAACATTACCAGTTACATCTTTTGACTCACAGCTCAGTTGGGTTTTAACCCTTGGAGCCACCACTTTTCACTGAGACCCCCTGCCCCAGGTTAAAAACTTTTCGAAAGGTTTGGCAGAGACTTCTCGGTTGTATGTGGGATGACACCTTGCTCAGCTTTTGCATAAGAGTGGAAATACCCACAGCCATCTGCTGAGGACAGTCAGCACCTTGCTCTGGAGAAAGGCTGGCTGCTATCTTGGCCAGGCTTCCCATGAGCTGAGCTGACCACTAGGGAAGCCTGCCGATGCTGGGTCATAAAAATCTCAGTTTGGCAGCAGACAAAGCAGTGAGTTTTCCGTTTATTTCAGCAGGAGCAAAACCAGGCCTGTATTTCTTAACAACATCATGTAGTCATAAAATACAGAAGAATGAAGAAATAACTAGCAAAAAAAAAAAAAAAATACAGAAACCACCCTTGTGTCAAGCAAGTTTGCCAAATTTTTTTCCCCAAATGATTGTAAATATTTTGCCACTCTGTCTATGATGCGAAAATCTTTAATTCCCTCCCTCCGCTGCACCCCAAATCCTATTATTTCATCTCTAAGCAGCAGTGTGCCTTGATTTGTAAAACATAAGAACTGTTCTCCAGAGCTGCTGAATAGCTGAAGAGAATGTGTCACTGAATTCTTCTGCATTTTATCTTCTTTCTTCATCGACAGATAGATGGAGCATGATTCTGAATGGGTCGGGACTGGGTGGCCATACTCCTAATGCAAGTACTTGAGGTTAGGTGGAACAAATGTGAATTGACAGTTGTCCTTCAGATATTTGCCCTGTTCCAAAATCTCAGATGTCAGATCTGTCTATTTGGCTAATTTCTCACATACTCACTGCTCCATTTCAAAATCATCTTCATGAAAGCAAGGCCCCATATTAATCATTCAGTGGATGAGAGATACAAAACAGAATAATTTATATTGAGAGAAACCTCTAGACTTCTAGAGAAACCTCTAGACTTCAACTGGTCCAATCTCCTGCTCAAAGCAGAGTCGACTTTGAAATCAGAACTTGTTGCTCAGGGCCTTGTCCAATCAAGTCTTGAATATCTCCAGTGCTGTAGTTTCCACACTCTCTCTAGCTACTTTCTCCATTGCTGAACTGTGCTCACAGTGAAATATTTTTAACTTATGTGTCTGTCACCAAAACAGCTTAATCTATATCAAGCTGTGGTGTGACCGATGTTAAATGGTGAACCAAAGATGCAGAAACATCGTTGGTTGCAAATTGTATAGTTCTGTAATGAAGCACACCACACATAAGTTTTGCAACGGTCTTCAGGCTTCTTCCTTTTTCCACTAGAGGGACCCAAATGCAAATAAAAGCTCTAATTTATCAGCTGGGGAAAAGTGTGTGTGGGGTCAAGTATATTAGTACTGAATGAAAGCCAGTATTTTCTCCCTCTTAGCATTTGTATTAAGGATCTGATTCACGATTCATTGAGTTCATTGTGGAAATACTCAGAGACTTCAAGCTAAGACCTGGGATCCCTATTTCAGAAATGGTATCCAAGACTCGAATATCTCAAATATTAATAGCTAAAATAGCTGCAAGCCAAAGACAAGCCTTGACCATTAGCTAGATTGTGTCCTTTTGTGGTCAGTACACATTTAATTTTTCATGTCCATTTTACCAGTGACCTCTCTGCTGTGGCTCCCTGAGAGTGCTCTTTTCTACCAGATGACGGCAGAACATGGTTTCTGTTTCAGCTGACTGAGGGAAGGGAGGGAAAAAATCACTGCTCATCAATGAGTGTTTGAAATCGGTTCAAAACAAAAGCTCAGAGGGATAAAGATCTGGATCTTCTATCCCAGCCCTTTGGAAAGAAAGGCAAAGGAAAGAAAAACTGAAGGGAAAATGACAGTAGCTGATGTTTTTTGGGTTACATGGTGGAAAAAAAGCAGAGGATTAACCCTTCCTCTTCCCCTGCAAACTTGCCCACAGCACGATACACCTACAGAGGCTGCTTTAACTTCAAAATACTGCTGATTAGCTCTGAGTCAATTGAATATACGTCCTTTGTGGAAAACCAAATCTGAACTAGGTACTGAGGAAGAATGGGACAAAACTTTTATTAAAAATCTGAGTTTCCCCCTTCTTTACTCACTCAGAAAAAGAAATAGCTAAACACATGAGTTTCGTTTAACCTTATGCACCCACTGGCTCTACCAAAACCCAGGCTTGAATGTTTTCTATCTATAGAATTGTTTAAAAGAGGAACAAAGATTTACCACTGCCTGGGCTGCACAACATTCTGGTTGCAGAAAGATGTGAATGTCCATCCTGGTCCAGCAAGACTGCTCAGAGTTTTTCTTTAGCATACAATCCTGCTTAGAAACGGACTTAGTTTCACTGGACGAAGCTGGGACCAAAACAGTCTGTGATGGCTGGGATTAATGACCAGGCACCGGAGGAGGCAGGATGTGAGGGGAACAGGCAGCTGGACTTCTAAGCACGATTGTTGGCACTGGTGGTTTGTTTTGTCCCTCTTCACTTGCTTTTCTGAATTGCCATGCTCATATTTATCCCTTTCTCACTCATCTGTCACTGGCAGGTTTCCTCTTGTGCTCTTCCAGCACGAGCCTCACAACCCAGCCACTCACTTCTCTTCTGCTCACCCTTTATCAGGGTTAAAAGGGGAAGGTGTCAAAGGCTGCCACAAATAGGGCCCCTGAGCTCCATCGTTTCTGTCTGCCATGTTATTAAAACCACCCCCCCTTTCTCTCCATCTTCGCAGGACAGAGAAGCTAATTTAGATGGTAACTACAACTGAAGGGGAAGAGAGTGCTGGCCCTGGGACCAAAAGTTCAGAGTCTGGAAAGGGGAAAAAAGAGTGGGGCTCAAGCATACCTACCCTGTGGTCAGGCATGGGTCCACCATGCTTTTTACCTGCCGCATTGTCCTCACTCATGGACAAACTCAGACTGCAGAGTGCTAGAGCCTTCATGGACTTCACTCTCTTCTTCCATGCTGACACCCAGACCCCATCCCTGCATCAGGAAAAGAATGGTGGGATGGTTGATTAGTAAACTTTGGACTTGGAGGAGAACTCCACCAACAAAACAGGCACTGGGGGTTTGTGCAGTTTTCCTAAGTTCCTGGAGCAAAGAAGGTTCTAATATTTTTTTGCTGGTAAGATTGCTAGGGCTTTTGTCAATAGAGAAATGCTGCAAAAATACCACCACCAGTTGATGTGATTAAGCTGGCAAACATGCCAACTTTTGACCTGGCCTCTGCATCCAGACAGACTGCTCCTTCTTTTGTTTTCCTGCAGGTCTTTGTATTTCTCTCATGACTTATCATTACCTGTCCCTCACACGTCTCTCATAATCTACTGCTGACAGTTTTCTATTAGGCATAATTTCCTGACCATCTTGTGTATAACTTAGACATGCTGTAAATTTGGAGATTTATATGGAGTCGTATGAACTGTGCTCTTGAGGCACTTGAAAGAAAAACACTGAAGCGAACAATCTTGGCAGGAAAAGTACAATTGGAGAGCTGTAAGGCCAATCCATAAGAGGTAGTTAAAGTTAGTCAGTGTGAGTTGATTAAGATGAAACAGGCCCTCAGCTTTGTCACTGCTTGGGACTGAGCCATCAGTGACTGTAAGTGCTATGATGTGGACTTGGGCAGATGCTAGACAAGAAAACCCCCTGATTTGCAGCATATTCCTGCTTTGAAGCTCACCAGTATCTGGAAGCCAGGTGGGCTTGGAGAATCCTGACCAGCCAAGGCATTGCAACAATCTGGCAGAGCTGAAATACCTTTGAATGACAAAAGTGATCTCTCCTTCTGAGGCATGCCTGCCTTAAAACTAGTTCCCCTCTCAGTTCATTTTTCATTTTTCATTTCTGAAAGTATGTTGGCTTGCAGAAGGAACTGGACTCAGCAGTCACAGATGTACACACAGCCTGATCCCTCACCCATAAAACCAAGCATAGTGGTTTTAGGATAGGGCTCCATAATCCTAACAATCACCCCCAGATCTGCAGGGCTGCTTGGTATTGTTGTCTGTCTGGTACAGTTTGGTGCTGGCACAGTCCTAGCTAGCATGCTTGGGCTGGTCTTGCCTGATCTTACAGCAAAACACTTCCCTTGCAACTGGACTGTCTCAGCTCTTGTCCTCAGCTGGTCCTTGCTACCAGCTTTGATAACCCAGACAGGAGCGAGAGTGGAGGAATTGATGTTGCCGGCAACTGTCTTTGTCTCTTTAAATACTGCGCAAAGGAAAGCAATCTCAAAAACGGAAGAGGAAAAAAACCCTTTTTTAAAGAGAAAAAAAATGTGTAAAAAGAGAGTTCTTCCCAAGAGCTGTGGCCATGCAGAAGCATTTGTTACACACAGCCAGTCTGTCTGTGCCCTTGCTGGGCCAGCATAAAGCCAAGTAGGATTATAGAAAGAATCTGCACCTAATTCATCGATCAGCCATCACTGATCCTTGCTCAAACAGAGCTGACAGAGGTGCAAGAAAGACAATCACAAAGAACTCACTTGGTGTGACATATGGGTCAGTTCTTATACATGAAAATGTAGTTAGACACTGACAGAGGTACTGGATGCACAGGGTAAAGCTGAGGTTGTGGCCTCCTATGTGATGCAGTGTAATTTGACAAGGCAGAGCTATCTCTGACTCTGCTGCTGCCTGCCCTCCACCTTGAATGTAGTATCTGAGATATTATATCTCTAGCCTTCTGTAGCATCTCAGAAACGAAGCTGAAAATATCTATTGTTAATCCACTCAAAGGTTCCTGCTGAAAGCAGAGTGTATTGAGATGTTGAGAGGCTTGGAAGGCTTGAGGTGGCTTATTCCTACTTAGGTCCATGTTATGAGTTAAATATTTGGAGTAATTTCCATGTCTGTGATGAAATAGTCATGCTGCTACTTCATTTGCAGACTGCAGTGGGAAGTTTTGAAAAATTTGATAAAAAAAGATAATTTACCTTTGTCTCAAAACTCTAGATAATCTTTGAAGGTTTAGTATGCCAACTTCAACATACCTGTGATTGGTTTGATATTATAGAGCATTTTTTATCAAGGACAAGAGTTTGACTGTTTTTTGAAAAAAGATTTAGACTGCATCAGACATCTTTTTGCAGCAGGGAAAATTTAAAACAATCTGACTAAGGAAAGAGAAGCAACTCAAGACACTCTCAGGATAAAGATGTCAACAGTAAAGTAGCCAATTTGAAACACAAGCTCCTTTGTCAAGTTGCCCTTGTTTCAGAAAATGTATGTCCTACAGTAAACCTCACTGTTCTCACAGTGAATGGTGTTTCATGAGGGACAGCAAGATCACTTCTTGGGGGAGGTAGACAAACCCAGAATAAGTAAGCAGGAATCACTACATTTAAATTCTCTGATGTCCATCAAAATGAAACATTTTCTACTTATAATGTTGTTGATTGCCAAGTACTTACATTGGGCTTTATTTAATGTGGTTATTAGTATTCTCTCTTCTTCAAGGGTCAGCAAATGAAGAAGGAATCTTTAATTTCTCTTTTGCTGAAACTCGTTTTGAACTCTCTCTTGATCTCACTGAGAATAGGGTGGGCCCAAAATTATTAATTCCATGTGATAAGTAAAAGAAGAGTGCTATGAAAATGTTTTTTTTTGAGCTGGCATTGTTTTGGAGTGCTGACAGAAAATAGTCAATGCTGACTGATGCACTGAGGTCAGGACCATTGTATATGCTACTCATTTTATCCCTTATTGCCAACTGAAAGCACAATGGTATTCCCGTTCTTGAAATCCTTTGTACCTACTGCCATTTGTAGACAAGGAAAAATTATTGCAGCTTCTCATAACTGAATGCCAGGAGAGATATCAGAAATTTTCATTTTGTTGCTGCTTTAGATTACAGAACAAAATTAGTTGCATATGTAATAAGGCTACTGATGCCATGAGAAAATGATTTGTGACTCATGAGAAAACTTCTTAGCCAAAAATATACAAAGCTAATTGGGAAATGATTTTTTTTTCCCCTATGTGGCAGGACATGTCAGCCATATATTTCTCACCACATAATTGGCAGGAAAACAAAGCGATTTTATAGTCTTGTATTGTGCTACAATATGTTGGTTACTGTAAACCTTTGCAATCACCCAATTACAAGGTACCAAAGAGAAATGAGATTTAACAACAATAGTTGAGGACTCTACTCAGCTCATAAGTGTCTTCAAAGCTCTGAAAGTATCCCAGTTTTCACATCCACACATCTATTACTTTTCTTCTTTGACAATGGTCAGGCTAAAAGCAGTAGTTTCAACCCAAATGTGTTAAGTTTAACTCTGTGTGCTTAGATCTACTCAGCATTGCATGTTCACTGCTGAATTGTCAAGAAATTTCCATGGATTAAACTGTAGTCATTAAATCACTCTGAAATCACTCGCTTCCAGCTCAGACATTGGCAGATATGTTTCACATATTTCAGTAGAGTGAGAAGAGTATAATCTACCTTTTTGCAACAGCTGACTTCTTAAGTTTGGAGGAAGTACCAGCTCAGTGCTAATGTTGCCAATCTTTGGTTGATGCAGGAAGCATTCTCTTTCCTCCAACCCAGGAAGTGTGCTTGGGTTGTTAAAATCATTCCTGGCATTGCAATGCTTTCCTACCCAAAATGATGGCATGTTCGTTCATCAGGAGGATATTCTACTGATTATCACCATAGACATGTGAATAAAAAGTAAATAAGATCTGCATGATGCATGTGTCACAGTGATAGCTCAGAATTTAATGAGTTTTTCATAATTTAAATTTTCAATAAAACTAGTCAGTTTGACAGTTATGACCAGCTGCCGTGACACAGCAGGCTTGAAGTCCTCAAGATCATCTGTTACAAAATTCAAACCATATTTTCTCTTATTGGGATAGACATACATAATTATTTAAACTCGCAGTAATAAAGCTATAGATCTCTGGGCTGGTTGACAAAGGGCCTGTAATAAAGAAGAACTAATCCATCTCGGAACAGGGATAGCTAGTAGAAAAAGATTATATCCTATTGTATGTTATTTCTTTCACTGAATACTTGCTACAGGCAGTGCATAGGGTGAAAATATTAATTGAGATGGTGCGGGACTAAGGCTATTGTCTGTAGGGTCCCAGCCTCCTTAGCTGCAGAATCTGGAAAGTTGGGAGGGAGCAAATAAAGGGATTTCAGAAAGGGAAAGTGTTGCCTAATGTTTAATGCAGTCATATACCACCCTGAAGAGCTGTATTCTTGTCTGGCCTCTGAGATCCTATGTGACACTGAGCTGAGCTTTCCACAAGGCAGGGAGGTGGCCCTGCTGCTGGTGTAAGAGCTGGCTGGTTGTTCATCAGGAGATGGGACCCTGGGGTCTGGGTCTTCCTGCTGCTTAAGAAAATTGAAAACTGTGCTTCCTTGATCCCAGGGTGATGGACCACAGAAGGGGAGAAAGAAACATTGAGGCCACTTTTTGGTATTATCCACAGTGTCAGGGGAGCAAGCCTGCTCGGGCCAGTGCCATGGATCCAGAGACCATCCATGTTGCTGACTCTGCATTAGACAAGGACTAAAACATCGGGAGCAGTGTTTAGATAGGGATAACATTTCCTGATGCCCAAATCTGTGAAGATTCTTGCTTTCTGCAATGCTTTTTGGGGTATCTGACTCTCTCTAATATTTGTGCCCCAACTCTGGTGATCAGAGTCACCCAGCTTCCTAATTCTCAGATGCTGTGATACCCAGAGTCACCCAGAGCTGTTCCAGCTCTGCATCAAAGAAAACATTTGGCTTCTACTCCTCTTCATGTCAGTAGTCTTCCTCTGCCACCCCTGTCTTGAAGCCAGTGCCACACGAATCCCCATAACTTGGCTCCTCAATACTCTACTTTTGTTATATATTTTAAATTCAACATGTAACAAGACTGACACAGAGTACCTTAGCCTATGGACATGTGTGGGTGAAGAGAAAGTGAGATGACGTGCTAGAAAACCTAGAAACTGCAATTCAGTCCCCACCATGGTGCAGAGGCTAGAGTTGAGGCTAGATTCCCATATTTTCCCTTGCCTGTCCTTGGAAAATGAATCCTTCCTTTCAAAAAAGGAAGGTGTGTGGTCCGTGCCCATGCAGCACCTTGCAATAGACTCAGAACTGCTGGTACTTCACCCCCTCACTACTGACACATGAGCATCTCTCACCTGACACAGCAGAACCTCTACACTTGAAGGTTGACCACCAGCTACATCTGAAAAGCCTCTGTTCTGAATTCTGCCTCGCTCGTCTGAGAAAATGGAAAGTGTGCTCCTCAGTTTGAATATTAATTAGGCCAAATAAATGCAAACCAGAAGGGGAAAAAAAAAAAAAAGAACTGCAAGTAACGATCATCCACCAGTCTGTGGTTGGATAATATGCTTGGAGAGCACTGCTCCCTTAAAAGAGTTAATGAAAGACACCAAGACACTATTCGTGACTGTGGCCATGTACTGAGCAGTCAGCAAGTCCCCGCTATGATTTATTCAGGAAAATCCATGGGAGTGATGGGGAAGGGGAAAAAGAAAGAGCGGTCTAAACTTTTGGTGCTGGAGGTTCTATGCCTTCGTATCAGTTCCAGGAGTTTTCTGGCTGCCACTTGTAAAATTCTTTGAATACCCCGTGATGTTTCTTCCCTCTCAGCCCAGCACCCTGGGCCTTGCACCCACCTGTTTTACCATGCCATACTCCTGCCTTATCTTCACAACTTCTGGCACTCTTCTGACTTCCACTTCACCACCCACTGACCAGACCTCCTCGAACAGAATGGCCATGTTTTCTTTTGCTTAACACCTTTTCCTGTGACCTTACTTGTCCAGTTGAGCTCAGGTGTCACCTCATTCTGGCTTCCAGGGGACACTCCTTCTCCAAGAGCTAGTATCCTCCTTGAAGACTTATTTCATTTACCTTAAATTAGGCATTCACTCTGGTGACCTGAATTGCTCAACCAACCATGCTCTCAGGAGGTCTCTGCAGGTGCCTATGCATAGCTCCTGAGAGGCACCTCATATTCAGAGAATTGCTCCCTGTCTCCATCTGCCTGTCTGCTGCTGACCCTATACCACATCTACTAGCGCTTTGCAGATATCTTGCATGTTCCATGGCAACTCCCTCATCACAAGATCCCTGTGTGTAGGTAGCTGAATGGAGGTCTTTGATATTGGTTGATCCAACAACAACGCTGTAGGATGCTGGTCTCCAGCTTAGCCAAAGCTCTGCCCTGCCCAGCCATGGGCCCTGCTGAGCCCATTCCCATCTCTACAGCTGAACTATTCCAGAACTCTGATGCTGGTTTCCCTCACTGGTCCTGACCTCAACCTGATTTCTCAGACTGGCCTTCACCCCATGGAGGTGCCCAATGCCTGGGGCTGTGGCCTGATCCCAAGCTTTCCCCCTCAACCTGTCCTGATTCCCCACTTAAAGTCTTTGCTAATGAGTTCTTGCATGCCCTCTGTCTTTTTGGTTTGACCCAAAGTAGGGGTCTGTGTGGGAATGAAAATAAATTTTACTATAAATGACCACACTAGAATCATAGAATCATTCAGGTTGGAAGAGACCCTTGGGATCATCAAGTCCAACTATCAGCCCTACTCTGCAAAGTCCTCCTCTACACCAGATCCCCCAACACCACATCTAAATGACTCAAACACATTCAGGGATGGGGACTCAACCACTTTCCTGGGCAGCCTACTCCAGTGCCTGACGACTCTTTCTATGAAAAATTCTTTCCTAATGTNCCGTTGGCTTTCTTGGACACCTGAGCACACTGTTGGCTCATGTTCAGCCACTTGTCAATTAGAACCCCCAGGTCCTTTTCTGCCAGGGATCTCTCTAGCCACACTTCCCCAAGCCTGTAGCAATGCATGCGGTTGCACTAGAAGAATTGGCCTCAAGATGAGTATCACAAGCAGCTTTAATCATGTATCACACTCAATGGGGACACACAGCAGCCAAAATGGAGATAAACTGAGCAACTTTTCAAAAAAATTGAGCCATTTCAATTACACCAGCTGATTTATTATTACTCATTTTCCGTACACTTCATTGAACAGATTTTTCTGTTTATGAATTCTGTTTCAAATAGTTTCTTAATGCTGGGAAACAAGCCTGACCCAATCCTTATATTCTACCAATCCCACAAATTTAGCAGCGTTATGAATCTATATCTGATTTCTAGCTTTCCAAAAGACCCCATCTTTCCAGGGGAGGGAGCAAGTATCCCAGATCCATACAGCCCTTAATCCTGATAAGTACCACATTTTGAGCAAAATCTGAATGTAACTGGTTTACAACATAAACCCACCTTCTTTCTTTCTTTTTTTTTTTTTTTTTTTTTTTTGGTGTGTGTGTGCATGTGTGCATATCAATACAGTCTAATGAGATGTAATAAATGTAGTGCTTTACTGCAATGAAAACAGGTACTGCCAGGTGCAGGTTGGATTCCTTCTTCAGCTGAAAATCTCTGGGTGGCACTAAGTCAAGGTGAAGGGCAGGGCTGTTTCATAGCTTGTGAGATACTCTTGAATGCTCAAGATGCCTGGATGGATCTGCAAAACGTGGTCCTAGAAGAGACTCAGGCTGTTCTGGAGTGGTGCCTGAAGGTCGTGTAGCATCTCCTAGCACATTTCTAATGGCACCAAAGTGAGCCCTAAGAGAAAGCTCCAGGGGCACTTTATAGAAGCCTCCCTATAGGAAGGGGCCTACAGGAGAGAAGGGGAGAGACTCTTTGCCAGGGAGTGTAGTGATAGGGTGAGGGGTAACAGTTTTAAACTGAAAGAGGGCAGATTCAAATTAGATATTAGGAAGCAATTCTTTACTGTGATGAGACAGTGGAACAGGTTGCCCAGAGAAGTTGTGGATGCCCCATCCCTGGAGGTGTTCAAGGCCAGGCTGGACGGGCCTTTGAGCAACTTGGTCTGGTGGAAGATGTCCCTGCCCAAGGCAGGGGGGTTGGAACTCAGTGATCTTTAAGGTCGCTTCCAACCCGAACCATTCTATGATTACTGACTGTAATTGAAGTTCAGGTATCTCGTGCAGATGTAGGCACATGGGCACATTTTTCTTTCGGTGTTTCAGTTTGAAGCTGAATCCCCCCATTTGTGCTAGATGAAGTGGATTAGCAGGGCACAGACAGGGCCAATGTGGTGTAATGCTGCACAGAAAGGGTTCAAGGAAACAGCCCAGCTGTGGAGAGGAGCCTGTGGGAGTCCCATGCTCAGCACAAGAGACTTGGCAGGCCTGTAACTCATTGTCATCTGGTACAAGGATGGAGGTGCTGTTTGAATATGGGCTGTTGCAACTACTTAGGGAAAATGTAATATGAGTGCAGGCCAAGCAGAAACATCAAGTGATGTTCAGATTAAATTGATAAGCCATTGAATTGTCTCTTCCTGAGTCTTGAATGAATGAAGCTTAACAAATAATTTTTTAATGGGAAACATATCCATGCATTTCTGAAAATAGTCAGGCAGGAGGCCAAGCAAAATAAGTTTTAGGATTTTCTCAGCTTCATAATTGTGTTATTACATTGTATGATAGAAATTGGGCTGTGGTATTAATTCTGGTCTCCGGCATTAGAAGGAAGAGGAAGTATTTCTTTTTAATTGACGGCTAAAATTTCATTCATGGAGTATTAGCAGAATTAACTTTTTGCCTACTGAACTCTCTTCTGTGTTTCTGATAATGCAATTTAATTTTGTCACTAAGGACGGCTTATTTGTGAAACACTAATCTGTATTAAGCAGGAAAGAGGAAAAAATCACTTATGGGAGGCAGGGAAGAACTGCAATGTTTTTAAACTGAAGGGTCAAATCTGCTATTTAAATGCTCTGATTGTTCTCTTGCTATCTTATGTGAAAATCCATTTTGAAAAAATCTCTGACCCCTGCAATGAATATTTGGTAAAGTAGCCCCTATAAAGGCTACTGACATTATGTGTTTTCCTTGCACCAGCTTCACCTGTTTGCAGATTCTCAGAATCACAAATCTGGGATCCAACGGGATGAGGAGATAAACCTATTCAGGAATTTTCCTGAAATTAATGCTAAGAATTCGGCTTGTCTGGGGATCACTGCTGGATTGATGCATAATTCTTACCAGCAAAAAATCTCTATCTCTTTCCCCTGTAAGATTAATATTATCATTGCTGTCTTCATCTAGACACAAAACCCTATGTTTGCAGTTTTGCTTTTTCCAGTGAGGGAAAAAAATCCCCAAATGGCTGAGTAATTTTCTTTTTCCCGTTATTTATGATGTAAGTTGGGTTCTCTGATAGATGTTGTGTGGATCTTTATCTGTTCAGAATTTGGAAAACTTTAGCAAACATTTTTGTGAACATTTCACACCATTTCAGTGGTGGCAGGAGGGTCGAAGAACCTTGAAAAAGCATAGGTAGGTCTCACTTCCCAGGCACAAGACTTGTAGGAGCACCTGAATTTCCCTCCATTTCATGGCCTTAATTGATGGCCCAAACTTCTGAATGTCCTTCTGCCATGGACAATGGATGAAGAGTTTCTCTCATATTTGATGCAGTGGTGTTGATGGGTTTGGTGGGGAACATGTGCTCACTCCTGAAAGATATTGGCAACACACTGAGATTATTGCATGATTTCGTGACTGCTGCAAATTGCTCTGAAGACAGAAAACCCATTTGTCTCTTCGACCCTTGGAGAGAAATTAACCTGGAAAGTCAAAGCAAAACCACCAGAGCCTCTTGGCAAATCCTGTCACCAGGCTGATTCCTCATGCGGACTGGTAAGTTTTATTTCTTACTCTTCCTCATTGTTATAGATTGTCCATTACAAGGGAAAAAAAACCCACCCAAATGCATTACGCTGATTTATTCTTCCAGCACACCAGCTAGGAATAGTAGAGAATGGAAACGAAAAATTGTAGGGCATCTGTTCTTGTTTATAGAACGCTCAATCACAGCTGAACAGTTTACCAGAAAATATGAACTATAATCCATGGAACTGAACAATCCTAGAAAAAAATTGTTGCTACTTATTCATATATACTGTGGAGGTGAACCAAAGCTTGAGGCTTGTTTACCATTTGGTGTCCCTATTCTTTTCCTTCAGAAGAGGTGGAGCAAGCATTGGAAAACTGTGTTTGTCAGGCAAGCATCTGAACATGCTGTGCAGATGAGCAAAGAGCAATCCTTGCTTCTGCTGGGTCATTAACAGGTTCAAACATTTTAGCTCTTACTCTGTCTGAGGGGTGCAAGTGCTTCTGAGGCAGTATGGGACTGTGTTCTTCATCACTCCTGCGCAATGAAGATATCCCAAGGCATATTGCAAGGGACATCAATTCAAACCCCAATTCAAGAAGCTTGTCGTGTCTCACTGCATTTTGCTTTGTTGTGTAGCTCCTGTTTAGTTTAGTAAAGCAATGTGCCATGATGTGCAAGACTGAAAATGGATTAAAAAAAAAAAAAAAGTACAGGAGTTTCATATAAGGTCTCAAAATCCAGATTTCATTAACTAAACGTAATTTTTCTGCTTCTCACTCAGACTGAGAAACGAAGAGCTTCTAGTAACATGACTGGGAATTGCTGAGCTTTTTTATTTAGGTATATTCAAGTGAATTAGGAGTTTCTTTCCAGACAACCTTTTCTGAGAGAAATGCTGACGATGGTTCTTCCCACTGAAACATCACCACATAAGGACAAGCCAAATTCCTGCAGTACTTCCCATGTCTTATCCTGAAGTATTTCTTTCCTTATTTTATTTTGTGGTTAAACAGCTGCCAGGCTTTACCAAAGAAGCAACCACCAGTTAATGCAGGGTTAAGGGATATATGTTTAAATGCTTGGGGGGTCTTTTTACTGTAAAGGACATTGAAATGCAAGATATCTGGTTATGGAATAGTTCTGAATGCTTATTAGCTGTTCCTCAAGACAATAACCAAGCAACAGTTGGTGTAGTTTTAATATAGGCACACAAATTTATCTACCCCTTGACTTTTGAGGGCAAAGCCTAGTGAAAAGTTCTGCATCATTACATAATATTAATTCTTACAAATAAAAATTATATATCAATGCCATATTTATTTTTATTAAATGCCCAATGAAATTGAAGTAGTGAGTTTCTGACTTGAATAAGGGAAAAAAATCTTCCGCAGGAGGACAGACATGGGAGCAGGTTGTGGAGAGCTTGTGACGTCTCCCTCCTGGGAGAGTTTTTAGAAATCTGACTGAACAACGCACTGAGCAACGTGGTCTTCTCTTTTTAAGTTGGGCTAAGGTCCCTTCCAATGCGATTTCTATGTGTTTTAATGGTATATTAAGATTTCAGTCAAGCAAATCTATTTGTGCTGGTGCTGTCAAATGCCATCTGCAGAGGCTTTTCAGTCTACAAGATTAATTGTAATACCTGGATCAAGCAGGCTATCTGGCCTGGGGTTTGGGACACAAATCAGCAAGTCTAATGGGATGAACAAAGCTCTGTCTTCTTTCTGGGCAGTTCTTTTCCACATCTCTCTGCGTACCTGCCTGCCAGGTTAAAGACTGCTGGGTGCATTCTGGAGGCATGAATGGGGGTTGCATCGCACATTTTGATTGGAAGCTTTCCCTGCTTGTTGATGGCAAGGTGGAAGAGTATGCAAGATGTGGAACTTATGGACCAAGTGGCCACAAAGTTCTTTTATTGCCCTTGAAGAGAAGTAGAAAAATTATGACTAGTGGTTCTGAACATCTGAATATACTGGTGCACTAAAGGGCTTCCTGGAGAAAAGAGTGATGGGGTTGTTGCCACTGGCAAAGGATCATAGTATCATAGAATATCAGTTTGGAAGGAACCTCAAGTATCATGTGGTCCAGTGATCTAGACAAGATAGCCCAGCACCTTGTCCAACTGAATCTTAACAGTGTCCAATGTTGGGAAATCCACCACTTGCCTGGGGACACTAATTGCCAAAAATTTTCCTCTTGTGCCCAATCAGAATCTCCCCAGGAGTAACTTGTATCCATTACCGCTCATCTATTCCATGTAAAAAGGGAAATAAGCCACCAGATCAACAGCTGGAGATACCTCTGGCCAGCCCTACACATTATTGGTGTTGGGTGGTTTGATTGTTTGTTTGGGTTTTTTTTTGTTAATTTGTTTTTTCTGAAGCACCTTTTTAGCAGATTAAAGAATAAATTATCACTCTCAGATGTTTCCATTTTTCTCACTGACATAATTTTCTTTAGTATTTGCAGCAGTGCGCTGAGTGAAGGAGAGCCAAAGGAAGGAAATTTGTAACCTGAGGGTGCTGCAGAGGACATACTTGCTGTGATTTCCTGTCATATATAGCCTCCCTTTTCTGGAGAGGTCACAAAGCCTTCCTGTTCACTTCCTGGCTGCACAAAGCTGCTCACTGTCATCTAACTCATGAAAGGTTGGCACAGTTGGCACAGTTTTTATTTTTCCTGCAGCCCAGATGGATTGTAACTTTTATGGACTATCTGGACAATAAATTATTTCCCATCATTAGAAGTAATCTTGAATGGTATTCCAGTGTCATATTTCTGCATGTGATATTAAGAGCCTTGTTGGCTATAAGTAAAAAATAGGCAAAAATATTAATTTTTACAGAGTCTATTTTTTCTGGCTTTTAAAAGTAGGCAGTTCTCTTATATAGCTGGTCAAAAAATGCTTGAAGGAGGAGGTACACATCTTTTTTCTTGATTAGATTACTTGGTAGTGAATTCAGTGAAGCATGGAGTCCCCTCATAAAAACAGGAGTCAGGTCCAGCTCTCTTAAACCTGACCCCTAACCAAAAGTGTCACTGACACGGTCCCTGAGCCTCCTGAGCAGTTCTTCTGTAAAGGCAGTGAGTCCACCTGCATAGATCTCACCAGATAAGATAGGAAAGCCCATTCAAAGTAAAATTCTTACTTTTCAAATATTTCAGATCACTCTTCAATAACAATTTTCATGTTTCCCATTCTCATCCCAATCTTGGGACAGGTCATTGGAAAGTTGGGTGAAATGGTGGAGTCCAAGTGGATACCTGTGTTCCTCTGAAGAAGTACAGATGGATATAGTAGTGGGATTGCTTCTGACCTTACTGTAATATCCATTTAATTTTAGCAGTTTTCACCATGTATTTCCCATGGAGCAGAAAGTTTCAGATGCCACTGGAAGTGTGATGAGGTGTGACTTACATTTCCATGGTCTACAGCCAGGAGGATGTGGCAGTCAGCATCTTTATGGGGTAGATTGAGGGGGAGAGCTTTTTGTGCGGAGTTGCTGCCAGACCCACTGCCCACTGGGAGAGCTCAAGACCTGGTCAGTGCCAGAGGACCATGTCTACACCTTTGCAGAGTGCTTGGTGTGAGTCCTGTATAGAGGCACAGTGTGTGGGTGTGAGAGCCGAGGAGCGTGGCTTCCTGCCCACAGCACCGTTGCCACTGGCTTGGGGGGTTCGCTGCTTGTGCTGCTTTCAGATTCACACTCATCCTGGTCAGGACCATTTCCATTGACTCACATGGTCCTGACCCCAGAGTATCTGCACCGAAGAAACCCAGTAAGGGACTGTTGCTACAGGGGATACTGGTTTTTGAGGTGTCATTTAAGGAGTGATCTGATGACCAAAGTGTCTCAGTAGAATTGGTTCAGCGATCACACAGTTTGTGAATAGTCAATGCTACCCTGAAGTGCCTGCTGACAATAAATACTGATTTTTTTTGTTTATTTGCTTCTGCAGGATATGCTTAAACTTAAAAGCATGTTCTGATATGAGGCTATCGCTTTTTCCCAGGTACCCTGCTTTGAATTCACTACTAATCTTGGACACAAGTGATGCATAGTGTTCTTAGATTTCATTCCAGATTCTGGTCATTTACCTTGACCAACTTCAGAAGAAGTTCCTGCTAAAAAATGAAGGCCTCCAAATAAAAAACATGTCTATGTAAATTAAAATCCCCCAAGCACAGTGTTGACTGCCAGGCTGGCTAGGAGAACAGCACATATCCAAGCAGTTAACTGGACAGTTTCTTCCTCACTGATGCTTTTCCAGAAGTGTATTAGCACAATGGAACATGTGTTGCTGAAACACATAAACACTGAGCACCAGTTGCTCAATTTGTCTCTTCCCCAATGTGCCCTGATGAGTTGAGAGTGGGATCCAGCAATTTAATTCATGATATCTTTAAGATCACTGCAACAACTCAAAAGCTGTGGACAGAGGCAAATAACATTTTGTAATGTATTTATTGAATGGTAATGCAAACCAGAGAAATCTATAAAGAAGGGAGGAAATCATATTCCCTGTCTGGCAAGGTACTGAACTGAATTTAAAACCAGAGAACCAGACATGGTTGAGACTGAGAAGGGAAGGGGGAGAGTTCACCCGACTTTCCCCTTAAGAAATAAATTACTGGTGAGACCACACAGTATTCTTCCAGTTTTCTGTCTTTCTGATCTCCCTTTACAAGTAGACATGCTAACATTTTGATGGTCTCCCCCATTTTTGGAAGTATTGCCCTTCATAAAAGCTTACATAAGATTCTTTTATTTTTCTCCCCAGAGGAAGAGTTTCTCTTGCAGCTGAAATCCCTGCCAGAAAGCTCTACCCTCTGATTTCTTCTAGTACATAGAGAGTAATAGGACACTGAGACAGTGAAGCTGTTTTCAGTCTGTGTTAGGCAGCAGTTTCCCTTCATATACCACCATCGCTGCTGAATAGCATGGAAAGAGAAAAGGCTCGGTCTCTGTAATGGTCAATAGCTCCTCATCTGAAGAATTAGAGGGATTTCAGCCAAGAGAGCAGAATGGCTTGCTTTCTCTTCATTTCTCATTATAGTTTCTACTTTGTGTTCCTCAACACATACATTACCCATTTTTTTGCAGTCACTTGGGGATAAATTAGTCCAAGATCCTGCTTACCACTGCTTCAGCACTATACCATTTCTGATCAACCTATACTTAACATGTAACTTATACCCCTTCTGAATTTGTCATAAAAATTTCCATGGGAATTGTGTTCTCTAGATCATTCTGCTTTTTTATTTTCAGTTAAAACCCCCAGCACCTCCACTGAAACCCCACCATTTTTTATCTCCACCCACATCTATGAAATTTGTGATTCCCTGGAAGTATACTGGATTTGTACTGGAATAACCAGTAAATTGAATATGGCTGTAAACAAATTTATTGTGAAGATGTACTGCACCAAATTGCAGCAGTGGTTATAAATCTTTAACATTTCAGGTAAAATGAATTTATATTATGATGCCAATGTTTGAAGGCACAAGCTTCGGAAGCTGGCTTCAAATAGATCTCAGGATTGCTAGTAGGTAGATTTTGTTTATCATTCCTTCTTTGTAATTGGCAGACTAAAATTGTGTCTTCTGAATTTCATGGTATAGATACAAGTGTATAGAAACTTTACCTTTGAACAGAGTGGGGTCTTTTTACATAAAGTTACACGTACTGACAGAGGAGGACATACACAGAGTTTCCAGCACTGTCATTCTTCAAAAGATCAAATTATCTGGATGAAATCATTAAATCTTCCTGAAATATCCAACAAAGTTGTCCTCCAGAGGAACTGCAGTCATCTGCAGATTAATTTTATAAAACTGCTCCCCACTCGTTTTTCTTACCAATACAGTCAGCTAAAGTCAGATTCACTAATTTGCTTAGGCATATTTTAAAGTAACATCTATGTTTTAAAAGGTTATAATTTTTTCACCACTCTGAGGAAAGCCTTGGACAGCAGAAAAAGCACTCAGCCTAATTTTATATGTGGTATAGTCAGGTATATTAATTTGTAGTAATTTTATATTTGCTTTAATTGCTGAATTCTGTAAATACAAAGGGCGCTCTGAGGCATCCTCATCCTTTGTGTGTAATTTTGGGAAAGTGAGTTTCTGGAGTCATAGTTGGTGGTTGTGTTTTTGTAAGACAGCATAAACTATTTTTAGTGAAGATGATGGGCTGACAGCCCTCTTTGGCCTCAACTCTGTAGGAGCAGCATGGTTTCTGTGTTCCTTGATCTTATTCTGGATTGTCCCCAGCTTTTGACCCTGACCCTACCATCATGCTGTGTTTGCTCTGTTTCTTACTGTAAGGTACGTGTGTAACTTTGGGAACAAGGCTTTGCTTTATAAGCCTGATCCTCCACTTGGCCCTTGAGGAGGTACTTACCACTTTAACTTACACAACATTTTTTGTTCCATTGATTCCACATGAATAAAATGTAAACATGCATTTGAGCATTTTTCTGGATCTAGCCCGGAATGTTCAGACTTTGAAAGTCTGAACCCATTTTCTGTGACTGGCGAATCACCATGCTCATAGTACTACTTAGGTTGTGATGATCCTCAGCCTCTGGCATGAATCACTCAGAGGAGAGGTCAGCAAGGGTGATGGAGACTTTGGAAACTCAGTCCCCTGGAAGGACAATCACACTTTATTGCTCCACCTGTACCGCACTGATCAGCATGGTGTTTGAGACCACACATGAGTTTGACACAGGCTGTGGAAGAGTCAGAAAAATGCAGTGGTCAGGGCTGAGCTTTCTCCAGCTGTGTTGTGGTGCTGCAGTGTTGAACAACATGGTGCCCACAGCTGCCTGGTGGCATGGCAGACAGTAAATCTCCTCACTCCACATTGATTAAGAGGCAGCACTTGATTTGGCGTTGGATCTTATGGTTATGAAGGAGTGTTCCCCTCACTGAGGATAAGTTTGGATGATCCTGAGACTGATGAGACTGACATGTGATATTTGAACGTTTGAAACCTCTTTCTGTTTATTTCTCTCCAGATGACCAGACAATGACCTAAGAATACCTTTTTTTTATTTGATGTCCAGACATAGTTTGCAAATATAGCTTTCTGATTGAAAAGATTTGGGCACCCTCAACTTTCCTGTATCTACCAGCATTAACTCTCCTTCCACTTTCTCTAGAAAATATCCTGTTTGCAGCAAGGTGGCTGGAAATCAAAATCTTTTCCTAAGGCTCCCTGTCCCTTACAGCTTCTGGTTTTCAGCTACGGATGAAGCATTCTGGTCATACTAGGCCACATAAGCCTGGCATCTACATCCTGCTAAATAATTTTCTGCTTGATTTCTCTCTAGGGTTGGAGGTGCCTGTGCTGAGTTGAAGGAGCTAGATTACTTTGATATCTAGGCTAAAACCAGCAGTCCACAGGCTATGGAGGGATATATATTTAAATTTCTTTCCTTAAAAGGAGTCTTGGGAAATATCTGCATATCCCAGGACACAACAGTCTCTGTTATGAATGAAGGCAACATGAACCATAACTGAATGCAAATTGCATTTGAAAACAGTCAAGGAGATGCCCTAAAAAACTGTAAAAGGAATTCAAAGCTTACCATTTTGTCATTAGCAGAATATCTTTGAAAGCACAATTTAAACATGGTCCCAAAAGTGGTTAAAATGCTTCTTAGATCTCTCCTCACTGGTATGGCTTGGAGGGAGCAATAAAATTAGACTCCTGGAAATGAGGAGGTGACCTGTATTGAGCTTGCTTTGAAAGCCTGGTGCAATAGGAGTTCAGTTTCTGAGAATATATTTTAAACAGATCCTACCCCTAAATTTGTGCTTCCTGGTAGAAAGAGCTGGCAGAATTGAGTCAAATTTACAGCAAAGTTGTGTGTTGATGTAATTTAAGCTCTTGAGGGCAAAACTATCTTTGTAAATCCACTTCTGCAGAAAGAACTTCTTAGTGCTCCATTGTTGTTATTAAAGTGTGATTGCCATGTATGTGGTTAAAAAAAGTTTCAAAAAGGTACAATAATCATGGAGATTAGCAGACAAGAAAGAAATAGTTGTATGTTTGCTTGTGCATGAAAATGCTCCTTTCTGAAAATCTTGCAACTAATCTTTTTAGTCATGGCAGAAATAGGCAGAACTGTAGCCTTGAATCAATACCTGTGGGAGATGATGACTAACAGACTCAAGAGAGTTTTTTGTTTGGAGGGGAACGCTTAAACTTTTGGAGTTGGTACCAGCTGTTCCTTTGAACAATGCTGTACTTATGAATCAGACCAGGGTGGTTGTGTTGTAAGCAAGCAAAACTGATTATTTCCCTTCGTATGCTTACTAAAAAAATATTTAAAAAGATGGAAAGAAACTTTAGGTGGGCCTGAAAGATAGAGGAGCCTCTAAAGTACTTGTGAATCAGTTTTCCTGGTATAACTGCATCCACATGTGAATTTATTGAAAACACATGTGACTTTGATAAAAGATTACATTTAAAGAAGGGGCTAGAACTGGGCTACAGACAACAGGGTACTGTGTTTCATCAAACACTGAGCTACACATTTTCAAATGTTTCATGTTAAGAGAAAATGTTTAGATGATTTTAAACAGTGCAGTACTCCATTTCCATTGGCTTGCTTATCACAGACCCCTTATGAGTGTTTCTGTTACAGAATAATCCACCAAGGCCATTCATCTGGTTGCTTGCTTGGGGGAAGAAAATCGAGTTACAATATGTTTACTCTGAGGAATGGTATTATGTATTTGTAAGGTTTAGAGCTGGGTGAGCCATCTGGGGAGAAGAAACAGCAAACACAAAACTTCCCTGAGATTCATTATCATCATTAGTTTGCCCTGCACTTTCAGTATATGAACTGATAATAACTAGTATATGCTGCAATTCATACTAACCAAATTTCTAAGAGAAGCTGACATGAGTTCAGACCATTATGTATTTTAAAAAAGCTGAGATACTTTCAAAGTAATAAATAGACAATAGAGAACATGATCCACTTCTGGGAAAAAAGATCTTTCAGATAACCAAAACTCAGGTCATGGAAGCTGCACTGTAAATTGCGTGTTAGGGTTTAAACTACACTGTGTTTTTACAACACAAAGAAATAGTCTTGGGGCCAGCTTTAGCTTTCCCTGTGTACACAGAATACTTCAGTATATTATATATAGCTAGATTCCTCATGGAATGAATCCTATGTGAATTCGAAGTCTCTCTCCTGCCATTCTGACTTTTATAATAATGCTTAAAGTCAAAGTCTACCCAAGATCTTTGGTCTATTATTGGTCCAGACAGGTCGGGTGCTGTAAGTAATAGCTTCAGGAATGAAGCTTGAAATACATCTTTGCCTGGAACTTCTGCAGCCCAGTCGTGAAGTGTTTCTTGCTGAGGGCAGCGGTGTTAAGTAATCTGCAAGGAGGCCTGAACTCCTGACTTAAGTAATGCTGTTTTGCTACTGTGCCCTACTGATAGTGATGTGTGTGGAAATTTTACTCCAGAAATGCAAGATTATTTTAGATTCATGAACAACAGTGAATGCCCGTCAAAATCAATAGGAAGTCTCATTATTTTCAGCAGTGTGTTTGGCAATTTATTTTATCTCCAGGAAGAAATTCCTGCAATCTGGAAAAGCTCCAGTGTTTATAAGATGCAGCAGCACCTGTGTCCTAGGCAGCCTGTCCTTTGCTTGATGGAGATCAATCATTGCCCAAAGTCTTCATAGGTGGAGGATCTTTGTCACTTTTAAATATTGGTAGATGCAACTATTAGCAGCAATCTCCTGCCTGAACAGAGTAAGTTCCCTAAATACAGAAGTCCTATTTGGGACAGGAATGACTAGAATATGATTGGAATTTTTTTCTTGTCTTTAGTGCTTCATGAGGGGGCAAAAATCCAATCAAGCTTTTTCATTCCTTCGAAAAAGGAAGGAGCTAAGCGATGAAGAGCAGTTTTGTTCTTACAGATGTGGAAGAAATCAAATCCATCTGTGAAAGTATCATGCAAGCATCTCAACAGAGCTCTGCAGTGCCAGGGACTCAAGTAGATCTCACTCAACTGCCTTTGTGTTTTTTACGCAGTTAGTGGCCCATCTACTATGTGAAGAAGGCAGAGGACTAATAAAGATCAAGGGGAATTCTTTAAGGAGATGACTAAATGGTAAGAAAAGGGTAGTTCACAGGATGGCGGATATGGCTTGTTGTGCAATGGACTATAAAACAGACAACTCTCATACTCCTCTTCTGCTATAAGCCCCACAGTCAATCTAGTGTTAAAGCCACCTGACACAGTGATATTAAGTGCTGACTTCGCTCTGCGATTATCTGATAGCAGTGGGTCAAGTGGTACCATTGGGGGTGCTCTGTGCAGTTACCTGCTTCACTAAATTGCTGCCTCATCCAGTTGGGGGCAAGTGTGCTCCTTTGAACCGGTCCTGCCTAGATCCCTGAATCTGCACAGTAATGCCATGAATGGCAGGAGCACGGTAGCTATGTTTCCGAAGGATTTGTGTTTTGAGGGAAAGTGCAGTTGTAGATTCTCTGATGTTTAATAAGGCTGAAGCTCATAATGCCAACTTTTCTGTAGTGAGAGACTTGTTGTTTGAATAGACCTGGCTGTCTACTCATATGAAAGTTGCAGGAATGTAACGGTTTTGAGATTTCTTCCCTTCTGTGCAATTTGGCTTTCAGGCTTAGAAGTTATTAAGGAGCATAAATGATGATATCATAGCATAAATAACTCTAAAATAATTATTGCCAAATTAGATGAAATACAGTGAACAAAGTTAAAATGCACTGATAGCTGACTTGTGAAGGGTTGATTTCTAATAAGAACTGTGGCACAAATGTAGATAACTGAGAGATTTGCAGCAAGAGAAGAAGATAACTTCCAAGTCCTGGTTTTCAGCTTTCCTCTGATCTGGAGGAAGGGAACCATCCACATATGCAGCACTTGATGAATTGCTCCCTTCTGTTTATTATATCAGTTTTGCTTTCAAAAAATGTGGTTTATGATTGTTTATTTTGGATAGCAGTGTAATCTCTGGCTCTTGAAAGCCTTCAAAGTGTTTACCATTAGCAAACATAATGCTCATTAGAGGTCCTTCTTCAAACGCAGAGTGATTATTGCTGTTTTCCACTGAGAAATAAAGATACGGCCTTTAGGGCCCTAGTTTCTTTCACAGTCTGCTTTCTTGGTCCAGTGGGCTGTAGGGAGTTAATCTTTATATATAAATAAATAATATATGTATAATAACATGCATTCATAAAAGTAATATAAATTATTAAAGGTGTATTAGACATTGTCATCCACTCCATCTCTTTAAAAGCATGGAAACAAAGGGAAGGACTTCTGTGTCCTTTACATTATCACTGTGTGTATTACCATCATATCTTCTAGTCCTGACTTTGTCCCATTGCCTGCTGAACATCAGGTCGTCACAGCTTTTGCTGCCCAACTGAGAAGCTTTCTATTGCCTGTGGAGATGTCCCACTGGTACTGATTTTTCCCATTAGCATCGAGTGTTGCATGTGTTTCCACATGGTGAGACATAGCTGTGCAGTGTCCTGCGTGGTCTTGGCTGCACCGTATTGGCCCATATGCAAGGGCACGTTTGTTTGACGACAGAATAAAAAATCAAGAAAAATCACTTTTCTGTGTGGGCTCTGGGGAGCCCCAAGGGTGCTGTTCAGTGGCTGACAAACCTGATGTGCCTGCCCAGAGCTCATGGGGGCTGCCTCATCATTGGGCTCCATGCTGCTCTGGGCAAGTAGGTCCAGGATGGAGACATACTTTAGCATTGCCTATTTTCTCCCTGACAGCATGTGCTGCTCTTGTTATTTCTAAGTGTCTGTTGCTAGGGGATGTTAACGATTCTGCACATAATGTGGTCTACAAGCAGAAGCTGAGTTGAATTTTTCAGCTTTTGATTTCAGGGAAAATAATTTCCTTATATTCTGGCTATTTTGGCTATGTCTATACTACTAACCTAAATGAGACTGGGGCGTTGGGTGAGCACTGTCCTATAATAACCTGTATTGTGTAACTGTTGACATGATTCTTGGCATGGTGGTGGCCCATGCCAGTTAATAGTCTCCCAGACAGAGCCCTGGCATGGTTCAGGAACAGGCCAGGGACTGTTTCTAGTAGGAAATTCAGATTAACTCCTTTTTTTTTTTTTTTTTTAGGGAAAAATCATGTAACCAGATGGATGCAAACTGTGTTGTGCTACTGTATGCAATCCCAGAAAATGACCCTTGTCCATTGTTTTGGTTTGGATAGATGTAGCTTTTGATGCCTAAGAAACAGTCAGTTGCAAGCCATGGAACATGGTCCAGACTCTTTTTGACTTCCTCAATCACAGTGTACTGTGGTATTAACTGAAAGTAGAAGGAATATGATATTTTTTATCAAAAAAACGTAGAGCAAGTTCTATTGCCAAGAGATTCCCACAAGCAATGAACAGCCTGATGTAATCAAACTCATGCCTAAAGTAGTACTCCATCAATAATAGCATATGATCTATGTTTTATCAACAGAGCAACATAATCAGTAGTATGCTGTCCACTTAACTTGTGACAGTTGAGATTAAACTATCACTATCATAATGTCCTTTTACATTGGTCTCTTGAAGGTGTAAACTGAATAGGAGAATTATTCTGATTTGTATCAATCCAACGTTTCACTGGTAAGTGTGAAAAGGCCCAGCATAATAAAGATGCTAGCTAGGTCTATAATTTCCAGTACATCTGCATCTGTCATAAAATTAATCTCATGTAAATTTGGTCACCTAAATGGTAGATGCTCAGTCCAACTGTCTAATCTGGCAAGCACCTCTAGAGGCTGATTCATGCCATGCTTAGTGAGGTATTGGGGACAGGAGGAATGTATCAAGCTCTGCTGTGCCCAGCTCTCTGCCCTGATACCAGCTCTTTGGGTTGCTGTTATCCATAAATCGTTTATCATGTAGCTGGAAATGGTTACTGAATCACCTGGTGAGGTGTGGATGTGAGGCTGACAGGCCCTTAGTTCTCTGGGTCCTCCTTCTTACCCTTTTTGAAGACTGAAGTGACAATTTATTTCCTCCAGTCTTCAGGTAATACCAGTCACCATGATTTGTCAAACATTATCGAGAGTGACCTCACAATGATACCTGCCACCTCTCTCAGCACATACAGGTGGATCCTGTCATGGTCCATGGTGTTATGTATGTCCAGTTTGCTTCAGTATTTCCTAACCCAATCTTCTTTCACAGGGGGTACATCATCCATGCTCCAGTCTTTTCCCCAGGTTTCTGAAACCTGTGATTCTTGCTAGTAAAGACTGAGGCAAAGGCAATCAGTGCTTCCACCTGTTCCATGTCCTGTGTAACCAGGTCCACTGCCTTGTTAAGCAATGGGCCCACATTTTCCCTTGTTTTCCTTTTGTCATCTAAATACTTCTAGCTGTCTTTAACATCCTTCACCAGATTCAATTCCATTTGGGCTTTAGCTTCCCTAACTTCATCTCTGGATGCTTGAATAATTTTTCAATGTTTCTTTATTGTTACTTATACTTACTTTCACTACTGCATGTGCCCTTTTTGTGTTTAAGTTTTGCCCAGAGCTCTTTGTTCATCCTCACAGGCCTTCTGGCATTTTTGCCTGTCTTCCTGCATGCTGCAATGGAATTTTCTGGAGCTCAGAGGAGGTGATTCTTGAATATTAAGCAATACCTCCAAGGCCTTATTCCACCCCCAGCCTTATCCAAGGCTGTTCCAAGCAGATCTTTGAAGATGCCAAAGTCTACTCTGCTTAAGTCCAGGGCTGTGAGCCTGCTTGTCATCCTCCTTATTGTCCTCAGAATTCTGAACTCCACCAGCCAAGGCTGCCTTTGACCTTCACATTACTAACAAGCTCCTTGGTTTTGGTGAGTGCAAGGTCCAATAGAGCACCTCTCTTTGATGGCTCCTCTGTCACTTGGAAAAGGAAGTTATTATCAAGGGACTCCAGGAAGCTCCTGAATTGCTTATGTCCTGTTACGTCTCTCCAACAGATATCAAGGTGGTTGAAGTCCTGCATGAGGACTAGGGCCTTTGAACGTGAGGCTGCTCCTATCTGTCTGTAGAGGATGTGATCTTCCTGGTCAGGTGGCTTATAGCAGGCACCCTCTAATATCACCTTTACTTATCCTCTCTTTAACCCTCACCCATAAGCTCTCACATGGCTCCTCATCCATCACCATCCAGAACTCCATGCACTCCAGCTTCTTGCTCACAAAAAAGGCAACACCCTCTCCTCATTTTCCCATCCTGTACTTTATCCCTCTATCCCTCCATTGCAACACTCCAGCCATGGGACCATTGCATTACATCCCCTTTCCCAGCAAGACTGTAGCTCTGCAGCTTCATACATATCTCTAACTTACCATGTTTATTCCCCATACCGCACGCATTAGCATACAAATACTCTAGAGAGGCACTGAGCATGCTGATTTCCTCGAGAGAGTTTAGGGTTTTTCTCCGTAATGGTGCATTGGAATGACACTTCCTTGCTAATGTATGAGTGCTGGCTTCTTGCCATATCACCCCATGTCCTTCGCTCAGTGATCTTCTCTGTCACTCCCTCACAGGACTGCAGGTTACTCTTTCCCTGACCTATCATTTCTAGTTTAAGGGCTTCCTTATGAAGTCAGCTATCCTAATGGTGAAAATATCTTTGCCCTGCTTAGAGAAGTAGATCTCATCTCTTTCAAGCAGATGCTGATCTGAAAACTGGATACTGTTGTCATAGAACTAAAAACCCTGCCACCAATACCTGTTCTGCAGCCACTTACTGACTTGCCCTATTAGTGTCCTACTCACATCTTTGCCTCTCACCATCAGGATTAAGCATAACACCCCCTGGGTCTCCATGTCCTTCTCTGCTGCCCCAAAGCTCTGCAGTCACTTTTGATACTGTTCAAGCTTCCCCTGACAGTATCATATGTGCTCACATGGAATAAAAGCTGGGTCTAGTAGTCACAGAGCTGGATGAGTTCTTGCAGTACTTCCACAACATACTGGCCTTCCAGCAGGCAGCAAACCTCTCCAGATGACTGGTTGGGTCAATAGGTGGGTACCTCTGTTTCCCTCAGTAGGGATTTGCCCATTACAATGAATTGTCATTTCTTCCTGGTAGTCTTGCATAGCTCAGGGTTGGGTGGACCAGGTCCTTTTGCTGGTCCATATAACCATAAACTTTTTACAAGCAAAGGACTTAGAGTTTGCTGGGTGCGGTCTGGCATGCCAGACCACTGGCATTTTCTTGTTAAAGGTGACATATGCCTTCTATTCTGACGCAAACAGCTGCGGGGTGGTAGACCATACAACAGAAGTAAACACTTGTTTCAGGGCCAGAATAGGAAAGATCTTTCTCAATTAGTTTCTAGATTTAGAGACTAAAGTTGATTAGCAATCATAATTCCATAAGCTGTGCTTTGAAATGAGTATTAAAGAAAAGGCGGTATTTTCATTCAGCATAAAGTATTTTTTCTGAACAAGGCATAAGCTTCCAGGGGAGAAGATATGGTGATAGGAACCTTCCAGCACATGGAAGTAGGTAATCTTTAATCTTGGAATTAAACCAGAAACATCTAAACTGATGATAGAAACAAAATACATCAAAGAGAGAAAATCAGCCCTGTAAGGCAGAGTAAAGGAAGAAACATCTAATATAATCCCATTTTTCCATAGCTATGAGGCAGGATAGTGAATGAGAAAAGGCCATAAGACAATTGGGTAAACTGCTGCGGCAATTGCTATAGCAAGCTCATAATGAAACTCTGCAAAGTGAAACTAGAGGGGGTCCCAGTCCTACTTGGCATTCCCTTTGCTGATTTTCTGCATTTGTTATTCATTTCAGAACACTCTTTGAATAGAAATTAAGAAACAAACCAAACAAATCCTGCTCTTTGTTCCAGCTAGCATATAGAAAGTTAGCAGAAGATTTAGGAACATTATGAATGCCAACTTAGACATTAAATTTGTAGCTTAGTTGGCTTTAGCGTTTTGGAAGATGACATCTGAATGTCACATTACTTTAATTTAGGTCTGGGAGCCTATATTTACAAAAAGGCCCTAAATAGAGCATTCATTTTAGGTTTAAATCTCTTGCTCTCTGTTTTTTAAATGAAACAAAACAAAGCACTAACTATAAATTTCCATTGAAAATGTTTGTTTTTACTTTTTCTGTTGTTAATACTCACTCCAAATTTTTCTTCTTTCTACTGCTTTTGAAAAAGAAAAAAACAATGATTTAATTCCTCAAAAAGTAACTGCTTTAATTTAATCTTTCTTACCGTAGTAGAAAGTTTAAAATGAAAGACTGATGACAGTCCTCAGGTTTATAGACTCTTTCCTAAGCCCTGGGAGAGATGGCCTCACTTTGCTTTGCTTAGTCAGGTGAGTAAACTCTTGACCATGAGCTCTTGGCAAGACTCACCAGTGGTCAGCAAAGAGTTAAGAAGGTGTACGAAATGGTATGGCTGGGGTCCGGGCACACTGAAATCCACCCGCCTAATGCCTGACTTTTGCTTTAATGTTAACTTTGCTTTAAAATCATTATCTAAAGGGTGGGACACAAACTCAGCTTGTAAAGCAAAAAGGTTGGTTGGAAACAAAATCCAAGCTGCTTCAGTAGGCCTGATTTAGTTGCTCTGATTCATCAAGTGAAAACAAGCCATTTGCCATCTGGTAATTACCTTGGGGACTGAGGTGTAAATCCCTGTTCCTTAATCTTCCCCTCTTTAAGAAAACATTTTCTCCTAGGTGGTCCAGATGGCGAGAGGCCTTCAGACAATGCATAGAGGTGACCAGTGATGGGTTGCTCCAGCACAGCAGGAGGTCCCCAGGCTGAGCACAGAGAGGGAGGGAGAGGTCTCCTTTGCAAACGGTTTGTCAGGCAGCTGACAAGCGCTGTGTGTGTGTGTGAGAAAGCTCTCTGTGGCATCATGCAGCAATCCCTTGTGAAGCACCCCCGTTTCTAAGGTGGTGGGGACAGTCCGCAAGGCACAGGCACAACTGACTGACATGATTATACTTTCTCTGTCTTACTCTTCCTACTTATTTATGCATCTAAACTATGGTTGAAATACCCTCCTCCAGTGGTACTGATTAAATGACAACTGTATTGATCCTTCCCCTCTTGGTTCAAAGAGAATTGCCGTGTTTTCTTTAGAAATTCAAGCTAAAGAAAAGAGACCTCGACTAAGTGTCTGAGCTAGCCATCAGAAGAAAGAAGAAACAACATTATTTTAGAGGCTCTTTAGTTATGGTATTTGCAGTGCTTCCCTTCAAGACGGATACTCCTCCTTCTCTTGTGACTTTAAAAGTAGCCAGAGGCTAAATTAGGCAAGACTACAGTTTCTCAGACTCTCATCTGGGTTGCTCATGTAGTCCTTGGCAGATGCCAAATCACAGAACCACGGAATGATATGGGGTTGGAAGGGACCTCTGGAGATTACCTAGTCCAACCCCTCTGCCAAAGCACGTCCTCCTAGAGCAGGTTGTACAGGAACTTGTCCAGGTGGCTTTTGAATGTCTCCAGAGATGGAGACTCCACCACCTCTCTGGGCAGCCTGTTCCAGTGCTCTGCCACCCTCAAAGTTAACAAGTTCCTCCTCATGTTTAGATGGAACTTCTTATGTAAAAATTTGTGCCCATTTCCTCTTGTCCTTTTACTGGGCATCACTGTAAAAAGACTGGCCCCTTCTTCTTGACACCCATAGCTCACAACAGAAGCTTTTAAGCCTCCTTTTATTGTACTTCCCTGCACTGGGCATACAGGGCTTTGCAACGGGGATGCCTCCTGCTCCATCACTGCTCAGATTACTGGGCAGTGTAAATTCATCAGCTGTAAAAAGGAAGAGAGGAATCAGGTGGAGCATTTTTTTCCTATGCTTGTCTCCCTTGTACACTCATGGCTTAATTCCCCCCTCCCCTGCTTTCTGACCTGGAGACAGTCACTGTACAAGCAGCAAAGATGCAGCACTGGCATGAACTAACTGAACTAATAGGAAGGCAGATAAAAGGATTTTGGAGGGCTACTGGTGTCAGATAGGAAATCAAAGCTCCTTGACTTCACCAGGGTGTGGATCAGACACTACAGATGACCTGGCCCCTCAGATAAATTCGCCCTCTTCTAAAGGGATTACAATTGAAAAGAAGTAATCAAATAACCTGCACCCACAGATAACCTCCAGATAACCTCCATGCCTCCAGAGCTGCTGCACAAAATCACAGATGAGAGAAACAGGGCACCTCAGGGCCAGTGGATAACAAAAAAGTGCAAAAGTCTTAGTTAAAAACATTGCTTGAAAAAAAGAATTAAGGTCCAGGGATGCCTCTGCAGCTTTGAGGTCCCAGTGGTGAAAAGATAGAGGGCTGGTAAGTAGGCCCTGATCTCATTGCCCTTTCTGTTCTTCATGACCACAGGTTCAGGTGTCCAGAAAGACAGCCAAGGAAATTCGGACACCATTTCACGCCTTTGCAGGATCATGGCAAGGGCATATTCTACCCTGAGTAGTTAGTGCCTTTTTGGAGATATCTCAGTGGGTTTACACACTGAAGGTCAGGCAAATGGTACAGTTTTTTTGAGCATTCCATGTTGAACGGCTTCAACGAGTTTTGAAACGTGCCTTTCATGCTCAAATAACATTTTTCTTGTGTGTTTCTCATATAAATGTTGTATCAGAGCTATTCATGAAGCCTGGCCAAATCTCCAGGAATCAGGAAAGTGCCACACGGGAGCCTTTGCTTTAGGTGAGAAATCCATTGATTTCAGCAGGGCAATCCACATCGTCCTGGGAAAGTTATTGACTGACATTCTCAAAAAATAATTAAAAATCAGCTATTCTAATCTTTTAAGCTGAACTAGAAGTTGCTATTGTCATCTCTTACTGGTTTTGAAAATAAATTAACAAATTATAATACCATCAATCATTTTCATTCCTGCCAGAAGTGAGGTATGAAAAGTTTTTAAAGCAATTCTATCCTGCATGAGTTGACGTTGAACTTAGAATGATCTAAAAACAAAATTATTTTAAGAGAGGTAGGGAACAGCAGGCAAATTTAAAGCTATACTTTCATGACAATTTCATGACTTTGCTGTTTCTTCTTTTCCTTCCAATTTGAAGTAATGCCTGAGGTCTTTTGTTGTTTTGGGTTTTTTTTTTGTTTGTGGTTGTTTTTTTTTCCTCCTCCTGTGTAATGTACCTGGAAGGAGTGGAATATTTCCAAACCGTATTGATTAAGCTTGATTGTACCTTTGCTAAAATCAATAGATGATTCTATTAATCAATTCAAATACCAAAGGAACTAAATTTTCTAAACTTAATTGTAATTTATGCATATTTTTCTTTTAAAGCAAGTTTCTTGACTGTCTGCATAATGCTAAGGACTGAGTTATCTCAATTAAAATTACCTAGGACTACAGCTATACTTCTGATTAGACACTGAGTCTGGCTGAACTACTCCCCTAAGTAATAAACTTGCTATTCAGTGAGATGTGTGAATACTGTATTGATCGGTGATTCAGGAAATAAATTATTTTTTTCTATTCTCATTGCTGTACCTGCATCCTTTCAGTTTATTTCTTTAAAAACAGATACATGGAGTATGGCGAAAGCTTTCCTATTTTTTCCTTCTTTCAAAAACCTGTGAAAAAATTTCAGGCTATTGCTGAAATTATAACAATAGTCCACCATGAAGGGTTAAAAAAGGCTAATTATAAAATGCTGAATGAAACTGTTGCAATTATTGTGAATTTTTTACAATTGTTTTTTGCTAAAAAATGTAATCTTGAATTTAGCTGTCAAACTCTGTACTACAATGCTTGGCAAATATATTAGATGTCTTTAAAATTTGTCACACATATCCACTGTTGACATGACTGCCTATTCCAATAGCACATGTAAAAATTGGATTTTCCCTATGGAATACCCACCACTAATTTGGTTTGATCAGCATTAAGTCTCACTCTTCTGTCACTTACAGTGTCTTTGATTTTGAGCTAGTCCAACACCTTTACTGGTGTAACACTTCATGCACGGTGGGTTTTCAGGAGGTAAGCTTTAAATTTTAAGTGTCAGGAGTTGTTCCACCTTTGCTGAACTCCAGTTTCCCTGATGGGATGCTATTTCCCTACTCAAGATTGTAAATCGCCGATATACTAGAAGATGTTGTTATGACTCTGCTCAATTCTACCTACTTTCCCTGTGGTGTTTGAGGGCATGACCTCCTCTTCCTTCTGCAGTTTCTTACAGAATTCATAAATATGAACTTTAGGTCAGATATATTCTCCCTGACCTGAGCATCTAGAGTGTGAAAATTATTAGCCAAATTGATGCAATTAGATGAAGACTTTTAAATGCCAAGTACAAAAAAAAAGTCTCTATTGATATTTTAGAAACCCTCCAACCAAGTTTACAGCAGCCAGCTATGAACTCAGTGTTCATGGATCTAGATCTTTTCCTTCCTGTGCAGTGTATTTGTTGCTGCAAAGGAGCAGTTTTGTCACCTTGCAAAGCCTGTGCCTTTGGAAGTGTGAAGAGGCACATGCACACTTAGCTACAGTAAAGATGTATTGCAGGCTGTTAGTAATGCAATGCTTATCACTGACTTTATGAATAATCTTAACTTTTCTACAGAATTTTTACAAATCATTTATCCCTTCTGAAAGGATGATGCAGTCTGAACAGAAGGGAGCGAACATGATGTTAACCTGAGTGCTTGTTAAACTGCACTATAGTTATAAATTTTGTGGAATTCCTTTGTAGAGTAACTGCCAAAACAGATTTAATCCTTTAAGGCTTCAAGATGTACATTTCTTGGCTTGTGTACTGGGACATTTTCATACTGGAAAATGATGTATATTTTCCATATACAGTGCAGGCATCTTAGAATGGGTAAAATCTGCTTTTTGGGGGGGGGATAATGTAAAGACTGAAAAGCCAGGAAAGAGAATAGGAGTTCAACAAGGTGATCGACTCATACCCCAGTCACTGGATATGGACTGAAATAAGTCTGGACACAGAGTTAACAACTAAATGCAGCTGAGGCTTTGCCTGAGCACAGAAAAATTTCTGCTGTCACTACAGGAGGCTAACAAAATCAGTGTGAGGATGACTGTACTCCTATAAGCATGTTTATACTCATGCAGCTTTTTATGGTGTGTTTTAAGCATCTATTTTATTTTTTTAAAGGAGAGCAGGTTTTCACTTTAAGAAAAATAGGCACCAAAATTCTTACCTTTTCTCTGTCTCTCAAAAAAAATTGATTACTTCCTGTATTTAAATATATATATATTTTGCTAATTGTTTCTGTTGATTCCACTCTGAAGATGACCCTGCCTCCTGCTGGAGTCAGTGAGAGTTTTGCTGTTGACTCTACACAGCATAGATGCAGGATAGGCACTGCATGGTGTTCCTAGGTGTTCCTGCTCTGGCAGGGAGATTGGACTAGACGATCTTTCAAGGTCCCTTCCAGTCCCTGATATTCTGTGATTCTGTGATTCTGTGATTTTGTGATTTACATTATAAGTCCAGGTTGTTATAATTAGAAGTGAGTTTAAATGCTGGTGTTCTACTCTGTATCCCAAGTTTCCAGAAGTCTCATATTGTCTGGAGCTGTGATTTCGGTTTGGGACCACCTCCAGTGCAGGGAGAGACTGATTAACTGTAGAATCTGTCTGAGATCTTGGTCAGAGATATTTTTATATTTTTGTGGTTCAGATGATATAGGAAAGGAATACTCTTCACTCATTAATCATATTTTAGAAAATGGGGAGCACATGATAACTAAACAAACCAAAGCAAGAAAATGTAGACAAGAATTGTAGTAAGTTAGCCAGCGTGAAAACCTTATTGGACCAAGAAACACAATCATGAAGAAAAAGATTCCTCATGAAAAATTTCATGGGCTTTTTGTTCTTGTTAATGCTATACTTTTTCTTCAGCGGTCTTTATAAGCTATTAGCCTAATAAATATAAAATATTAGCAATTACTTTTTAGTAAAAATAACTAAGAAAAGGAACATTCTGTTTCTAAAATCCTTGGAAGAAAAACTTATGTATATATTAACAAACTTCTTATAACTATGTTGATATAATGAATTATTCTATTGAAGATGATTATTATTTGGTTTTTAGGGCTTCCACAACATAGGTAGAATATGTTCTTTTAAAGGACTTAAAAGCTAATTAACCGAAACTTTACCTCTACTTACGAATGACAACTTGAGTACAAAGTTTTGGGTTTCCACTGGCAGTGAAAGGATTTAGGATAATGTGGAGCATGTATCTCCAACCACCCTTTGATGACGGAAGCAGCTGCTGCCCTAGAGAAAAGTCTCTGACTACTCTTCTATGTGATTCTTTCCATAGTTTATCCTCCCTGCTTCCCATGGCCAGCAGTTTGAGGCTTCCCACATCCAAGGATGATTTTTAGCAGTTATGGATAGCTACAAGAGGTTTGAAGGATTTTAAGGAGCCAGTTAATGCTTTTAGGCTCCATGGAGCTCTTTGGAAGGAATCCCACATTTTGCTTGTGCACCAGGTAAAAAGTGCTTTTTTTCAGGTTTGTTTTAAACCTGGTGCTTAATGACTTCCTCAGGTACCCTGAAGCAATTGTATTAGTAGAAATAAACAACATTTGCTTCCTTTTGGATATTATAGACCCTTATTCATAGTCTTGTCCACTGTCAGTCAAGATGTTCAGGCTTCAGCAGCTCTGTCATGTTGGGGAAGAAACAAGCTCGATACATCTGCCAGGGGCTGTGGCTGTGATGGGTGCAGTCCTGTCTGTGCCTGTGCTATGCAGGCCATATGGAAAGAAAACACTTAGGCATGCATGGGGCTTTCCTTCAGGGAACTTAAGTGGTCATTGACATTTTGTAGTTAAAGTATATAGACGAGAAACAGCTAAATTTAGGAAAAAGGGCTTAAACTATCACTTTGAACATGAGCATAATGGCAGGCTTTGTTACGTGATGAAAGTAAAAGCTGAGTTTTTAAAATAAAAGACAAGTTTTTAATTGGTGGATGTTGCCTGTCTTTGATTTCTATTTTTTTGCTATACCCTCTTGTCTTTGGTTGCGAGCAGTAAAAAAATCCACTAAACCTACTAAGAAAAGAAAGGAAGGAATCACTTTTGTGAGGTTCTCAAAGGTCAAGAGAAAATAACTTCCAGTGATTTAGTGGGAGGGAGAGCCTGGGTGGGAACCGAATAGGTATACTGCATCTGTTGAGAAATGGTGGGGAACAAAGAAAGCCTTAGATGGAAAGAGGAACTGTGAGCATGTGTGTGTGCACGTGTATCTGTAAAGCAAAACTCTGAGCTCCAGTGTGATTTATTTATTTGCGAGCACTTCTCATCTGGGAAGCCTCCTGTGATGCCCATCTCATCTTCATGGGGGGCTCTGCCCTGCTTGTAAAATGAAGGATGATGTATAAGGCTGTAAAATGAGGAAATAAATCTTTGCAAAACAAAGTCTAGCCAGGATGCCTCATCTAGCAAAATCGCAAGGAGAGTAGTCACCAGGAATATGGACTAATCATTAGGAGGGAACAGGAACCTTGAAGTGATAGGATGGAGTGGTGCACACATGTATATAGGTGACACATAAATTACCAAATTCAATTTTACAATAGTTGCATGTTACAGCAGTTTTGCCTTGCAAATTTAAGGTTATCCTCATATTTTAGAATAAGCAAGCACTTAATGAAGTTAGTGCATAAAGTCTTGCCAAACATCAAAATTGGCACCCAAATTTTTGACTTGCAAGGGAAAGTGCATTCAAGCATAATTTTGAAAACCTATGGGAAAAAAACAGTCTAGTGACATATCCTTTGGATTTTATGAGTCTGAAATCCAATTATTCTATAAGGTAGACTAATATAGTTACATCTATATGTAAAAATGCAATAGCTATTCTTTCACAAGGGTTCTTCCTATATTTTTTCAGTAATGTCCTTCCAAAAAAAAGTTTTCAGCAGTTATGAATGTCTGGGCTGAAGTTTTCCCCATGTAGTGGTTGTGTTTAGCTGTACTATAGACTGGCTCCAGGGAAACCACTGTGGTCTCTCTTTTCCCAGGGCTTAAAAGCTCTATTGATATGATAGACCATAATGATTCAGAATGAGGATTATGGTCTATCAGTAAACAGCCTGGTATTATGCATATACCATAATATAGTTACTATGATTTTTTTATGACCTATTCCTGGAAGCCTCATTCATTGTGCAATAATAACTCACCCCAGCATAACTTATGTGTAAAAAGAACATGAATATGCTTTGGGAATGCAAATAGGAATTGCTTTGGTGCAGGTTGGAGATGCAGAACAGCAGAAAGCAGAGGCTGCATGACTCTGCTGGGAAACGGTGGCCTATGTGTTTTATTCTGAGGGTATCTTTTTGTGTTTTTAACAGCACACTTCTACAGCCCTCCAGAAATTCAGGTTATGTATAAGCATGGGCTTCTAGAATACATAGCAGGGTGCAAGCCAAAATGAATGGCCAGAGTTGCTTTTCCTCTCAACTTTCCTCACCCTGGGAAAACAGCTCACTAAGCCAAATTTAATCTTATCTTACTCGTAGTCTTGCTGCTTCTCTTTGGCTTTCATACTTGCACTGAACACAATGAAGAACTCAATTCCAGGTGCCTTTTTCCAAATGGGTACAAATTTTCCCCTTTGAAAGTCAGAAGGAAAATGGTACGTGGTGGATGGTGATGGTGGTTTGGTAGGATTTAGCCACAGTGGAGAGAAGTTTCATATTCCTAGAAAAAGCAGAAGCTTGAGGGCATTATTTTCATTTGTAATGTCCCTGTATATCACTGATACACTTTTGAGAGTGATCTCTTGCCTCATTGACATTAGTAGGCAGAGTTTTCTGATTTTAGTTTTTAAGGGTGCTTTCCTCCATAAGGTGGGAAGTGTCTGTCGGGGGGGCATATAGCTGCAGTAGACAGGCTAGGAAAAAAGAAGCTTCAACTATTCTTTTTTTCTGTTCAAAGAAAGAGTGAACAGGAGGGCTGACTTGCTTAGTAAAAACAAAAGCAAGGAGAATTTGAAACAGAAAATAATTGGAATTGTAGATGAAATAAAAATTCTGGCTGGAGCCATAATCAGAAAGCAAGTCAGAAGATAATACCATGAAATGGAGAGTAGAAATCTGAGTGTACACAGTGATTCTTGGTGGCTGCAGTCACTACCAAGCACTAGCAAGGGAACCTTTCTTACCTTCTTAACCTCACTGGTGCTTCTTTCCTTCTAAAATCAGAAAAAAGCAGTGTTTGCAGAATCTTGATGCTGACTTTCCATATACAGAAAGCCATTTTCAACATACATAAATTATTGTATTGGAAGAAACCAATCTAGAAAAAATGGATAAGCTGTGCAAAGGAGAGCTCGGAACTTATGCATGTCTTCTCTGCAACCCTCTGCCCAGCACTGGGTAAAACTATGGCTGTTGCTGACCTTGGCAGAGATCTGTATAGAAAAGAGGTCAACTACACATCTCGTTTCCTAACGGGCTCTTAGGCGTGCAAGAAATCTTAATGACTAGAAACTAAACTCACCACACTGTTACAGTTCAGCCAGAGAGAATGGTATTCCACATGATTTATGTGACATTGTGTGTGGTAAGCAAGTGCGTTAATGTATTTTTTCACTTCATATTTATTGCCTGGCTAGACTTCCCTTATCCCAACCATGTGCTCTTCTCCAACAGATCAGGAAAGTCATAATAAGCAACTGCTCTTTTTCTACAAACACTCTTGCATTTGGAGCCTCACAAGATCAATCTTCCCTCTGTTTTTCTTCCCATGGAATAATGCCATGAAGGAGAAGAGACAGAGACCATCAGAAATTGTGTCTTATTTTAAAGATGCTGGAACATAGTGTGCGATGTTCACCCTCTTTGCTGGAACATTCTCTTTTGTTTTCCATAGGCAATATTTTTACATCTGAAAACAGTCACAAAGCAAAAATTATTGCTGTGGCATGCTAAGCTGCTTCTCTGTGGAGAGGCAGCTCATCAGGAAGCAGAGAAGTGCAAAAGAAAATTAAGATGTCTGAGGCTTCAGCTATGCAACCCCAGTCAATAGAGTCAGCAGAAGAGGGCAAGGACCTGAAGAGTGACAATCTTTGCTGAACTGGTCACACTCTGAATGATACACCATATGGTAAAGGCTGGGCCTTGGATTATGTATTGTGGATTTAGGTTGGATCTCCTATGGTAGAATTCATCACTAAATCTTCAATGGAAACAATTCTGAAACATTTGGCTTTAATAAAATTTTGTTTAACCTGAAATAGAAACTGATGCACAGTGGCAGTTTACTGCCATAGTGGCAGCACAGACTAAAAATAAAGACATAGTACGCCAACTCAGTGCAATCAACCAGACTAATTAGACACTATTGATAAATATGCATCAACTCTTTTATGAACATGGAAAATCTACTCCCAAGTAGATGTTATCTCCTTCCTGGTGTCTACTCCCAGTGCCCCATCTGATTTGATTTGATACCATTTGATGCTGCCAGTGTAATGTGCCTTTTCTGAGATGGAGGAGGCACTTTCTGGTCTGTAATCAGTACATTTAAGTTATAGTTAGAGTGTTCCTTTGGATCAACATTCACCAGCAAAGAATCTTCTGTGTATGCTTCTACTCAACATGAAAGCATGTAGACTTTGGTGTGTATTTGTAAATGAAGTGTCCACCTCCTGTTGTAGGAGACTGAGGGCAGGAGTCAATTACTTCTCCATAGGATTTTAACATACCTGAGATGTCCCATTGGTGTACAGCTGGTACTCTGGATAGACACAAATCATCAGCCCTGTGTGGATGTCTCAGACATCTTGGGACAGCTCCAATGGCACCATGTGCTTTTGCTTATGCAACTGCATCACCAACTGACTCAATTCTGTCATTAAGCTTTAGGGCATCATTCAGCTATCTAGCCAGTAGCTGTCTTTTTTTGTGATAGGCTAAACTGTTGTCTAAATTGACCAGAGGTGTCACTCAGTTGTTTTAGGCATTAAGTATTATTTGAGACGCTGTCAGACATCCTGCCTTTGTCTGGCCTCCACCTGCTGTTCAAATCATGCATGAGTCTCCTATAAACTTTGTGTTGATTCTGCAAGCCCATGTAGGCCCACGTATAGGTATTTTGATGGCAGCAAAACCCAATGTATAGGCAACTGAATTGACTACTGGACCTCCAGTTATTATAATGGGATTGGCTCACAATTCATATGTCTATTGCCTTACTCTTGAGCTGCAACCTGGCTCAGCACCTGTGCCTCTTTCTAGCAGATGTGCTATTTTTCAAATGGAAATACATGGACATGTGGGATAGGCCCTGAGAGGTCTGTGAAGAATGACTTAGCAAAACAGGTATATGTTTGCCAGAAAGCTGTGTAGATACGTGAAACTTTGAAAGGATCTGTATGAACACTGGAAATTCTGGAAATTTGGCAGGGCTCTGCATATTGAAGTGTTTACAAAACATGGATTGACATTTTAGACATCCCAGTGTGTGTGTACATGCATGCTGCTGCCTTTCACTACCAGGGAATATACAAACTTTTGAAGACAGAGGTTTTGTCCACGTGGAATTGTTTTGCTAGGCTTAATTAACCATGAATAGTTATAAATGGAAGAAACATCATTTCCAGCAACATCAGAGAAGATGGTTTATTGGGAGAGTGTGTAAGTCTAGTCCTTTTAATATCCTGGCTAGTCCTTTTAGTATCACTTTATGGACCTGTTTTCTATAAGTTTGCCTAATCTCTTTCTGAACTTGAATTTACTTATTTTGGTCTATACCAAAGTGGCTGAAAGACATTTATCAACACACTGTACTCAGCTGACACCTTAACAGTCATGTGTGTTAATATTACTTATACTAGTATTTAAAAGTTATATTTCAAATGTATATTCTGACCTTCAGAAAGTAAGGGATTTAGAGTGCTAGGAACTGTAAAAAGCTGGACTGTCCATAATACATCTGTTGTGCAAGGGTTTTCTTTTTTTTT
>VXBJ01005094.1:441191-624405 GCA_013400055.1 Nycticryphes semicollaris
TTTTTTTTTTTTAGCGGGTAAAGGATGTGGCCTTATCTTGGGCACTCCCTGACTTCTGTCCGTTGGTGTCACAGCTGGAATGTTATTTAAATCCAATTTCTTTTATCTGAAAGTATTTATGTGAGCAGATAAAGCATTAAGCCTTCATCCTAAAGTGCCCTGCTTCACTTTAGTCCTTCAGATAACATTGACTTATGCTGGAGCTGCTGCTCCATGGACAGGAAATCAATTCTCTCCCCCATTCTCCACTTGATCTTTCCTGGTGGATAATGGGGATGTGTGTGTGATGCTACTGACAGTCTCCAGGATGCAGTCCATTAAGAGGTTAAAGGGAACCTCCTCTTCAAACTGTAGGATTCTGCTTTTTTTCTGCTGGAGTTTTATTTATTTGAGGTGGGAAGAAAAGTGGGCCAGTTCAAATCTGTATTTACTGCTTTTCTCTGACTTGAAGCCTAAGTTTAAAAGCCAGAAGGTCTCCTCTCATGCTTCTCTCCATTCAAAAAGAGCTTACTTTAGCAGGCCTGTTAATGTAGCTGAGAGAAAGTACTATTCAGTGTGAGCGAAAGTGTCAAGAGTTGTCCTGAAGTGGAAAAATTACATTTATGGGTCTGAAATGCAAAAAAAATAAATTGAAATGCAGTGAAGTGCTTTCTACAACTTCTCATAGAGCCCCTTTTAGGAGGCAGACGAATTGGGAGTGTGAAGGAGTGAAGTTGAGCCTGGAAGAAGTTTTTAGTTTTGCTTTTCTTTCTCACTTCCAACTTTCCTTTTTTGAAATGGTAGTGAATTAAGTTATTCTTCCCCAAACTGGGTCAGTTTTTCCTATGATAGTAAGTGGTAAATGATGCCTCTGTCCTTATCTCAACCCATGAGATTTTTAATCTTAAAATTTCCCTCTGGCCTGATGAGGAGGGGGAGTGGGGGAGTGAGGGATTGGCTGGGTGGACACCTGGCAGCCAACCCAGGTAAAACCATCACAGTTACCCATGTGCTCTCTGAAGCTAGTGCTAGAAACCTCTATAAGAAGTTCTGGAAAGTTAATTGAGACAAGGGCAACAAGGGCAAATGTAGGATCCTGCATCTGGGGAGGAAGAACCCCAGATAATAATATAGGTTAGGGATGGACCTCCTGGAAAGCACTCCTGAGAAGAAGGATCTGGGATATTTGGTGGTTAGCTAACTTTCCATTAGCCAACAATGTGCCCTTGTGGCCAAGAGGGCCAATGCAACCCCGGGCTGCATAGTATGTCCAGTAGTCAAGGGAGGTCATTCTCTTGTTAGTTAGTCATAGTTAGACTGGCACTTTGTTCCTATCTCATACTACTTTTTTTCTTCCCTTGTGTATCATAAAAGAGTAAAGTATCAGCAATTCATACAAAAGTCTACCACAAGGCTCTGGGCAGTAAAAGTATGTCATTAAACTCAGTGTAATTGGCAGCCGGATACTTTGGAGGTAAATCTGACAATGAGCAGAAATATTTGTAACAGTGAACATTGGATCTGGATGGTTCATTTCCTGGCAGTCCAAAGGAGTCCCCTAGTTGTCTTGGAGAGCAGTTCTCCAAACTGCTCTATTTGGATAAAAGGAAGCCAACAAACTAGATGAAGCAAAATTGAGTGTAAAAATTATGGTTTAATTACTTCACTCTTGTATCCCATTTATATCAATCTTTCTGTCCTTTGGAGTAATCTTCTGCAGCCTGTTTATCTCCTTTCCTATACCAACTCCTTGTAGCTCTTGTAGCTCTTACGAACACTTGTGAATGCTTATGAACACTACAGATTCTGTAGAAATCTGTGTGTGTTGCTTTGGTTACTTTGAGAGCTTCATTTTCTACTGCAGGCATAACTGATTGCCTCCTAGGATCATTCTGGGAGTGGGTGTTCTGTTGCCATGAAGTGACTCCAAAGGGGAGATGCTTCTGGGAGGTGTAGCTCTGCTCTGCTCTCCTCACTCCAGCAGTGAGCTCCCACCACTCCCAGTGCTGACAGCTCACTCTGGGGCCCCAGACAGCTTTACAGTTGATCTGCCAGCTGGCTGGACTCATCTTGTAGTTGGAGCAGTGCTAGGGAAGGACCCACTGCTGCAGACAAGAGGACCGCTGCTTGCAGCCAGGCTGGGAAAGCAGAACCCTTCAGCCAGAGCCAGCTCCATGTACTATCAGCTCATCTCCATGTAACCCTGTCTCCCCGCACAGGTCTACATATACACGTGGAAGAATTTTTGCGTTTTAATTATAACTAGTAATCAAAGAGAAACAATTAAAAATGTTATCATATCCAGTCACAAGCTTAAGAAATCTCTTTAAGAAATGGACACTGACTTGCCTTAATCCTCTGAATGACACGCACGAGTGCCCTTTCAAGTCAGTGGAGAGAAAGAAATATTTCTGGTGTCTGATGAATCTGATCTACCATTTGGAACAAATACAAGGGAGCAACTTTTAAATGGTGGGTAATGAACCTCTGGAACATGCTGCCATTGGAAGGCATGTAGCATCTGCAATCCCAAAAAAGACTTAGATGAATTAATGGGCAGAACAGATGTTACAGGGAATGGATAAGGTTGTATCTCCCACTGTCCCTAATCCAATGACTCTGGACGCTGGTAGGGTAGTAGAGCAGAAAGACTGCAGAAAGTGGCCAGGGCTTTTCCTAACAGCATCCCTTGTCACTACTGCTGGAAGCAAAGCACCAGACTCAGAAGGACACCTCTTGTACTCTGCTACAGTTTATGGCCCCAGACATTGCTTCTCTGTTTCCACCTGGCTCTGGACACTGCTTTCTCTCCTCCTCACCCTCCCAGATTCAACTGCCCTGTACATGTCACCTTGCAAATTTAGAGACTGGCATGTGAGAAAAGGTGGAGAGACCATACTAAAATATAGGTATTGTGTATTCTTTTTGTCTTTTTCCCCTAGGATACTTTCTGAGGATACTCTGCTTGGAGAAACGTTTAGACGTTGTTCCAATCAGTTTCAAAGGAACTATTTTTTGTTGAATTGATAACTGGGAAAGCGTTCTTACTTAACAACCTTGAATATTGTACTCAGCCTTAAGTATCTCAGCCTTGAGTATTTCTTCCAAATAGTTAATAAGCACAGCTCTTATTACTAATGCTGTGTAAAGAGCAATGAGTTACTTAAGGGACACTTCTGTTTCATGGCCAAAACTGGAATGAGTAGAACTGAACTATTGGGTTGGAGTGGAAATAAATCTGAAATAACCCAGACCATGAAAACCATAAGTGCCAGTCACCACTCAAAGGTGCTGCAGTGCAGATGGGTAACTCCTGTTGTTGCTGAAGACCAAATTCTGCAGACTTTGTGGGTTAAGGCAGCTTAAAAGGGTGTTATTAAACTCACTTACCTTGGAACATGGACATGTTGGAGGAATAGTTGCTTAGATGCCCTTTTTAGTTCATGGGAGAAATCTGGTGTGTGATTCATACAAGGTACTTCACAGTTTTCTGCTGGGCTGAGAATTAGTGAAATATAGATGCCTGTTTCAGGCTGTCTATGGTTTGGATAGAGGGACTGAAGCCAATAGTGACAGCAAAAAGGTGGGGAGAGGCAAGAGGTCATTGAAAACGGCATCAAGGTTCCTTGCCACGTTTTGAAAATTTAATTTTTGAACTTGCCTTTTTAAGGCAGCATTTCCATTTAAAAATAAACTTATGTAGAAAAGGGTTAATAAAAAAGAGTGAAATAACCATACTGGGAAACAAAGCCCTATTTTGGATGGAGCAATACTTTTCATTTTGATCCAAGGACACCTTTTCAAATTTCATTTCTCCTAATAACAATACAATAGTCTTTGAGCTGAGCCATGCGGACATGTTTGCTTGATCATCCAACCAAAAAGAAAAAAAGAGTCCCAACCTATTACTTGCCTTTAGACATTTATTTTCCTACTACTGTGGGAAATAGTTGTGGTTATAATGGTAACATCTCTTATTTTTTTTCCTTTCTTTTTTTTTTTTCCTTCCTTTTACTTTTGTAAGATGTAGATTGCAATCTTGCGCACCAGAAATCCCACGTAAAACCCATCTGATGTGCTTGATTCGTCCTTTTCATGCTATTTTGTGTGTAGATGTTGTACTTGTCACACAGGAGCCTGTACAAGCACATGACTCTGTGAGATGAGAGTGAAGCTCTGGATGAATTTTTAAGAGTGTTGACATCAGCTGGTGACAGCAACTTTCCCCTGGGTTTTCTGATTCTGCCTATGACATGGAAACTGAGGTGCAGTGTAGTGGAATTCCTTGGTGTGTATTGGGACCTGCTGACTTTCAGCACAAAAAGCAATCTTTTGCTAGCATAAATAAAATGAAGATATATCCACTTGCCAAAAATTGATTTTGCTGATGTCTTATGAAATTAAATGAACGAATCCATCCTCTAGAATCTTTAGAGTAAACAAGTTATACCCAGATGAGAAGTTGAGGTTTACGTTGAAATTTTTGGCAGCAAAATATTTTTAGGTGCTGCTTGGGAATGATTTTCTTGCCAACACCCCTGGAATGGAAATATTTTTTGACACACTTTTAAAATGTTCTATTCTTTTTCATAAATTCCACTCCCTGGGGAAAAAAAAAAAGTATTTTGGGTTATTGCCAAACCCAGAAAAACATTGATTTAGAAATACTACTTTGATGCCTTGTCAGATTTTGTAGCTGAAATGCGTAGCTTTTTCTCTCTTTGTGAGCTGCACTCCCCTGCTGGGCTTTCTGTTTCCTCATCACTCCCTGCAAGGTCAGAGTCCCATAAGGCATTGCCTCCCTGAATCCAAAGAGGAGAGGGGAGGGAGAGAGTCGCTGTGAGTGATGGAAGTTGTGTGTGCATGTAGGAAAATGTGGTGTTCAAAGAAATCAATAGGATGAGGAGCCTAAGCTGCATCAAGGCTGCTTTTGTAAACAAAATATTTCATTCTTCAGCAAAGTATTTAGTGTTTTAATTCCAAGTTCAGAAGTATGCATTTTTTCCTATTTTCCCTGGCTCCATTTTCAGGTCATCCTTCATAACAGGGGCTTGTCCTACACTTTTAACAATGGGGAAAGCAGCACAGCCCTTTCTGGGGCTGAGCAGGAGCCTGTGTAAAAGACTATTCCTACCACACATCAGCAATGATTCTTTCTGCAGTACTGAAACAGTGAACTACCTTCATTTGAAATGAAGGCAGAAGAAATGCAGAATAACAACACACCCCACAGGGGTTGTAAATTCTATACCAAACTCTGGTGAGAGTCAGCTGAGGCCATTTTATCTGCATCAGTCACTGATACCACTCGGAAATGTAAATACTTGGTAGGAAACAGGCCAGGCCCAACCCACTGTGATTTGTGATGGCCAGCCTGGCTTCAGCTCAACACAGAGAAGCCCAAAGAGCATCTTAGTGCCCGATCTTAATTCCTCAGAAACAACAGATGTTTTGCATTGACATGGAATACATTTTATGATGTGAATCAAATAACTCATTTTTTTCAGTCCAAGTTTCTTCATGGATTAGTTTTATTAATTTACCTGTACAAGTATTTACCTGTTCTTAAATGCCCCATGCTGCAAACTTTTGTTGATTTAGGAAGTTTTTGGAGGGGAGGGATAGTTTCCTTTAAATTAATTTGACTCTTAATCCCAGGTGTAGAGTACCAATGATCAGCTCCTTAATATTCATCCAGTTGTTCTAAAGTTAATAAAAGCCCTTAGCAAGTAATATCATTCTTTCAATGGAAAACTAGTGGTATTTGTGGATAATCCAGAGAGGTTTGCCAATTGCTTATATTTTTCACACTTCTCTAATTAAGAAAATGAAGGTGTGCTGTTTCTGCATGACTAAAGTCAAGAGACCATTCAATATCTTATGTTCATTCTTGCCTGTTTCTCACTAGTCTGATGACTCCTATAGATGCTTTTGACTGTATTATTCATTATCTACCAGTTGTCTTTTTAGCATTTTATTACAGTTTGACAGACTAAACAGCTGTTTAAGTACAAGTAGATATTTTTCTTGGTCTTTGTTCAGAGTTGCTTTAACTCTTGTGAAACACCGATTTCCAGCTGGGAGCCAAAGCAGTTTGAAATGTCTGCAGCAGACAGCTAAGGATACAGTTTAATTAGCCTACTTTGATCTTTTCTGGGGTGGCTGATGATTTACTACAGCTTGCAGCACGGTGAGGCAATTATATTCATGGTCATTATGACAGCATCCTTTGAGCCAGAGCTATCGTAGAAGTAAGATTAATTATAACGGGATTTTGTGGGGCCCAGAAGCTGAGATAAAGTGATGTTATATTCAGAAGAGTGCAGTAAATGCTCCATAATCAAAATACTGGCTGAAACCCTGCCCTGGCTGAAGTTAATAGCAAAAGTCTGTGACTTTAGAGAGTAATTCACTCATACGGTATGCCAGATATATAGTAACACAGACAATTTTCTGGAAGATCTTTTGGTGTGATGCCACTGTCAGCCCAGGATTCCCTTCAGCATTATAGTCTTCTGTCTTCTAGAAACACATAAAAAGTTTTGCAGGATGTAGTTAGGTACACTGATAGCTTTAGGGTTTTTCTTTCTTTGTTCCTTGATTTTTGTTTGGAACACTTCTCAGATTATTGCCCTCAGGTCCTGTGGAGGTACTCTGGCATGATGAGGAAACAAGTTTTAGATGAATCTGCACAGCACAGTGCAATATGTCAGTGTTATGCTTGTATCGGTTCAAAGAAGGCTATGTTTTGTAAATATTGTAGCTTTGGTAGCAGTTGTATGTCAGGAGAGCTAAGAATATTGGCCACAAGCAGAGCATAACTTCTTCCAGCTATTACCTGCCAGAGCCTGCTCATCCTGTATTTCGACCTCTTTCCTTGGGCCTGCCCTGGCTCAGTGCTGTGTACAGTTATCTACATTGTTTCTAAACAAACTAGCTCATTTCTACAACAGATCTTCATGGTTTCTCAGCAAGAGAAATTATGTGGATGAGTGGTTGAATGTTGTTAACACAACCTTGCTTGTTCTGCTTCTTCAGGAGCCTCTTTTTGCCAAAGGAGAGTTTTTGATGAGTCAGCTCAAAAGTCCAGTTAGTGCAGTCTCTGATTTGAAACAATAGCTAAGGCAAATGTCTATGAAAAATTGTAAGAGGAGACAAAGTGTACATCAAATTCCCTCCAGAATACTCTCCTAGCCTCCAGCAGCCTGTCACCCAGAGGTGCACATTTGCTGATAATAGCTCTGATGGCTTCTACTTAATGAATTTTGAACCCATTTTTGACCCCATGCAAAGCCTTCTTACTACACCTTCCTACTGCTCACAGCCACTGCTGAACCATGTTTTGGAGGAGGACCTGCCCTACCAGCTGCTGTCCTACCCCACTAGCCAGGGACCTCCTGTCTGAATGGTCTGGAGTAACCTCACTCTTCTTCAGGCATTTCTTTGCCATGCATCCCAACATCATTCAGTTTACAGATGGCAGCACCTTCAGGGGAAAGCAATGTCAAACTACAAGATGTCATGCAATTTTCAGGCATGGAAGTGCTCAAAAAGGGAAGATTTACACTCTAAAGCCCAGCCTTAGGGCAACTACTGAAAAAAATGGGCTAGATAAGCCTGTAAAAAGGACAACCGCAGTGACTTTTGTCTGGATTTTTATATATTCCTAATGTTATTTTTGCATGTGGTCAAATATTATAGCTGCCATGGGGAAGAAGAGGAAATGGCCATGGGATGCTGGGAGCAAGAGCTGGACAGCAGACTGCTCTGCTGCTCACAGGAAGGCAAGAACTCACCTTTACCACCCAAGGGAAACAAGTGCATGTGATTTAGTGCAACTCCTGGCCTTGGTTTTTGTTTCATACAGCTTTTCTACAGGTTTCTTCATTAAAGCAGGTTGCCGGTGACTGCCAGACATCACCTTGGCAGAAGGGGTTTGGCTGCTGTGCCAATATGCTCTCTGCCTCAGTACTGATGTGCAAACATGAACCTCAGTGTCTTACAGCTTTTGCTGCAGTTGGACCCAGATATTTCTATCCCTGTCTCCACAAACCCAAGGGGGTTGTTCTCCTCCTTCCCTGCCTGCTGCTTATTGCCTGTGGGCTCCCCAAGGTGAACCATTGCCTTTTTGACCTCAGAAGAGACCTGGTCTTACAAAACACACTGTTTTCCCAGGAGCTGCTGCGTTTTGTGGTTTCTCATCAGCCTACTCCTCTGTCCTCTCTTAGTCACTGATAATGGATGGCTTTGGGGCACTTAAGGCCATAGATTAAATGGCCATAAGGAGTGAAATGCAGAAGTCCCACTGGCTTACTGTTGGTAAGTGGTGCTGCAAGTTTTACTCTCCACTGTGGTGGAACAGCTATACTGCAAATTTTTTAGCTTTACTCATTCATACTACTCCATTCAGAACAAGCGAAAATCTCAAAGCTTCTGCCTTTGACTGCTTTCAATTAAAGTCCTGAGAGGAATCCTTTGTCTTAAACATTTTAGGACCATGTGAGCAGTCATGGGTTAAAACCTCCCTAGGTAGATGAGAGTTGCTAGAGCTGACCCAGCAAGTGACCCTCGGATAATGAGGTCATGGGGAGATTTCAGAGACATATGTTTGTCTTTGCCCAGGTGCTTTGAGGATGTGTAGACATGTGTCAAGGATATGTCAAAGCTCATGGACACTTTTACAAAGCTCAAGCTTTCCTGAAGCAATCCACTCACTGGGCACTTCCCCTCTGCATGTCTGAGCTGGGTTTTGTGTGGCAGGTCTGACAAGGCTTGATGAAGGGCTTTTATTTTATACATGGATCTTTTCTGATCACATTTAAATGTGAATTTTAGTGCAGCCTTGCTGTGACTCTTGTAATTTAAAAGATATAATTTGAAAAATTATTATAATAATTATAATAATCATTATTATTAACAGCTATTGATTACAGTTGCTGTGCTTTTGTTGTGGCTCCAGGTAAATTCAGGTATCGGTGGCCAACATTATCTTTTTTCTTATCAGATATTGATAAAGAATAGTTGCTGACGTTTTAAGTACAGAGTTATACAGCATTGCACTGTGAGGTTGCCCTCTTTTTTTCTTCATATGTTGCTTTTGTCAGACTTTAACATGTCAGGAGAGCTCTGTGCACAAGAGCTGGTATTAGAATCATAGAAGTGTTAGAATTGGAAGGGACCTTAAAGATCCTGCCTGGCCTTGAACACTTCCAGGGATGGGGCATCCACAACTTCCATGGGCAACCTGTTCCAGTGCCTCACCACCCTCACAGGAAAGAATTTCTTTCTAGTGTCTAATCTAAATATCCCCACATACAATTTAAAACCAATACCCCTCGTCCTATCATTACACTCCCTGACAGAGTCCCTCTCCAGCTCTCCTGTAGGCTCCCTTCAGATACTGGAAGGCTGCAATAAGGTCTGTCCAGAGCCTTCTCTTCTCCAGGCTGAACAACCCCAACTCTCTCAGCCTGTCTCCATAATTCATAGCAGAGGTGCTCCAGCCCTCTGATCATCTTTGTGGCCCTTTGCTGCTGGACCTGTTCCAAGAGAACCATGTCCTTTCTATGTTGAGGACTCCAGAGCTGGACACAGTACTCCAGGTGGGGTCTCAGGAGAGCAGAGTAGAGGGGTAGAATCACCTTCTATGACCTGCTGGCTATGCTTCTTTTGATGCAGCCCAGGATGTGGTTGGCTTTCTGGGCTGCCAGTGCGCACTGCAGGCTCATGTTGAGCTTCTCATCCACAAGCACTCCCAAGTCCTTCTCCTCAGGGCTGCAAGTCTGCTATTCCTATTCTGAGGGCAGTAATTCTAAATTAAATGTCATGTGATGTGGACAAGGGGGCCCAGTGCACTCTGCAAACATGCTGGCTGCAAGTGTCAGACTCACCTAAATATATCCAGCACTCAGGGCTGTATTTTCAGAGTGCCCACAACAGACAGAATTTCAAAATGCATCCCACAATTGACTTCTACTGCTCAGAAATCAGAATCACATTGCTTAAGGCCTTAGAAAGGACTCAAGCCCCTAACTGCTCCTCATAAGGGTGGGAGAGAGCAGCTTATGCATTGCCCTATACTTAATACATCCAGCAGTTAACTTCAGACAGCTCTCTACACAGCTAGCAACTCAGGCTTTTGAAGATGCTCTTTGATGTACCTAGATATCCCCCAGCCCCAGAAGAGCTGCCTGAGTGCTCGACATTGGTTTTGGTAATCACTCCTGGGTTTGTCCTCTGACAGCATGGTGTTATCCAGGATGGAGGATGGTGGCACGTGACTGCTTGCCCATCTTGGATCCAGGATGCCTTGCAGAAGTGGTGCATAACTGGCTTTGAAGAGCTTCCTCTTTACAAAGAGAAAAGCAGAGGGAAATTTAGCAAGATGACGCTGCAGGTTTACATGGATGTTAGTGAGAATTTTGCTGGACTTACCTGGAGGTGGGATATGGACTATTGTGATCTCTGTAAACACCCTCTATGCTTGCCCTGCTCCAATGACATTTCTCATTTTTCATGCTGACCACTCCTTGGAGACAGGGTGGTCCTCAGTGTCCTCCACACACTATTTGAAATGCAGAGATCCTCCTACTACTGCTTTGTCTCTTTTGCAATTGGCAACTTTTGCAAGAGTATTGCAAATCCCTATCTTCCAAGGCTGCTGCCAAATCTTAGTCAGAAACTGAAACTTCTTATGCAGGTCCCAGTGAGGGAATGTGGTCTTGCAATATAATGATAATAATTATTCTTCAAATTAGACTTTGCACTCTGCAGTCTTGCTCATTGCTTTGCCTCTCTGTTGGCTGAGTGCCTGAAATAACAAATTCAGAGATTGTCTGCAAGGCAGTACTACATCTTATTTTAATAACCATAACTCATCGCTTTAGTATTTTTTTTTCATTTTTTAGAGAAAACCTCTGAAGAACCCCCAGGTTTTGACCGTATTTTATAGATCTTTTGGACCACAGAAGGACAAATAAAAAACATTCATAGGAAGGTGTTGTGAGAATGGGTAACTATTACATGCTTGTAAGGTGACAAATTCTGGCTACTGTGTGCACATGAAAGGAGTAGGAAAAGAGAGCCTGGAGACCGGTCCAAGAGCAGGACCTGGAACAGGGCCAGGTGGTTTTGCTTGCTGATTGGGTAGGTCTGCAAAGCAAAGAAAATTGTTCCTTCTGGCCCCTGCTTAAGGATTTGGGTTAATTTGGACCTTTCATGTGCCAAACCACTCTGGAGCGGGGCACGGTTGCAAATGTTGGAGGGATGGGGAAAGAGGTGCTCTGAAAGATGCTCCCAGTCAAATACATGTGGTTTTATGGGGTGAACGTCCCATCTACTAAATCAGTGCTGCCAGCAGTTTATTTTATGGGGTTCAGCACTCAAGCGAGGCTACCTCTAACCAGTACTTGTAGACACCTGAAAGCAGTAGGCTCTACATTTCTCTTCACAGAGGATTACTGGTATGGGTGAAGCATAAGCAGCCTTTTGGGTACAACCAGACCCATCTTACAGAAAATTTCCTAAAAAATACCTAAATCCTTATAGATCCAGCATGCGGTTACCTTTATGTCAGATCCTTGCACCTTCTTCTTCCACAGAGGGAGTGGAAGCTACAGGCTGCCTGATTATCCCAGAAGCTTTTTTGAGATCTTAGACTATTTTTGGTTTTTAAGGTCTTCCATGTAAGTTAGTAACCTTGTTTCCAAAGAGAAAAAGGCTGTGTAATTATACTGTCTGTATCTGTAACTCTCAAAGCCGTGAGCTGATTTGATCCGGATATTATCTGGATTAAGGGAGAGGTCAGTCTTGGTCTATTCTGCTTGGAAGCACCTGGGAAGCAAAGTGGCAGGTATGGACTGGGGAGCTTCAGAACACCTGCAGCACCTTCTGCCTGAAGAGCTGTTGCAGAGGAAAAGGACATAGAGTTGAGTTTTAGGATGGAAATACAGGCAGTAAGCTCCTTAGCACATCAGTGAATATGAGTAGGTGAAAATAAATAACTTAGGGCCATTTGTACTAAAACTAGGTGTAGATATACCAGAAAGGATATGATGATGAAAAGATAAAATAAGGAAAACATCTAACTTCTGTCTTTATTTTCTGCTTTCCATGTGTTATATGCTACCTTCTCTCCTATAATAGGATAAATATATTCGCTCATCTGGTACAGAGCTTTTGATTTTTCCAAGAAGATATTATAAAACCAACATTGTCTAATGACTTGTATAGTCTGGGTTGTTTCAGACAACGAACATTTGGCAGTTTAGTGGAGGTGCCGGGGTCATAATGATCAATGAATGAATTCCAGCAAAGTTTTGGATGGGTTCCTGCTTCCAGTTGGCATTCGCTCTTCTATCTAATTCTCTGCTAGAGCTCTGTAAGGCATCAAGCCGTTACTGATTTTTAAAGCTGGTTCCCTTTGGCACCAGTTGCACTTCAGCTGACTCCTGGAAACAAACAAAATGTTTTTCAAATTTTTGTGGAAGTTTAGAAGGAGTCTCCCATTCCTCACTGCCTGCACTTTGAAAATAAAAACACTGCTGCATTTGCCCCTACCTGAATGTGCAAAGACTTCACCTCTCCTGGAGCTGACAGGGGTTTCCTGCATGTGATCTGGTGTGTGGGTTGCCTTTCAAACTGTTTTCCCTGTTATTGGATAGTATCCCAGTTCTGAAATAATCAGAAAGACTTGAATTGTCAGACTGATTTATTTCTTTGCTGGGGTAGAAATTAAATGAAACAGGCACAAGCCAAGAGTTTCCATAATCAGGAGATTAATATTAGGCTCTGACATTTTTATTTAGGCTAATAAATAAATAGGTACAAAAAAATGCTGAATGGCTCCCAGCAGCTGTGTTTGGGGTTGATGGTTTTGAGTGCGCAGTTCTTAAGAAAGAGAGGCTGTTTTTATTCACATCCATAGATCTGAAAGCAGAGGTCTGTACTGAGTGTCTGTATTTAAAATTCTGGCCGTAATGTTATTTTATTTCAAAGTCTAATAGGTAGGCATATTCCAGTTGGGAGGTTTGATGCCAGTGTCATGAATCTGATGCTAAGATCACACTAAAATCTTGGCCTAGAATTGCTTCATTCCAGATCTGTTCCAACAACGAGGTCAGGAAATCATTGCTGCTATCAGATCTCCAGCTTTCTGCTCAGTTTTATTTTAGCTGCCCAAGTGCTGTATATTTTCCTGCATCTATTATCACAGCAGCTTTTCACCAGTCACCAATCTGACTGCATTACAAACTAGAAACTTGTTTTGCCCATCTCATCAGACAATCCAAATCTACCCAAGATTTTATGAGCTGCCACAATTGCTTCATGGACAAAACTAATGGGGGTTTTGGTGTAACTCCAAAGTGTTATGCCATGTGCTAATGGGATGCATGCGGTAAAGTTTTTTAAATTGTATCATTTTTAAAAAAATAAGATTTCCTTAGAAAATATTTGATAAAAGAAAGATAAAATATTGATTCAGAAAGGCTGTGATTGTAACATGCTACAACATTCTGCTGTGTCATGGATTTTCTATGGAAGACTTCCAAAACCTATGGTCCAATGAGTAACATGTGATTGCCTTGTGCCTGAAGGCAGAAACTACTGATTCTGTGTCAACCATTAACCCTGGATTCAGCTTTTCTTCCTGATTTCCAATAACTCAGATGGTGGTTCAGGCCAACTGGTCAAGGGCTGAGGATCTATTTTAATGAGGATCATTGGCACGATACTGAGCCAACACAGGGATTCTCAAGGAGTGTTATGTTGGATGGAAATGTATCCATCCTGAAGGAGATGTGACTGCAAATATGTGGTGGCTTTGGAAAAGGCAGGCTGACTAAAGAGACTCTGGATTTTCCATCCTTTGGAGATATTCAGAACTTGACTTGAGAGGACTCTGAATCCGAATTTGAAGTTAGCCCTGCTTTGAGCAGGCATTTAGACTAAATGATCTCCAGATGGGCCTTCCAACTTAATTTATTTTATCAATCTCTTTTTTTTGTGTGACTGTAACTTCCTAGGTAGTGTAAGTTTCAGCTTTGTTACTTTGGTCAGTAGCAAGGAGACACTACAAAGCCACCTACAGAAGGTATTATCAAATATTTCTCCATAGTGGATCCCATATTAAAAGGAGATTTTGAAATGAGAAAGGAAATACTGTAAAAGTTTTTGTAAATAGACAGTTTGGAGGAGGAAAAAAGGTAACGGAAGGGGACAGACTTGGAGTTATGGCACCAGGTTCATTCCCTCATCTTTTCCCTATCACGTCTCCGCAGCAGTCACCTTGATACACAACACCCGTTACATAAGCTAACCAGGACTTTGGGAGAACATGAGCTCAGTGTTTTTCCTATTGTATTTCCTCTGGCATTGGTAAATGGGGGGTGTTCCTACAGCTGATATCTCCAACGGACCTCCATGCAGCAAGACAAAACAGCTTAGCGTTTCAGGTCAGTTGGGTTATTCGTTGCACAAACAAATAGCAGCTTTATGAACTTCTCCAGGGCAGAAAAGAGCAACTGGCTCTGTTTGTTTGGAAACGTTGACAATTATGTTCATCAGAAAGTCAGAGTGACTGTTGAGAGTTATTTTTTCCTTTTTACTTTGTTCCTTGAGATTCATAGGTTATAAGGTTGGAAGGGACAATAGTGCTAATCTAGACCAATGCCCTATATAACACATGTCACAGGACTTCCCTGATTTCATTCTCATTTGCAACTTTCTCTTGGGAAAGAAAAACCATGATGGAAATGTTTCCAGAAAAAAACCCAGACTTGTAATCTCTGTGTTTAGTCTTTCAATAGCTACTTGCTTTTCTAGAGAAAAATGTATATATTGATTTTCTAACTTGTCTAGTAGACTTTGAGCTATTGGAACTATGTTGAATATCAGCAGAGCTTTCCATTATCTACTTTTCTTCCCCACGGAGGTAGTTGCTAGCCTAATTAAATTTTCACCTTGATGAGCTGAAGAGTTGAAATTCTATTCTTCATGATCCCAGAATCCCTTCAAAGTTGTGCCTTATCCAGGTAGATGTCTCAGTCTATGTATACATTTTCTGTCATTGAATATATGGTTATATAGTGCAAGTCTCCTGTGTTACTCAGATGATATTCACTCTGTACCAAAGGCTTGTACTACTCATGTCCTTTTTATTTTTTTTCAAACTTGTATGCTCAGTACATTGTTTCATTGATTTCTTAGAATGCTTGTAACCAGCAGAGCTTGGCAGTTAGAGCAGTTGCGGCACACACAGAAGGGCAAGGGAGCTAACAGAAGTGAATCCCTGCACTAATGTTATAATTGCTGTTAGAGGTATAACTAGGTCCTGCTAAATTCCTTAAACATCCAGGCCTTGACCAAACTCTACTCAGATCTCATGACCATCTGCAAAACCAGTCAGTGGTCCTTCTGAGGCACTTGGAAGTCCAAAGTCTTTGGGAATCACTGGCTGAGCTTATGGTGCTCAGGCAAACCAAAACTGGCCAGGAACAGGGAATTGTGTGAGATTTCTCTCTTCCTCAGGTGTGTGTTAGGACATATGAAGTGTCTGGAAAATATTTTATCAATGCTTCAGCCTTTTTTTCAGATCCATTCCTGGAGCTGTCACCACAGTGGTAAGGACAATACATTTATAATGATTTTCATTCTTTTCAGAGGAATCAATATGCCGTACTTTATTTTTTACATGCAATTCCTTTAAATTTGCCTTCTGGTCTTGCCTAAACTTGCTTCTAGGCTTGGAGGAGATTAAGGGCAATTACTTTTTCACTACAAAGGAAAACACAAGAAACAAGGAGAAAAAAACCAGGCAAACTGTGGAGCTATTACCTACAGAAACACCTCCTTTGGGATGTAAATGTCAGAGCTTGCATGTAGTTGGTGTAGGGATTTACTCCTGCCTGATCAAATCGGTGGGAGAGATAGGAGGGAGCCCAGTGACAGAAAGCACAGCTCCTGTAGGCACAGACAACTTCTGGAGAAATGAGCACACTTCAAAAGGGTGTTTCCAGCTTCTGGGTTAGTCATGTGGGTATGGAATATATAAAAGTATAGATAAGGAATCTTTGCCATAGGGAAAAACAAAATAAGCTCAGAAGAAAGTAAAGTGTAATTGTTTGAGAAATTCCTCTTTATGTTGGTATCTCCCATTCCCTGTGCATTTTTACTTTGCATTTTTTAGTAAACATAAGACATGATTAAAAAATCATATCCAGATGGTGCAATCAGCATCCTGAAGATGTGTCAAGTGAAGAGAAATGAAAGAAGAGGTGACATGCTTATTCTGTGTTAATTTATCCAGGGAATATGATGTAATTCTCAAAAGTTTTTTTTTTTTCTTTTTTTTTTCCTTATTTGCTCAGTTGCAGCTGTAAGGGAATTGAAAAGTGAAAACATCATTCCTATCAAAAGTGCTCTGATAGTATTTGAAATAACCTCAGGATCAGTCTCCTTTGTTGAGAGTTATGTAAAAATATGGTGGGAGGTTACATATTGGAGAAGGGTTTCTTGTTTGTGAGAAGAGTTGTTGGTATATTACGGAAATTCCATTTCTCATATCAGTTTTGTGCTTGTGTTCTGTAGTGACAAGATTTTTTTTTGTTGTTTTGCCCAGAGAAATAACCACAGAATCACAGAATAGTAAGGGTTGGAAGGGACCTTTGGAGACCATCTTATCAACTTCTCTGCCAAAGCAGGTTCACCCCGAGCAGGTTGGGCAGGAACACATGTGGGTTTTGAATATCTCCAGAGAAGGAGACTCCACAACCTCTCTTGACAGCCTGTTCCAGTGCTCTGTCACCCTCAAAGGGAAGATGTTTTTCCTCATGTTTAGGTGGAATATGCTGTGTTCCATCTTATGACCATTGCCCCTTCTTCTGTTGCGAGGCACCACTGAGAAGAGCCTGACCTCATCATCTTGACACCTGCTCTTTAATTATTTATAATCATTGATGAGATCCCCTCTCACTCTTCTCCAGACTAAATAAACCCACATCTCTCAGTCTCTCTGGTCCCTTGATCACCTGTGTAGCCCTCTGCTGGACTCTCTCCAGGAGCTCCTTGTCTTTCTTGGATTGGAGAGCCCAGAACTGGACACTGTACTCCAGATTATGTTTTATATTTGCAGAATTAAAATACTGTCTTATTATTTCTTTGGACAATGTCATAGAATGGAAAAATGGTGGCACAGCCTGGCATACAGTAATTTCAAATAAAGTGTGTGTTTTCTGATAGGATTCTGTTCATGTACATGTTTTTGTAGGTGTGTTGAGTATTATAGAAAGTTAAATGTTATTAAGTTTCATAGACTATAGTAGCACCTGGAAGGCTATAGGCAAATGAAGTGACACAGCAGCACAGGCAATATAAAAAATACAGACAGCATACAAAAAAAAAAAGTGTCAGAGAAGGAATGTACTAGAGCAAGTGGGATTAAACTGGAGCAAAGGCAATTGAAGAAGAAATTCTGCCTTTGGAGGGAGTTTACTTTCAGGATTCCTAAATAACAATTATGAGTAACAGAAACCAGGATGTGGACAGGCTTGAGAGACGTGCTCATGCAAACCTCATGAAGCTCAACCAACTCAAGTGCAGGGTCCTGCTCCTGGGGCATGGCAATCCCAAGCACAAATACAGGTTGGGTAGAGAATGACTAGCAGAGCAGCTCTGAGGAGATGGATTTGGGAGTGCTTGTGGATGAGAAGCTCAACATGAGCCGGCAGTGCACACTGGCAGCCCANGGTTGCCCATGGAAGTTGTGGATGCCCCATCCCTGGAAGTGTTCAAGGCCAGGCTGAATGGGGCTTTGAGCAACCTGCTCTAGTGGGAGGTGTCCCTGCCTCTAATGGGGGGGAATTGGAACTCGATCATTTTTAAGGTACCTTCCAACTCTAAAGTTTCTATGATTCTATGAAATCTCTTATTGCCTTACCTCCAAACAGTAATTTGTAACTTTTCAATGGGAGTCACACAGATGGATGTTGCTATCAAGTTTGATCCACATTTGGTCTCCCAGATATTGGATGATCAGTACCCAAGATTCTTTTCTAGCATATGCTTCTTTTGACTGTTTGTGATCATAAAGGAGATTTCCAAGTTCAGTTCTACTATTTTACTTAATCTAGCCTTCCTTTTCCTTTGCACAAAATGGGAGTGTGGTCACAGAGGAGAGAAAAAATAGTCCTGCCAATGCAAAGAACAGGGGGAACTAAGGGAATGAGAAAGCCTCACTGCAAAAATTCAGTGACCTTGTCAGCAGATCCAAAGGTGTGTACCTGTCTGTAGTAAAGATATAACACATAGATGCAAGTTTAAAAATGATCGTGTGGGGACCAGGAAAAGGAAAGAAAACCTCAAAAGAAAGCCACTAAGGGAAAGGGGAGCAAATAATAAGACTGTGCTGGAGAGGAGCTAAGACTTCATACTCAGATGGGTGAGGAACTTTAAACAATGATAGCTCTTTACCAAAATTGTGACAAGCCTCAGGAGGGCTTTGCATATCAAAGTAATGTGGACCTTTAGAGAGTTCATTTACAGAGATATTCTGCTACTGAGATGCATTCATTGGTTTTACCAAAGGAGGGAGTCTGTCTGAGTGTCAGGACACGTTCTCCCTTTACTAATGATTCAGACATGATTGTGAAAGATTAGGGAAAACTTGTGTAATTTCAATGTCTCTTCCTGGGAAGGATACAGAAAGAGAAGTAGAGTTGTCAGGTGAACAAGGTTATGCAATTGATAAAGAAATTGGCTGCAAAGGGACGACATTAACATTGAAGACACATTACTTGAGTAATTGATGCAGTTATTGCTAGCAGTGTGCCTGGGTGTCCAAGAAGGCCATTAGTATCTTGGCTTGTATCAGGAATATCGGGGGTTGGACTAGATGATCTCCAGAGGTCCCTTCCAACCCCATATCATTCTATGACCCTGTAAAAGTGTGGCCAGCATGACTAGGAAAGTGATTGTCCCCCTGTGTTCGGCACTGGTGGGGCCTTGAGTGTGTTCAGTTTTGGGTCCATCACTACAAGAAAGACATTGAAGTGCTCGAGCATGACCAGAGAAGGGCAACAAAGCTGGTGAGGGGTCTGGAGAACAAATCTTATGAGGAGCGGCTGAGGGAGCTGGGGTTGTTCAGCATAGAGAAAAGGAGGCTGCGAGGAGACCTTATCGCTCTCTACAACTGCCTGAAAGTCTCAAACATTGAAAGCTTGGGAATGGACAATTCATAAATAAGTAAAAGAGAGAAGAAAAAAATCCCAAAACACTCTGTTAAAGTTAAAGGCATGTAAATGGGGGTCAAGTGAATATATGATGAATACCCTGCAAAATGGGAACAAATTCATAACCCCAAGAAGGACTTTGAAGATGGAGCTGGAAGTTTCTGAAACAGTTTATATGATGCTGCTACATATAACAGCAAAAGATTTTGCTTAACAGTTCAGAGATATTTGTCAGTTGAAAATCCAAATTAAGAAAAGATGAGAGCATCTTGTACACACTTGCTACTTTTTATATCTCTAAAAGCTGCCAAATCAATCACAACGATAGTGAATACAATTAATTCCTGTATTTTTTTCCCATAAGTTCGAGGTATTTTCTGAAGCCAATGTCAACAGTTATGCCTAATTTATTTGAAAAGTGTGTGTTTAATAACTGAAACTGTGTGATGCAAGGAAAGAATGATGTATAACATTTTCTTTTTCCAAAAATAAGACATGATATGGTGCAATGCTGCTGGTCATCATTACCAGCAATAAATCTCTACTAATGCTTAATTATGCATTGATATTAAATGTCATCTTGTGCCCATGCTGTCAATATATGATTGGTCTTCATTTTTCTTCTGCCTCTTACAGAATGCCCTCACCATGAGAGTATATTAGTCCTATGTATTCATCACAGTGTTGTTTATGAGCTTTCCTCCTGTGGAAAAAGAATGCAAAAGTGAGTGTCTTAATTATATAACTAATTTGATGAGGGGGTGGGTGTTATGTTTGTTTGCTTTCCAAATGCATGTTTTCCTTCTACATACAAGAAAAACAAAGTCAGGGAATCTGGTGCTTGGAGTGTAGCCTGGCTGTACTAAGAGCTGCTGTGGATCATAGAGAGTTTTCCAAGAGTTTGTGGGAGAGGTGCATTTATATACTTTTAAATGACATAATGCTTATGACCTGAGTTATAGCTATCCTGGACCAGGGTGGGATTCAGCTCACCTTAGAAGAGACAGCTACCTTTTAGATCCCTGAAGTTGGGTGAGACATCGAAAGTGCAATTAATTTTGTCAATAACGGCATCTTTGCAGTCAGTAACACGCACCCTGAATGATTCATTCTTTTGTCCTAGTGAAACCACAGATGAGAATACAGAGAACGTCTCCAGTGGAGAGATAGGAAGGAAGAGCAGGAGCACAGAGAAAAAGGAGCCACTTAAATGGTGCAAAGTGAGGTTGGCAAGATCAGCAGCTTCTGATTCCTGATTGTTTGTGAGATAGCATGATTGATGAGGGAGCAGAAGAGAGCCACTAGGTGACCAGTTTCCTGGAGATAATGTTGGACAACAGCACATGATGAAAAACCACAAATAGGCAAAAGTGGAGCCAGGTATAGTATGATTTGCATGAGGGAAAAGAGGTTTTATTTTGAAGAATGACAAGAGCCAGGATGGCTGGACAGAAGGAGGGAACAGAAGAAATTCAGGCCAGTAGTGGAAAATGTTACACAACTCCCTTAGATTTGGGAGAAAACACAGAGTAAAAAGCATATGACAAGGGGAAAGGAACAGCAGACACAAGAGAATAGTCCCCAAAGGAGATAATGTAATAATGGAAATAGTAAGCATATGTATTTCTATATGCTGCCTGAAGACAGAATTTTGTATGTGTTTATGCTCATTGGACATAAGAATGAACAAAAATGTGAAAGCTGAGGTTCTGAACCGAGAAGATAAGGAGAATGTCCAGGTCTAACCCACATTTTGAAATGCACATTTCTCTGGATTTTTCCCTTTTTTAATTTAAAGTTCACCCATTAGCTGGCATGCATCGATATTTGCAGTTTGATAGTATGACCAGCTGCGTTTTATCAGTTCAAGAGGGAAGAATCCATGTTAAATTTTGTGGAATAGGAAAAGCTCTGAGCACATCACATCATGGGAGGTAAAGAAGGGGAAAAGTTTTCTTTTTCTCTGGCTTTAAAGAGACCTAGACACTATGAACATAAAATCTGCAGTAAGCATAGTCAGAAAAGGAAGAACAAATGCTAGTAAAGAATGTCTGCTTGTTAAGGTTTTACAGAGTGTTGAGAAGATCTAACATGTTATGTTCCTACAGGCCACAGACAGATTAGCAGTTTTTGGAAAATACAAATTATGGGAAATCTTATTCAAATAGGAAGCCAATTGGCACAGCAACATTTTGGTTGCCTGAAGAACTTCTGTTTCTGAAGGCACATCAATACTTTTTTCATTAATTTATTATTTTTTTTCCACCTGAAAGTGTGGGTAGATGTGCATTTGTAAGTCAGGTGAGGTTCAGCTTTGTCCCATCAGGTGGGTAACTCAGTCCTAGGTGGTCCATTGGAATGATAAATTAGAGGTGTGATTCTTTCCTCAGTAGCAGGTAACAGCAGATAATAAAAAATTGCCTGAAACACCAAACTTATTTGAAACTGAGGAAAGCATTAGTATATTGGCCCATCATTGAAAAAAAAAAAAAACAAGCCAGATGCTTGTTGCTTGCAGTTCACATTTCTTTGCTTTAGCTCAGCGGTATAAGCTTTCTTCCTGATAATTTTGTCCTAATAAACTGCCTGCTACTCTCAAAAAACTCATGTTGGAATAGGATTTTCCACACACAATTATTTTAAATTCAGACACTTGATTCTCTTTCCTTTTGCTGCAAGTTTCTGAGTCTCTCAGATAAATTTTTATTTATTTTTATCTCCCAGATGAGTTTGCAGTAACTTTTCTATGTCAGGAAAGATTATTTTACTTCTACTCCAAATTTTTTTGCAGACAGTTGTAATAGAAAGGCTAAGATTGGCATGAATGCAGAATGACCGGGTGTGCTGGCACCTTACGGAGCCCGCAGCAGAGAGGGGCTCCCAGAATGGCTTGTGTTAATGGTATCCAGATTAGCAGTTCATCAAGACCCCATCACATCCACCTGCAGTTCCATGACCTGCTTGGAAAATCCAGCTTGTAGAAGGAGATCAGTGCGGTTCTGGGTTGTTATGTTTAACGATTGTTTCTCTTGATTTCTAGACCTGATGAGATAGTTTTGGGAGCAGTTCCAAAAACAAGACTTTTGTTGAGGTTCAGTTAAGGAAGGCTCTGTGTTTCACAAGGTGGATTTCTTCCATTACAAAAATTTTAGAAAGTTACAATAACAGCTCCAACTCAGGCTGCACACAGTACAATTTTTGGAGCTTCCTCTGGGAAGACCTTTGTATGGTTTTGCTGTGGCAACCAGATAACAGTGAACAGACCACGCAGTGAGGGTTTCTGCAAACTGTTGACACAGCTCACAACAATAGATATCTGCTCGCCTGTGAAAGATGTAGCACCCAGCAGCATTAAGCCAGAAAAAACTTCAAGCAATAGGGGATTATTAGTCCTCCCTGTAAAACACCCAGGTAAGGAATGTATATTGGTGAATACACATTAAAAACCTGCCTTTTAAAAAAAAAACAACTGTAGCTTTTAAAAATTCTTGTCTCAACACTGATCCCTCAGGAAAATTAATAAACCTTACAAATGGAAGGAAAATTTAGGTGAGACTCAAGCAGGTGGTTTTTTTCATGCTTACAGGCTAAAATGAGACCTGGATGATATTCAGCTATCTAGAAATACAAGCAATTCTGCTGATTACACCGGGAATGGGTGAACTCACTTGGGACTGGCAAGAGCCAGGTGTCCATCAGAGGCACAAAACAGGTGGCCTTCAGAGGCAAACACAAGGCAACTGTATGAGGAATTTGGCCAACACTACTTAGAGGAAAAGGGCGAACAAGGAATGCTGGAGCATCTTCTCTCCTCCCTGGAGTAGACTTAATCCACCCCATTGATTACAGCATTTTCCAGCAGCATTGTGAGTCTGAAATCAGTATAACCTTCACTTTATCTCACCACAGGTGGCAGTCTCAAGTGCTGCTTCTGTCAGATAACCAAAGACTTTGGGAAGGCAGCTGGTGGGAGGTCATGCACTAAAATATGAGTAATACAGGTTGAAAGCTGTCCATAAGGAACCCAGAGGCAGCAGCAACTAAATGCAGTATTCTGAATCTAATGTATCGCTAATTGTCACTTAAAGGGAAATCATGCTGCTTCTCTTTCTGGTGGATCTTATCAGGTTTTCTGTGCAGTTTCAGCCAGTTACCTATTTTCAGTACCGATAAAACCAAAAAGAATGCATTATTGCTATTGGACTCCTGTTGCAGATCTCGTTCAGCTGTGATGACTTGATGTGCAAACACTTTATTCTTTTTGGTCTTGCACAGTCCCACAGACATTTGTCCTGACTGACACTTTCCTACAAGAAACTACCAGAACTGACTGGGCTACCTCTTGGCCAGAGCTGCAGCACACTGGCAGCAGCTGGGGAAGGTTAATTCCTGTCCTGTATTATCAGACTTGACACTTGGATGCCAAATTAATTTAATTGAAAAAGAAAAAATTAACTTTCCATACCAGTATCAAACATCAAGAGGACAAACTCTCTCTTCTTCATTTTGTGCTGAGTGTGCATGTTGTCCTCATGGTGCCCTCTTCTTCAGTGAATGGCAGAGTGATGTCCAAACACAAATCAATGGTGTAAGGAAAAAGGAGAGCTGATCTGAGTGCAAAGGGGTATGCTTTTTTTTTTTTTTTTTTTTTTTTTTTTTTTTTTTTTTTGTGGAGGGTTTGTATTTCTACTACAAGATTGCAGAAGGTTTTAAGGGAATTACAAAATAATTTTTTTAAGTAAGCCTTTCTACAGAAGGCTTAATAAGTCTGTGATATTTCTATTATTTTATTCTTATCACATGGTGAAATACTTTTCCATTAGCGAGGAAATAAGATTTTCTTGTTGCTATTTTGCATTAAGTGTTGGACAGGCTGTCAGTTCAGACGGCAGGGCAAACAAAAGCACAGCACTGCCTCTGGAAGTTCCCTTGCCTGGGAGATATCTGAGGGATTATGAATTAAACAAGCTGATTTAGCGAACAAATCAAATTATTTCTTTCATGAAAATTTGTGTCATAATCATTAAGGTTCTTTTTGCTCAGTGGAAGACCAGGTAGGATTTTAAGAGTGGTACATTCTGTCAATTTTGGCATCTCTATTTAACACTACTTCAGTTTATGTTAAAACAACTTGTCTTTGCACAGCTGATCTCAAATGTTAACGGTCTACCCTACAAGCAGCTCTGTGCTGCCATAAATCACGTGGTTATTGCACCTCAGGGATGTTAGAAGCTCAGTGCCCATGAAGACACATTAATATTTGAGAAAAGTCCAGCACATTAACAGGCAGTCTACCAGATGGATTCTGTCTCCATAATTATCAAGTAACCACTCCATCACTTAATAGTTTATTATAACAATAATCACCATGAAAATTTCCCAAAGAGAGGCTNTTGTTTGGAGAAAACCCTCAGTGACTCTCAGTAGCCTGAGAAACCGATGTTGGGTCAGGCACCGAATACATTTAAGTTTTACCTAGATTTTTATGTGAAGGGAAATCATGCAGAGAATGTTTTCTTAATTTTTATATTTCATAGCAGTGAGCTTCTATTTCTCTACACAGATGTGAGCATTGCAGTGCTGACCAATAAAGAGAGCCTGCACTGAGCTGCAACCTGCAGGTCATGAGCTAATATAGTGCCACTTACTGGCTCAGGTGTTATTTTACAATGAGGTGAAGCCTGTGGATCTTGTGAGTGACCAGCACGGGGTGGAGGATGATTGAGGAGTCACAGGATTGGTCTCAGAGATGCCTTGAGGTACCCTGGGACAATTCTGTGCCCCTCCACAGCTGCTGCTTTGGGAGTCCTGGTCCATGTGAGCTCAGGGGAGGCTTAGCCACTGATGGCAGAAGGGTGAGAGTTCTTCCCTCCCTGGACCCCCAGGACAATGAAGTCACTTGCACGGTCCACAAGTCTTGTGGGAAGCAATGTTGTCCATGGGAGATTTCTCTTTTTCATGTGGAAGATTAGCAGCCAGACCCTTAAATGAGTTGTTTGGGTTTTGGCCAATTATTTTATAATACCTGGATATTAATATAATTTTTTTTAGCATCTGCTGCCTGTCAAGGCCACCTTAATGCTTCAGAGCACCATTTTCAACCATAGAATGGGGTCTTTTGTCACTGTAGAGAAAGGCAAATATCCCAAATTTGATCCTTTTTGCCTTAGCAACTGATGTCTTCTATGACTAGCTGCCTTTTTGGAATTTGCTTTTTGGAAGCTTGTTTGTGTCAGCAGAATAAGGTACAAAATGTNTATAACAATAATCACCATGAAAATTTCCCAAAGAGAGGCTGTGATTTTTCACATCTGAAGCCACACTGAAGGAACTGAGTCTGATTTTAGTATTCATGTCTTCTCATGAACTGCTCTCTACATCTTTGTGTTCACAGATGGGCATGAATGAAAATTAAATGAATGAGTGCTTACAAAACAAGCAGGCTGTAGTAACATACCAGAGGAGGGAGGGCGGGGGGGNCAGCACGGGGTGGAGGATGATTGAGGAGTCACAGGATTGGTCTCAGAGATGCCTTGAGGTACCCTGGGACAATTCTGTGCCCCTCCACAGCTGCTGCTTTGGGAGTCCTGGTCCATGTGAGCTCAGGGGAGGCTTAGCCACTGATGGCAGAAGGGTGAGAGTTCTTCCCTCCCTGGACCCCCAGGACAATGAAGTCACTTGCACGGTCCACAAGTCTTGTGGGAAGCAATGTTGTCCATGGGAGATTTCTCTTTTTCATGTGGAAGATTAGCAGCCAGACCCTTAAATGAGTTGTTTGGGTTTTGGCCAATTATTTTATAATACCTGGATATTAATATAATTTTTTTTAGCATCTGCTGCCTGTCAAGGCCACCTTAATGCTTCAGAGCACCATTTTCAACCATAGAATGGGGTCTTTTGTCACTGTAGAGAAAGGCAAATATCCCAAATTTGATCCTTTTTGCCTTAGCAACTGATGTCTTCTATGACTAGCTGCCTTTTTGGAATTTGCTTTTTGGAAGCTTGTTTGTGTCAGCAGAATAAGGTACAAAATGTGACTCCTTTGTTCTCACCTCGACAGTGGCTGGAGGAGACATACAATTCAGATTCCTTGTGCCTGTGTTTCAGCTTGCAGTTCACCTGCTGTCAGTTCACACTGGAACCAGATTTGTGCCCAGTCATTTAAATTTTAAAATAACTGGCTTCAGCAGGAGCACATTTTGACAATCTGTTTGAGAACAGATTAGGAGGATATTTTTCTCTCTCTCCCATTGCTTTTCTTGTGTGCTGTCTGATTCATAAGTTGTCATCAAAACCCCCTACCTTACCTGCTCATGGAGAGCTCATTTCCTGAGAATTTAAAAGCCACTAAAGAACAGTAACACACTGTTATTTTATTTTTATGTTTAGTGCAGTAGAGACTGAAATGCATGGCTTTTCCCCCAGAAATTTATTATCCCATTGTAAAAATGAAGCTGAGTGAACGGAGCTATTAGTTACAAAGACTTCAACAAGGAAATCAGAAAATTGCTTAACTGAAGGGAGATGCTGCCAGCTCTCCTTGGAAACCAGCTGGAAGCCAGTTCTGCTCTGTAATGGAGTGGTGGGTCTCTGACAAGGTCCTGGTGCCTCCTGCCTATGACCTCCTCCCAGAGATTTGACTTCTACAGGGCTGAGTATGGTGGTTTGTGCCTGATGGCTCCTAGCCATATGAAGCTGTTGCTGTGTAGCTTGTGGGGCCAGGAGGATTGGCTCTTGTTAGTTTCTCTGTTGCCAACTCCTTTCTCTATGTAAGATGTAAAAGATGTTTCCTAGATTTAGTCAAAGCTTCTAAGACAACCTCAGTGAATGCAACTTAATGTAGTGACAAAAGCATCAATTTTCACCCTGCTCTTATCTTTAAAATTCTTCAATTCTGGGATTATGGGAACTAGTAACTTTGATTAAAATGCATAACATCAGATTACTGAAAACCCTTATTTTCTCTGCCTGGAAGAAGAGCTGCAAGGAGAGTGAGGCTAAGGGAAAACAGGGTTTACCTGTTTCCAGCTGGAAAAGCGGACCATTAGATGGTTTAAAAATGCTGTCAGCCACCATGCTCAAATGGTGTTAACCAATGGCTCAAAGTCTGTTTGGGGAGTAGGAAGTCAAGTACCTCCAGGGTTGACATTAGTAGCTTAGGGGTTCATTCTGAACCTGACATTGGTCATATTTCCAGCTCTGCATGCAGAGACAGAGCACACTCACAGCACATATGGAGAGAACACCAAACAGAGACATTGATGTGCTAAATTGAAAAGATTTGATTCAAAAGGAATGAGAAGCATTTTGAGGATTGGCTTGACAGAAACTCCACAAAGTTCAAAAGAGGCTCTGCACATGGAGCTGGAAAGCCACCCTGCAAAAAAGGACCTAGGGCTGTGATGGACACTAGGCTGAATATAGTAGCCAAAAATGCACGTGAACAGAAAACACTGCAAACTGCCCACTGGGCTCCAGCAGAGGTAATGTGGCCAGCAGACCAACGTGAATCTATGTTCCGTTTTCTTTAGCACTGGGCACCCAGCTGTGGGCTCCCCAGTTCAAGAGAGTTGTGAATGAAGGGGAGAGGCTCTAGAGCCTGGAGGAGTCTCCTAGAGGAGACACTGGGACCCATGAGAGCTAGGGTTGTTTGTGCTGGTGAAGAGGTGGGTTCAGGGTGGTCAGCTAGCAGCCGACAACTACTCAATGGGGAGCTACAATGGCCACAGACCCAAACTGCTCTCTGATACAACAGAAGGAATAATGGTGGGAAATGCCCAAAACTGCCTCTGGAGAAGTTCAAATTGGGTATGAGCAAAAACTTCTTCACCAGGAGGGCAGTGCAGCAGTGGAGCAGGGACCAGGGAGTCATTGTCCTTGAAGATTTTTGAAGTCAGGCACACCTGACATAGCTTTATTGACAGCTGTACTTTGACAGGAAGGCTGAGCTAAGGATTTACTTAAAACCTGGAAGCTGATCTTGCATTTACTGAAGCTAGGGTAAGGCCCTACCAACTGAAGGACTGGAGGCTTTTCCAGCTTCACCTTTTAGCTCAACTGCACTTCTTGCTCTTGCTTTGGCTCATGTGTAGAATGACTCTAAAATGATTTTATTGTGGTTGGGCAGAGAGATATGCTTGTTTTAAATTCCACAAATGAGGGCAACAGAGTCTCAGACTGGGAGACTGACATCTACCGAAGAGTTAATGATTTTTGGAGTAGAGGGAAGAGGCAGGTTAAGATGGGAGAAGTAATGAAGTGAAAGGGGTGAGCTGTGGCCAGGACAAGGGGTTAGAAGTAGACACATGAGCCATAGCTATAAAGAATTGGGATGTGCATGGGACATAAATGGGGAAATGACTGCTCTGAAACAATCCTGTGAGGAAAATTGAAGGGTTTAAGGTGTGTTAAAAGCTTTGCAACCTCAAACTAACGTTTATGGCCAATCTGGAAGAAAGAATTTTGTTCTTTTGTATATCAGCTCTTAGTAATTATAGATGTTTCTCTACATTTGCCGGAAATATTCATATATAATGTTATGTTGCAGAGTTTCACAGGGATCTTGTGAAATACACTGTGGTATCAGATTATGCCTATTACAAGCCAGTGTTTAATGCTGGCTCGAGGAGCTTAACCTAGAAATTTGCTAGTGGTTATTGAACACAGGCCTCGGTGAGGTTTCTGAGAGTGCTGTGGCACGCCTCTGGAAGAGCAGCCATCCTCTGCCAGCTTTGCAAGGCTGTCAGATGGGGAGAGGCAGAAGGGCTGAGATCGTCTGGGAGAGGCACCAGCCCAGCACCGTGCCTGTTGGTGGAGCTGCGCTGCTCCGTGCAGGCTGAGGACTTGGCATGGAGCTGTGGCGGCGACTATTGTGCTCTATGAATGGCTGCTTCATGCTAACCAGTCTGCGGTGGCTATTTTTAATCCCAGATTCTAACATGCGGGTTTTAGAACAGCGCTTGTCTCGAATGTGAAAGAAACCACAGAGCAAGGGACTAAAGAGCTGTTTTGAAAAGGTTCTGGAAGGGAAGCCGCACAGACTGGAAAGCTGCCCTACTAAAACCCAGCTTTGAAGAAAAAAACCTGAGACATCTCCTGAAGAAAAGGGAATAATCGTTTCGAAGGCTGCCAGCCACAGTCATGGACTCAGGGCTGGGTCAGATGCTTGGGTTGATCTTAATTATGTATGCTGATGTTATATTTTAATTATAAACTTTTTAGCCCAAGATTGCCTTGATCTAGATGAATAAGGAATATAGTACAAAGAGTATTTAGTAAGTTAAGAATAGCTAACCAACACTATGTTCTTTCAGAGCCAGGAGAGAAAGCTGTAACCTGTGCATACCTTGTGCGTAACAGAAATTCTGCAATAGGTGTGTAACAACTGTATCCTGACAAATCCACATTTTGGAAGTGGATCCCTTACTCTATCCTATTGGCCAAGAAGTTCTTCTGAAGCAGGCTGCAGGCTCCTCTTCCTCATTATAATTTGTTCAATATTAATCACTGCTTCACACTGTTGCAGAAGTCTTTGTGAAATTCCAACTCTGCTTGTGTCGTATCAAAAAGAGACTGAATAGAGAAATGTGTTGGTAGCATCCAATACTGCTCAATTATGAATTTAGCAGCTCCACTCCAAATTGAAGGGCATAAAGACTCAAAGGTGTATTTTTTCTCAGATATTTATGTACCATATTTCTTTTAGAAATCAACAGCTAGTTATGGAGTAGTGTTTACAAAAAGACCTTTTCCTATTTTTCTGAATAGAAAGGTTGGTTGAAAAGTTATAGTCATGTATGCAAGGAGCTTGGCTAAGGCATATCTGGCACATATGTGCTAGTCAGGGGCATCTCAGACTGCTGCAGAACTTTCCTGTTTACAGAAAACAAGACCTTGGCCCCAAGTGCTTCCTAACAGCCTTAACAAAGGGTATAAATAACAAATACTTGAATAAACCATTCAGACCTGACCACATTCATGAGCCTTTAATGCTCCTTTTTTCTTAATTCTGTGGGATTTTTTGTATGTGGCATCCCAAAAGAAGGTAAAAATATCTTACGGTTAAAATAATGTAAACATAAGAAATTAGAAAACCCTTTGTCATTCAGATGAAGAATTTTTCCCTTCCCTTCAGGCCTCAGGTCATCCTTACCTCCCAGAGGTTTGGATCTGATTTTTTCCTAAAATCTCTTAGTGATGTTAGTCCAGTATTTGATACCCAGATTTAAGATATTATTACATTTTGCTTTAAAAAGAAAAGAAGGAATTAATATTTTTTTTCTTGCTTTAAAGGGCACCACGGCAAATGAGACTGCTTCAAGAAGAGGTGGCGATTAAGTCTAAAAAAGAAAGATCTCCCCTCCTTGCAAAATTGAAAAGTCCCTTGAAGAAAAACTTGAAGTAAAGGAGGCATGATCGAAAGTGTGCGGGAGCCACAGAGCTCCTTGCATTGCCTTTGCTGGGTTTGATTTAGGCTCACAGAGTGTCCATTACATTTTTATTACCCTTTCTGGACACATAAAATGTTACTTTACTGTTTAAGAAAAAGAAATCATGAATGGCTTTAGCATTCACTGGAGTGAGTCATTGACTTGAGCCAAGTGTAGCATGACCTAGGGGTTCAAAGAAAATCCCCACAGCCCCATCCTCCACTCCACTTTATGAATCCCCCCCGAGCAGTCACTATGCCAGCCTTGGTTTACAAGCAAGGACCTGCATCTAGAGCACAATTGCTCATTATTGTGTGGTCATGCTGGTACATGCTGGGTAGGAGACAGCACAACACATTCCTGAAAAACATTTCTATTGGTGACATACAAAGCCTTTTCTCTGGTGACATCTGCAATTATGAATCCATCTCATTCCAAACCCGTAGAAGCCTAGGAGTGAAATCCTACCTCAGCCCGATGGTTGCTGTCAGATGAGCTTGTGAACATGAGATTGTCCTCTGAACTGGATTTCCTGGAGTTATACTATTGTACCTAAAAATTAGAGCCTGTATTTATAAGTCTTGCCAGTAGACACTATCGATAGTCATCATCTATTGACTCCTATGGCATGGCTATATATCCCTTGATGGTTGCCTTCTGCACATTTGCTGGGCACAGCACAAAGTCATGTGGCTGACCTAAAAGAGTCATGCTGAGTTGCCCATTCCCTTACAAGGTGAGGAGATGAGCAGGGATCAAATCTTCCAAATGCTTGCTTTCCTATGCCATTGCATGTGTGTGGTGTGCTGTTCCTTGGGGAAGAGGGTGACAGTACTGGGAGAGCTGAGAGCAGTGGAGTCTCTGCCCACCACATAAAGATGTTGAGTGCACTGTATCTTGCATGGAAGGCACAGTCAGATCTCTGACTTACCAGTGTTTTAAGGTTTAGCATGTTTCTCCCCTGATAAAGGAATGCAACAGGGTTTGACAGAAAGCCTACCCACACCTTGTAAGAAGCCCTATTCTGCTCTGTTTGTGAAACATCATAAAACTACCTTTGGTGACAGCTGGAGCAGGAGTGACCTCAGACTAAATAGCCTATCAAAAAATACTTCTAGCTCACTGCCAGGTGGGTCATGTATTTGTGTGTGACAGTCACCAAAAGCAGAAGTGCTGAATATCTCAGAAAAAAAAGCTCCAAGTGAAACTGAAGTTAGTTGACAAATCTGCCCATGGATGCACAGGCCTCAATGGATAAAACCTGCCATAGAATCATAGAATAGTTTTGGTTGGAAGGGACTTTGAAAGGTCGTCTAGTCCAACCCACCTCTCCTGCAATGAGTGGGGATGTCTTAAACCTGATCAGGCTTCTCAGAGCCCTGACCAATCTGACCCTGAATGTTTCCAGGGATGGGGCATCTACCACCTCTCTGGGAAAACTATGACAGTGTTTCAGCACCTTCATCATAAAAAAAATTGCCCTTATATCTAGTTTAAATTTTCCCTCTTTTAGTTTAAAACAGTTGCCCCTTGCTGTATGGCAACAGGCCCTACTGGAAAAGTTTGTCTCCATATTTGCTGGGGAAAGTGAAGGAAAGTGAAAGAAAGTCACCGTGATGTGTCCATAGTTAATTCTGGATATGGTGTGTTATTCTTGTAGTTCCTTGTCCCCATAGCTGCTGTTGGGGTTTGTCCCACCCCATGCTGTCCCATGTTTGGCTATAAGTCCATAGTTAATTCTGGATATGGTGTGTTATTCTTGTAGTTCCTTGTCCCCATAGCTGCTGTTGGGGTTTGTCACACCCCATGCTGTCCCATGTTTGGCTATAAGTCTCTCATGGTAGTCCTCCACTGTGTCCCCACTGTGTTCCTCAACTAACAAAGCCCCTCTCGTAATTGAAGTCTTATACTCCTGCTCTTAAGTAAAGAAATAGTAGCAAGATAGAAAGAAGCTGTTCATGAGATGATAAAGGCCTCTAGCCAATGCACAAAACTGCACTCTAAAAAAATACAGTTGACTTTTGTCATGGTAAGTAGTACATCACAATCTGGTGTACACCAGAGTAAACATGGCTGTGGGAGCTGCTGTTCCCCTTTCCGATCAGCAGTTCCTGTTGTGGTTTCTGTGCCGCATGATGACATCTTGGATCCATCTCCTTCATGATTACACCCACTCCTACATGTGCCCAGGAGATGGTTAGACGGGAGTACTGCAAACCAGGGGCTTGTGGCAGCCCCAGGCTTTGATCCAATCTACAGTCTCACTGAGAGGCCAGATTTGCTTTTTCCCTGGGTGGGTTGGCTGAGCCATTGCAGGATGATTTATAAACATGGGAGAGACCCTCAGTGTCACGAGATGGTATCAAGTCCTGATAGATACTCACATGTTATGTCCTTGAAATAAATACCTCTTATCTATCATCCTTACACAAATATGTGTTTGCATTTACATTTATGGTTGCGGAATTGAAGTGCTGCCAAACCACTGAGCTTATTTTAGGGTGATGAACACATGGTTCCAAAGCTTCATTGTTGCAACAGAGGAATTAAATCAAACATTGTCTTCATGTTTTGCGTGTTTGTTGGATAGTGTCTGGGAGCATTAAGGTGGTATCTCTAATATCTCTAACCATTACATTCTTGAATTGAGAAAAGCTTTTCCTTTTACTCCCTTGTTGCATTTTTTAATGCCATTCCAATATTTCTGGAGATTTTCTAAAGAGTTGTGGGGTTTTTTTGTGTCTTTCTTTTGTTTGGGGTTTTTTGTTTTTTTTTGTTTTTAATTGTATACCCCATATTTTGGAGTCTTAGATACTGTAAGTCTGGTGCATGTGTTCAGTTGACTTACAACAGGAGCTATGCATGATGCTATGCTAACTCATTGAGGTGCCTTTTGGATGTACGGGTCCAGCCTTCTGCTGTGCTTCTTTTCAAAATCTCCAGCATTTTGATCTCAAGTCTGTTCACCACCTGGGGCCAGTGCTTGTAGGGTGGAGGAGACAGAGCATATTGGAAGCTGTGAAATAACGAGCACCCAGATTAGGCAAACACAGACAAAGGCCTTTTAATAGTCCCATCAAACTCATTTTGGACACATCGAACTGGAGCTCGGCCTGATCCTGGCTCTGAGTGAATGGATGAGGGGCTTGCAGGTAGCTTTGCCTGGAGTCCTCTGCAAGGGATACCCGGTAATTGCCTGTCCCCAAGAGCAGGATTTTGCATGGTGTGATCAAAGTGATCTTCTAATCATGCCATTCCACCAACACTTTGACTGAAAATAACAAACCTATTCAACCTGTGAGCAGTGAATGCATGAGAGATTTTCACCTGCTTATGGAGGCTTGGAAAAAAGCACTTGATTATATACATTACAGTTCAAAGCTGGCTTAAAGTTTTATCCTTTGTTTGGGGGGTGGACGAGCCTCATCCTGCCTTTTGATGGCTTTTGTACCCAGCTCTTCCCATTATTTCACTAAGACATATGAGCTTGGTTGCCCCGCTTTTATCTGTGCTAAATATAAATGGAAAAACAAACTGAACACAGCAAGGTAAATAAAGATCAGGAAGTGTAAAACAGACCTCTTGAGATTTTCAGTATTCCCACATGTTTTACGTTACAAACCAGCAGGCAAGCACCAGCCTGCCACACAGGTGGAAATGTGTGTGTAGAGGCCACTGAACACTGAATATTTACCCTGTATCAAATGACAGAAAGGGTTGAGTGAAATAGCATTGTGCTGAACTGCTGTGAAAGGCTGTGAGGCTTCTAATATTCCCCAAATTTCTCTAGGGTGGGCTGGTGTTTGCATAGTTCCTTGCAGTATGAAAACATGGAGGCTCAAACTACTAAGAGAAAGCTGTTCTTTACATTGCTGGTAAATAAAGGTGCTGCTGAAATCTCAAGAACTTTTATTACTGGGTAAGAAATTTGGGGTAACACTGTGGAGCCAGTTATTAAAATTAATACTATTTTAAGATGAATGTCCTCCATCTGCAAGGACATGCAATATCTGGCATTAGACCAGCTGATGCAAGTGGACATAGGACCCAGGGTACACTTCATTTTGTTGACATCCAAACCATGTCATCAGCTGGCTGTTAAATTTTTAAGGGCTCTCTCCTAGAGGTTGTCACTGCCCATGGAATATTGGTTACCTGAGAGAGAGGGATGAGATTGTTACTAGAGCTGGGAGCAGTAGCAGGTTGTCAAAGACTGAATAAAGAAGCAGGTGTTGAAAAGATGCAAGGGAAGTGTCAGTGGGGGGTATTTCACAACACCACTGGAAGTTTTAGCCATTTCCCAGAGTATGACCTTCTGTCAGTGATATGTGAAGGCCTTCAGCATTTGGCAAGTTTGGGCCTTTAGTGAAGGTTTGCTGTGTTATCACACAGGCAAGATATGATGGGGAGCCGGTGCTGGAATATTTTTATAAGCATGGCTTTTCCATAGGAGGTCTGGAAGGGGGACAGTGTGCTAGGGTAGAGGTAGCAGTGTTCCTGTGTTCCTAAAGGGAGAGATAAGATGTACAATATTTTACGGGCTTTATCAAGTATCCCTGGTTGTTCTTACCAGTTCCTGTGAACTAAGGGAGGACATTTAGTTTCCACATGTTAATGTCCCTAAATATAAAGCTTAGGCTTTGTCAGACACAGAATCTTACATGACACTTGCAAGTCTACTCAGACCTACTAATTGCAATGAAGGGCTGTGAGTAAAGCTTGCAAGTTAAGAACAAGCCCTTGGTTATTTGTTTTCTGACAGTTGGAGGTGCCCACTCTACCTTTGTGGGCGCTTCTATATCTCTGTGTGTGCTTGGAGACCCTCCTGCTGCCACTAAATCTATAATCAACTAGAAAAGATTAAAAAAAAAAAAAAAAAGGATGATTCTTCCCCCTAGATAGATTGGGAAAGGATACATAAGGTGACATTCACCTCACCTTTCTGTAGATACCTGCAAGTGGGGTGCTCTACCATGACCTGGTTGTGTGGGTCCTTCCAGCAGCCATTGATGAGAAGAGGCAAGTCAACCTTGTACATCGCCATGAGGGTCACTATTTCAGCACTGAACATCGCACGAAGGTATGTTATTATCCTACATGAGATGAGAGAAATGCCACCCTTAGTGACTCGCCCATCTTAACACAGTTGTGGGAGAGTTGAGAGGTGAGCTGAGTGCCTTTACGAACAAGACCAGACCTTCCAGTATCCATTTTCTGTTGACAGTCATCCTTTCTGTACATCAGTCACAGTAAGAAGCATCAATAACAGGTTGCTGTGAACCTTAGCAAGTTCTGCCACAGATTTGAACTCCCAGAATGTAGCAGGAAAGCCCAGGACCTCAGGGTCCAGTCTGCACACACAGCTTGGGAGAAGAGGAAGGACACATCAATACACAGATAATCAATTGTTACACTACAAGCAGATAAAAATTTATCGTGCTAGATATCTTGGTGTTGGCATAAAATTGCTTCAGATCAGGCAACTGAAGTTGTACATGCCACTTAGTGTCTGGCTTGTTCCCTACTCCCCTGAGATGAAGGGAGTGTTCCAGGAAATGTCCTTAAGGACATTTTGTTTCTCATTGCACATCATTTTCTGTGGTGCATTTTTTCCCATTCTTTCAGGAACTGTGTGTGGTATATACCATTCACATTACATTACATTAACTATAGATTGCTAGGGATGTAGTTGGATGAAGTATTATTAGGGAGATGATTACATACTGTGGGTAGCTGTCAATGCTCTTGATAATATGTTGCTGAGGAGTTCACACAGAGCACAAAGTTTTTTTATCATGGGCTTGTTTCTGTCAATGGGATATCTGCATGGACTATCTATTGCCTTTCAGTTCCGGTGTCTGGAAGAGAGATGGAATTGTGCCATTCTTATGGTTGTTCTCTCTTTTTAATACCTTTGAGGTTTGGGTCATATTTGACTTTCTTTTGTGGGAAAATTCCTGCAATTTACTGCAAAGTTACCTCCTGTGACACCTATGTCAAAGATGTGAACCTGATCAGACAAGGCAAGTACTTAATGTTCTGGAGCATCTGAGGCTTGCTCTCTATGCCATTTCTGCATGCAGGCAGCAAGGGGTCCTTGGGCTGGAGAGTCACTTTACACCCTGACAGAGCAGGCACAGAGGCAGGAGCTTGGTGGAGATGGTGGTGGTCCCTCACTGTTGTGCTCGTGCTAGATTCATGCAGGGTCACCGTACCAGAAGGTGGCACTCCAGACCCTCTAGCATATGTCCCGGGCTGTGCCGAGCCCCCTTTAGCGCTCCCCAGAGTGTCGACATTGCTCGTTGTGTTGGGACAGATGTATTGGGGCTGGCTGGAAGATGAGAGATTTTTAGCCAGTTGTCAGCTCTGCCTGGGCTTATTCTCTACACTGGGAAGCACAAATACATCCCAGTCCTCAGGGAAACATCTGTACGCTTCTCCTATATCAGGGTTTGAGCTCCCTATAGGACCATCTTGCCTGCATGCTCCCTGGAAAAGCCTTGGCCAGCGCCTGCTGACGTTGTCCAAGCAATGCCCAGGCATGGTGGAGGCAGTGTCCCAGTCAGACACTCTCCATAATACTCCTTTGGGAGGAAGCTGAGTTGGTTTTGGAAGTGAGAGTTTCCCTTTGTAGAGGCAAATCATGCTGTGCTCCTTATCCTCAGAGCCAGTGAACCAGCCTTGAACTTTTTTAAGTTCGGTGTTACAGGGGGAACTGATAAAACTGCTGACCTTGCTTGTGCCACTGGGAAGAGTGGCTCTGGCAGGTTGGTCTTGCTCTAATAGGCAGAGAAACATGGAGATTTTGAAAGCAATTACAAAGTGGGCTGCAGACTCAAATGAATTAGTGGGCTATTAAAGATTTGAACTTAATAACAAGCTTGACTACTTCCCTACCAAAACGCTGTTCCCCTCTCTGCTTTTCCCATCCTCACGCCCAATTAGTGCTGCTGCCTTTACACTCAAGGGCAATGGCCCCTGTCTTTCCCTCTCATGCCCTTCCTGGCAGTTTATTCTCAACTAACATGGACATCTCAGCATTTGATCATTCTGCAATCTGCCAGCATGTGGAAGGAATGGACAGTTAGTGTGTCCATCAAGTGAATCAGTGCAAGGGTCTCCTCTGCAGCAGAGAGCTTTGCCACTTGAGGTTACACAGGGTCTTTGAATTTCTTAATCTGTACAATTATTTGCTGGGTTGTCAGACTGCATGTGTAACAGAAAAGAAGATTTTTACAGCTGAAGCTCAGCAGTTCCCAGTTATGCATGCTCCTTGGGAATGAAAAGCAGTTGTACCTATTCAGCACTTTGTTGTCACTGAATTTTTCAAATGCTCTGATGCTTCCAAGGTGCACGTAAAGCTGATATAAATATTTTCATAATTTCCTGTTAAGGGTATGATGCAGATACTTCATTGTCAAAAAGCCTTTAGCAACAGCCCTCATAATGGATTAAGTTACAATTTAACTCCCACCCTCCCCTCCACCAAAGATGAGTGACTGACCTTGGCTTGCTGGAATGTGATTAAATGAGGTATCTCTGATAAATCTCTACATGTTCCTCTGGAAAGCAATTTCCACTTTGTTATATTACAGTAGCCGGTGCCTTATGAAGTAAAGGAAAACATTTGTCCAGCAGGACATCATAAATTTCGTGACAGACTTTAAATTTTCTTGGATGAAATGTTTAAAGTGGAGCAGACTGATATTCTAAAAACACGCTGGCCTTTCCTGAGTTCATGAGAAGCTGCTTCATCTCCTCCATTCAAAAGCACATGAAATCCCCTCTGCAGAGGAAGGCTGGTGGTAGACGGAAGCAATATAGGTGTTGGCTGGGTTTCAAATCTGGGGAAAACCAACACCATCTGAAAGCCGATATTATAAATAATTAGTTGGGATCATTTTTGATAAGTTGATTGTGACCCATAAAAGAGGGATTGTGGAACCCACTGTAGCCCCAGCAACTTGGACATAGTCCAGTTTTTACAGTGGAGCAAAATTAAGTGAAATCACTTTTCCAAATAACCATCATTTGTTTGATTTGCTTTCAAGAGGGCGTTTGGTTATGTCAGTAGTTGTCAGATGCAAACTGACGCTTGTGACGTCTCATGCCTTTCAACTGGAGAAAGCCGTATAAACTTTGCTGCCCTCCAGTTAGAAGGAACAACGTTCTTTTGAGAATGAATGAAATCCTTTAGCCCTCAGCCCTGAAATGTAATGCTTGGGTCAGACTTCAGTGTTGGAGGAAGTCTGTATGGTGATGTTTTATGCTGTAAACTTACCTTCTTCATATTAAAGGCATACTGAGAATGGCATTAAAGAATGACTGAGAGCCTTTATGTGCAGCTGCTTTCTGAATTGCTGAAGGAAACTTTTATAAAAGACACTTAGGTTCATACATGTATACCTCCTAGTGGTATTTAGAATCATGTAAGTTGATTTTTGGTGCTAAAAAGTGAGCAAGGTTTGGTTTTGAGAATTACAAGCTTAATGTATTTACCAATTTTAGTCTTGAACATGCATTTCAGTGGATGAGCATAATGTTTTCTGCATAAATTGCCATGGTCCAAAGATTTTCCTTATTAGGGATGAATACTATGGCATGCCATAAGGTACATGCTGCCAGGAGCAATGCGACTACAATAATAATGGAAAAGAAAGCAAAACAAAACCTCATTTGAAATGAAAAGTTGGTGTCTCAACAGCAACAACAAAATACAGACCCCACATCATAGTAAAATAGAACCCAGAATAAACCAAACACAGTCTTCCAAATGAGAAACCTTTTGTTTCAGATAAATGCATTTTTGTAATAAGTTAATGAAAGCTGGCAGATTTTGGGAGGAATAATTTGCAGTGAAGGAGCATTTTCTATTATAAAATAATTTTGATAAATTTTTTTATAGCAGCTGAGAGCTGATCCAGGTCTCTGATCCTACCTAGGTCTTCTTGGCACTACTGAAATACAACTATGATGCTAAAATAAGTACAGGGCATATGCTGTAAAACTTCTCATTATCCAAAGGGTATAAAATGTGGCCAGTCTTGCTCAAGCTCAAGCAAAACCAGTAAGAATAAGCTTTTCCTTGTAGTTCCCCCATCGGAATTGTCTTTTTAATAAAATAAAAAAAAAATATAAAGAAAAAAAAACCCCACAAATGTTCCCGCAGAGAAGTACTGGAGATCTCATAAAGCTACCAGTAAATTTGTGTCTTGAGGCTCTTGAGATGTGGAAGTCTCAAGCAGAGTTTTACTCCAAATGCTGTCTGGGGACTGTACATGGATGACTGCAACACATTCGTTTTGCCTTTATTATTCTTGCACTGTAACCTGACTTTGGTTCAGGAAGAGGAAATCCATGCCCTTAATTGAAGCCAATCAGTGAAAGGTCATGGGGTAATACTTAACAGACAGGGATAGGGGAAAGTAAAAACAAGGAAAAGGTAAGGTCTCCACTTGCTTCAAAGACTCAGTTGGATCCCAGAGACAGAACACACCTGGAAGAAGAATGCGCTTGGACCCCAAATATACACATCAACTGGGAATCATAAAATTAAATGGAGTTTGTTTAGATTATTTGTTTCCTGTTTCTCCAGTGACCTGTGCAGCAGTAACTTTGGTGCAGGGAGGTATGGGTGCCTACTGCAAAGGTTCAGGTATTTATTACTGTGGTGTGATTGCCCCAGTAGTAGCCTCAGTGTTTCCATTAAGGACCAGATGTGGGGTCCTGTGGTTTCAGGTAGTCCAAAGGTTAGATTTAAATGAAATATTGACAGACACTATTCCAGAGTATGATTAATTGTTTCTGGAGTTGAATTTTTGTTGTTGTTTGTGGGGTTTTTTTCACTGAGATCTACTAATATCATGACTTTCCCTTCATTGTAAGAGAGTATAATTAGCTTTCTAGTTTATTCCAGGGCTTCAGTAACCCTAAAGTCAGAAAGCATTTTGTGACATCTAAGCTATATTTCCTCTGGTTTTGAAGTCCATTGCTGCTTCCCTTAGCTATAGTGGACACAGAAATTTTTTTTTTTTTTTATATTGTTTGCTTTTTAGACCTGGCCTAAGTCTAAGCTGTTCATGGTTATGACCTTCTCCCATCTAAGATGGACAAGGTCATCATCTGGTCTAACCTAGTCATGGTCTAAGTTTGCTCTGAGTAGTCCAGCATGAACTTTATCATGCTCAAGGCTTATCTGAAGACATCCAAGTCAGTTAGGTGCTTGCTTAGGTTAGCATGTGTGCACATATCCATAGGATGAAGTAGTTAAGCCGGATTCTTCATCATCCACTGGGTTGTTTACTGTATGTTCAGCATTTCTAAAACTCACACCATCTTTTTATGACTTGAAATAGGCTTCCAGAGCATGTGCTGATTTACACATGTCTAACGCAGGCGTTACATCTGCCCAAGCCAAGAGAATAGTGGAAGGTCCTGACCAGCCTCAGTCCAGAGATGGCAGATCCACACTTCGCTTCAGGACTTCACTTGCACAGGACTGCACAGAGCAATGCAGGTATGCTTCATGACAGACAAAAGATGAAAGCCAATTTTTTGGAAGATGTTTCCTTGTTCCAAATATCTGGGATTCAAATCCTTAGGCCTGAGCAGGCTGTTATGTTCATGCTGTGAAAGAAAAGCTTTTACAGTTAATATGAAAGATAAGTCTTCATTGTGGTTGCACTATGAATACCCAGTCATAAACACTGTCGGGGGCAGAATTGTTGCATTTGTGCAGACAGATAAATTTACAGAGAAATTCCGGGACAATGATATATCCCCAGAAAATAGCTCTATGTAAAGAAACATCTGCTTTAAAATAGCTAACACTGAGAGATTCTGTGAGTCTTAGCTATTTTTAAATGGTTGTGAGGGACAAACAAAAGGAAATGTGCCATACCAAGAATAACTAACTTCATTCTAAGTCCAAGGCCACAACATCAATAAGGCAAAGTCCTTGTCTTTTCCCCACAACTAGGAAAGAATTTCATATTCAGCATTTCACCCCATGTAGTTGCTGTGGCCTCCTAAGCTAAACTGCACAGAAGAACTAAGAGTACTAAGAGTGTGGGTAGAATCAGGAGATCATCCACAAGAAAAAAAGATTGAGAAACATTTTTTTAGTTCAGACACCTGTGGAAAGTAATCTTGCTTTGCTAAAATATTTTGAATTTGTCATACCCAGGAGAACCCTGGTTTTAAAGCTGGGCTACTGAGACTACCCTTGAATTTTGCAAATTTGAATATTATGGCATAGTTACAGTTATTTCAGGAACAGAAAGGTAGATTTATAATTGTTATAGCTCCTATTACTGTTATTCTTTATATCATTGCTGTGCCTTATTTCCTCCGTGCTAACAGTAAGTTTTGTTGAATTATAGAATAGTTTATCCTGAATGTGAGGGCTCACTAGATTGAATATCTTCAGCCTGTGACTGGCATCTGTATCAGATATTTTAAGCACAGATACATCTTTGAGGCTGCATCTCTAGATTTTAGTTCATGATAAGTGAAGTTAAGATTGTAGCTTTTCTTCTCCTCCTTCTCCTTTCACTCTGTGAAAAAAGCTTAGAACAAGGTTGTATCTGCCTTTGCTCCATATCATGATAAGCTGAAAGCATGAATATTTTAGATAAAAAACCAATGTTTCGATCCCATCTTGTTCTTGTTGCTGCCACACCACTGCACTTGTAGGCACTTCAGCAGAGGTGTCTTGAATCACACACACATGTAAGTATATAGAAAGTTGGATCCATAATACCTTCCTTTTTCATCATCTTTGTGATTTCCAGTATGAATATGGAAAATTCACACTCCCCATATGAAACCTGTGTAAAAAGCAGGGAGAGAGCCATATCTGAGGTCTTTTTTGTTTGTTTCATTGCAAATGAATTGGATTTCTTGTGTTTAGACATGGTATTTGCAGATATTCTCCAAGCCTCCCAAGTTTCACACTGTTTAAACTTCTAGACTATCCTTCTTTGTGTTCACTTAATATTAATTGATGTACTTTTGAAAAACAACTTTAGACTTTCAGTATTTATATAACTGACCACCCTTATATTTCTCTGTGTGAGTACCTTACATGCTGCTCTTCCCAAGTTTGGGGAATAGCTTAGAAGCTATCCCTATGACCTTTTGTTGCAAGTTTTCTACAAATATTAATGTTGCTGCCACAGACAGTGAAAAATTAAGATGTTTGATAAGTTCTCTTTCAAAGCAAGGGGAATTCATTAGCCATGTATCACTGGAACAAAACAGACTGGAAAATGCTCAGTGCAAATCCTACACAACCAGGAACACTCATCTGCAAAATTTCTGTGTTAGTGTAGGAGCAAAACTACAATTCTGCTCCCATATTTATAGTGTGGAGTGCAACTATCGCTTAGATATCTCTTTAATTTGTGCAGTGGATAGATTGATTCACAGGGTTTTGGTGAAGAAGTGTATATAAGTGGAAAAACTCAAAATAACTGGAACGCGAAGTAATGACAACAGTATTCTCTAGGGATATGTTAAGCGCTGAGAGTGCTTACCACAGAAAAATTCTATGAACATTTGCTTTTCTTGCATTGGCCAGGCCTTATGGTTGTCATTTTGACTATTTATTAGAACAATACCACATGTTGATTGCTTACATTCTTTGAATTAATTCCCACCCAATGTAGTGAGATGGATCTCTGAGTCTTTTCAACAGTCATGTATCATAATTTCACTTACTGCTGGCATAATTATGGGATACTGATAAATTCTGTAGCTGTAAGATCCTCATATACCCACAGAGTGATTCCAAGGAAGAAAAGCAGAACAAACTGGATGATTAGAGTAGAATCTCCTCATCTGATCCAGAGCATGAGCTAGAAATCACAGATTTTATCAAACCTGCCCAAATCAGATTAAGTAGGGGTCTGTGTGAGCTGCAAAAGGGGAATGGGGTGAAGTAATCACTGCCACAATTTGCAGGTGAGACATGGAAGACTGGATTAGTCTCCATTGTTCTGAAGGCAGAAGAGGCTGTTGTGTCCCTCACCAGACCGATCCTCTTGATAGGCCTAAAGTCCAAAACACTTGCAGATCCTGTAGCTGTGGTTCCTACATTTTGTAGCCCATCAGTGGTTATTTTCAGAGATTACAGGGTTGCAGGTTCCTAATATAATTGTCATGAGTGTTTCTTCACTTTGATGAACAGTTATCTAGGACACGACAGTGGTCTGAGGACAGTTACTTCTCTTGAACTCATCAGCTAGATGTCTAAAATAGCCTTCCAGACCCTGCATGGTCTGCTTTTGGCCACTTAACTTGAAATGTCTGTTGTAATGCCCCGGCTAGCAACTTGAATCAACCTGTAAGTCTAGGAAAAGGGACGGTAGCCTTCATTGATTCATGTTGCATGACTTTCCTTATGAAGGTGTCTCTTTCATGTAACTACAAAAGTAGAGCAGGCATGAACCCAACAGTGTGCCAAATAAAAGAAATATTACCTCAATGTTGCATGAATAAACATAGAAGTGGCTTCAAAAGGCATCCATGTTACTGTGTTGTGTTGTCTCTTTTGCAATATGGTGTATCTGCATGACATACAAGTTTCTGCCCACTTGGTGGTCATTACTAAGCTTTCATTTCCTCAAAAAGCTTGTCACATGCGTTTGAAGCTTGTAATCTGCTTTTTATTTTAAAACTGCTTTTCTCGCAGAAGACAAATTTCCCCATATTCTTTCACTTCCAGCAAAGTTCATTAGGGACACTGTTGGCGACTCTGCTCTTTGAGTGGAACTACACCCTTTCTGGACCAGGCTAGAGTAATCAGCTGCTGGGTTTTAAACCCTGGTAGACAACTAAACCTTACACAGACACTCGCTCACTCTTTCCCCAGTGAGATGGGAGAGAGAATCAGAAGGGTAAAAGTGAGAAATCTCATGGGTTGAAATAAAGAAGTTTAATAGGTAAAGCAAAAGCTGTGTGTGCAGTGAAGCAAAATAAGGAGTTCGTTCACTGCTTCCTATCAGCAGGTAGATGTTTAGCCATTTCCAGGAAAGCAAGGCTTCATCATGTGTAACGATTACTTGGGAAAACAAACCCCATCTCTCTAAACTTCACCTCTTTCTCCTTCTTATCTTCCCCTTTTTCTCTCTCTAACCCCAGTTTTTATTGCTGCGCACAATGTCATAAGGTATGGGATATCCCTTTGGTCAATTGGAGTCAGTTGTCCCAGCTGTGTCCCACCACATCTTCTTGTGCACTCCCAGTCTACTCACTGTCAGGACAGCATGAGAAGCAGAAAAGGTCTTGATGCTTTGTAAGCACTCTTCAGCAATAACTAAAACATCAGTGTGTCATCAACACTGCTTTGGTCACAAATCCAAAACATAGCACCATATGAGCTACTATGAAGAAATTAAACTCTATTCCAGTCACAATCAGTACACCAGAGAAGCAGAGTGTGCTGTTTGGGTGCCAACGTTGGCTTGTGATGTGCTAGTAGTACTGGAAAAAGTTGTTAGGCTTTATTGTCCCAGCATGGCACATAAGCTAATGAGCTCATGATGTGTGGACATCGTTATAAGGGAAGAACAGAGCTTCTCAGAGCTCACAACACTACACGGCACCAAAGGGACAGAAGTTTGTGTCAGCAAGAGTGACATCTCTGGTCTGTATGTTGGTGTGCAGGGCAGGCAAGTTCTTGGAACTGGCCTACAAAATTAGATGTGACATAAGTCTTTGGAGAAGGCGTGTATTTCTCTTGAGGAGCCATCTGGGAGATAGGTTATATATACCTGCCTCACCACAGTTTGAAAGCACTTCTTCAGGCCACATACTCCATCATGGAGAATCTGTCTGCAGCATAACAGCTAGTTTCTTGTCCAATCTGGTACTCAATATTTTGGGAATTTTTTTAACTGGTCTGGGAAGGATATTTAACAGTCTGACACACATCACTGTATGATTTTTTTTTGTTGAGATTCAGCGTAAATTTTTGTTGGCTTAGTCTTACCCTGTTGTGCCTAGCTGTATCACTTGAATGGCCTTGAGCAACATTTTTTGCAATATTTTTTTCCTTCCTCTAAACTTCAGCCTTGGTAATGTTTCACATCACTATTAATAAGAAAAATATGCAGATGTAATTTATGGGGCCTATACACAGCAGAGCACACCACACAAAGACCTACCGGTTTCAGAACAGAGCCATAGGCCTTTGTTTCCGGATGATGACTTCATCAGCTTTGGATCAGGCCCATGGGGAGCCACAGTTAAAATAATCACTTAAATAACCAGAGTTAATGTATAATACTTTCAAATCCCAACAGTTTTTAGAAGCTGGCTTACTACTGTCTTGGCTGCTTTATTCATTGCTGGTTGTTTTCTCTCCATTTGGAGATGAACTGTTTTTCTGAAGATCTCATTTAAAAAAGGCTCAGTGCAATTAATCAATGCTGTTGGGCTGGTTTTCTGGAGTGCTCATTATGTTTCAGTTATGCTGAGCTGCTTTCTGTAATGCTGTCTAAATACATTCCAGATTTAGCTTTCTGTCTTCTTTGCAGGATCTGTTACCCTTCACAGGCTAGGCCAGATGAGGTAAGTTCATGTAGTACCATTGGGCTGTCATGAAGGTCTACACCAGATGAAGATTTGGCTTCTATTTTTTCCCTGCTAGATAGATTTTCTCCCTGGTCTGTGTCTCCTCTCCTTTTGGTACTCCATTGACATTGATAAATAATAAAACTGTTATAGAATCATAGAATCATAATTTGAACCTAGGAGCGTGTGGACTCGCCCACCTACCATGTGCAAGGCGTCGTACAGAAAGAGAAGAAAATGTAAAACTGTCCCAGTTGGAGGGACAAAACCATATCAAATAACTTTAATTCTAAGGCAATGAACAGATTCAGATAAACAAATGGAGGTAGCAAATGGAAATTCAGAGGCAAAATTGGCCATCTTGACTTGCAATGCCTTTGCCACATCACCCAGCCTGGCCGTTGCCAAGATACTTTGTGGGAAGTCACCATTCTTCTCTTAGTGTGGAAAAGCTCAGACATTCTTCCTGACCTACATCTGTATTTCTAGATGAAGAGAAAACTCCATCTTCTGATTCAAGGTACATAACATAGCTATGCAGTCATCACTGTTTGAATAAGCAAGTTGAGTTTCATGACATAAAGTTTCCTCAAAGGATGGAGGCCATGGCTAGTACAATATCTGGTAATGCTGACTTAATCTACTGTTTAATTCACATCATCTGTTGCCATCCAGAGACACTCATAGATGCAGCTTTATTAAATGTAATTATTCTAAATTCACTCTGAAGGTTTTGGAAAGTCACTTTTCCTACTGTGCACATGAAACATCATCCTTCTAGCTCAAACGGAGTGTCGATATTGTGTGTGTTGGATGAACATCATATCATATTCCCTGATAGGCATCTGAACTGTGACTTGAAACCATTTTTCATCTAGTGAGTTAAAAGGAAGATTGCTGTAATCCTATTTACTCAGAGACAGACTACTGTTAAATGACAACTGGGTCAGTGAATGGGACATATTTTCTGAAAGCTGCAGAACTCAGTGTTTGTGAAGGTATCTCCACTGATTCTAGGTGGCCTGTGTGAAACACTCATGAGATGCAGAAGCCCTTCTGTGGACTGTTGCCCTGCTTCCACTGGCCTGCCTGCTGGTTTGCATACATGTGATGCTGTGAATTTGATCTTCCCCCATATTTAGGGAGCAGGGCAGAACTGCTGTCTTGGGGAGGGACTGACATAGCATATTGTGATGGATTTCTGAAGGATTTTGTGCTGCCTTCATTATGAGAACTCTGGGTTTAAGATCATATGGACTTAAGAAAGATTTGAAATCTGTGATCTCATAAGTGGTGTGATAGTACTGAGAGGAGGCTCAACGAGACAAACTGCATGAAAGAAACATGATGCCCATGAAAGAATGGTTTGTGAACAGAGGTAGGGAGGTACTGAATCCCAACCTTCCAATCAACCTCACACCCAGAATTGAACACTGGTTAACTTTAATGAAAATTATTTGGTATTAAAGGAAGATTAGCTTACAAATACCCAGTATTTTTGAGGACACAATATTACATATCACTGTTTGAAATGAAGACCATTGTTAGTGCTTCATGCCTCTTGGTGTTTGGAGTCACGAATCTTGCTTTTTCAGGAAAGAGTAGATAAAGGGTATCTGGACTGAGGGTGTCTGGATTATTTTTTCTTGAAAATCTCTAGTGCTTAGCGTAATAAAAGGCTGTGGGGGTTGTGTAGCTTTGGCCACAAAAAGAACAGCTTTTGCATTGGAGTCTGCTTTTCAAATCCTGCTACAGCAGACCTTTCAAATAACTGATGGCCTTGCAATTGTCACTTCTAAAGAGAGCAGATAGAGTACATCTGAAGAGAGGAAGAGAAGTATTACCTAGGCTAGAGATCAAAGTACACTTCCACTGGGACCAAATCCAGTTAATGCTATATTTACTTTAATAACCTCCAAGGAAGGGTACCTATCCATTTCAGTCTCACTATCATTTATGAAAGCCACTGAGGAGGAAATTACAGATTCATAAAGTTGGCTGCAGGAATTCATCAAGTACCTATTCAAATAATGGCATGCTGATTACTGAAGCTTTCATTTCTGAAACAGAAAAGAAAATCTGTTTTTTAAAACCACATGAAGGCATATGAGATATAGAAGAGCACTTACGGGTTCAGCACTGATTTAATAGGCTCTTTAAACAGGCAAAATCTACTTCCTCCCTCCTGACAGCTTCTCAGTGCACCTCTGACTGCAACATTCGACTGTCCCAGCTGTTACTGCTAGTGAAATGCTGTGTTCGATACGTGTGGTGTGTGACATACAAGCAATGTGGTGGGGAGTGTAGGAGCTCTCCAGGGCAGAAACGAAGCCAATGCAGCAAGTGAATCTGACTGCCTGATGCTTCTGTAACCAAGTTATTAATCCCAAATACACTTCCAGAATAGATTTTCAGACAATTATTGTGTGAGCTTTGTTTTTATGGTGTGCTCTGTAAAGAACAAGTAATCTAATCATTTAGCCCCACTTTATATCATCACGACATGACTCATAAATGTACGGCTAAACTCTTCCCTTGAAATGAGGTGGGTCAAAGCTGTATACTGGGATGAATCCTCCACTGTGGCCAGAACTATTATTTGTAGGTGATGGTAAGGGTCACCACAGGATAGCACTGAAACCTATGCCATATCTTGATTAAGCTTACCAGTGTAGATGTAGCCAGAAAGCCAAGATGGGTTTCATTCAGTAGTGTTGAAGGAATTTGATTCTGCTTACTCTATCATCCCATCTCCTTACTTATTCTTTGCTTTTCCTGGCTCTCTGCACCAGCACTGACACAGCAAATGCTGCTGCTGACAATTAGGGCTTACTGGTGATGACATTTGTTCACCCCAAGAGCGCTCCCGTGTACCACACTGAGAGGAGATCATGCTGCCAGCATGCTAATGTGGGGCAGATAGTTTCAATTTGAAGGTCCTTCATCGGCCACAGGAGGCAAGTGGGATGTAGTCATAAGAGTTACACCACCTGGTGCTCAGGTGGTGTGGAGGAGCCTGGGCCTGGCAGAAACTGAGATTCTGATTGAGGCAGCAGCTTCTCCTCACTTCTGATGATGGCACAAGTAGCTGGCTGTCAAATATTTCACTGCAATGATGGTTATCTGTCACAGATTCCTCCTTTCTTTGGCACTGTTGAGGCACAGAGGAAGGGAGAGTTCTGAAAGAGGGCAGATTGTAAAAGAATTTCTCAGGAGGTGCACATAGTCCATGCTGAAAGTTGAATTCAGGTGTTGAGGTGTCAATTGGAGCTAAAGAGATCTTGTTAAGGACTTGACCAGAACGACTAAGATCAAACATTTGGTTAAATGAGGACTTTTCCTTTCCTAGTCATAGGTAAGTATATAAAAATACTTCCAGCAGTAATCTTCTCCAGTTTCCACTGTTAGTTAAAATCATACAGCTGTGTGCAGAAGAGAAACAGGTTAAAAGGTATTGTATATACATACACAGAGACAATGAGTGAAGTTACACACAAAGCATATGTGGGAATAGACAAAAATGTGGGTTCTTATATGTTTTAGCTTTATTGTGTGGTCACAGCTGGAACATGTGCACAAGAACAGTCACTCTTTTATCAACAGCTGGTACTTCACTGCATTCTCACACACTAACAAAACGTTGGCATGCAGGAGGCTTCATGAGGAAGACCTGCTGTTCCTGCCACTGCAATTAATCATGTTTGTTACAGCTGGAGATTAGAGAGAATCCAGTAATACTTAAGGATCCATGGGTTATGGGAAGGGAAGTGTTTCCTATTTTTTTTTCCTCCTTGTCAAGAGGGAATTGACATGTATCTCATTTTTTAAAGTGGATTAATTTTCCTATTCCAAGCTGAGGAGTCTCAGGTCTCATTAACAAAAAAATTCTCAGGTCAGGAAGCAGTAACAGGACAAATCCCACTTTAAGTAGAATCACCTATTCCTTTGAGTGCTTATAACAGACAACAAAAATTAGCTCTTTCTCAGTAATTCACTCTAAGGCTTGACTTCTCAAATGTAAAAATCAGCAAACAGAAAGATTCTGGTGGACAGTGGAAAAGGCTTTAGGTTGGGACTTGGGAGATCTGTATTTTATTCTTGGCTCTTGGGCATGTTTTTTCAATTCTTGACTTGACTTTCCTTTCTCACTACTTTTTCTGCCTGTCTTGTTCCTGGGAGAATCTTTGCAGTGTGTTTGCCTGTCTGGAGGTTTGCTGGGGTTTGCTATTGCACTGTTTGCAGCAGCTATTTCCATAGCTATAGCTGTGGCCACCCATCTGGTGTATCGGGGAGTGTTGTGGTGTCAGCCAAATTTACCAAAATCAGACTGACAGATGGCATTTCCTCCCCTCATAAAGAAAGATGAGGAAGAGAATAATGAGATCTAGAAGTTTAGAATGAACTAAACTACTTTAATGAAGAATTAAATCTAAAATTAAAGTAAGAAGAAAAAAAACGAAATACATACAATATATACAAAACTGTTCCAAGCTCCCAGAATGATGATCAAGTCACCATCAGGCATCAGGAAAAGTCCCAGACTGGACTCAGTGAGCTGGATTACAGATCTGGAGTCAGAAATGCTTGGGTTGGGATCAAAGGCAGATGAATAGACAGGGTCCTCCTTGGACGTTGGCCATCGAAGAACGAAAACTGACCCTTTCTTTGCTTTTATACAGAGCATGATGTGGACGGGATGGAATAACTCAGTTGGTCAGTTTGGGGTCACCTGTTCCGACTGTTCCTCCCTACAGGTGTGACCGCTCTACGTTTTTCCGCTTCTGACCCTCCAACGGGGCAAATAACAAAATTATCTGACGCTGGTTATTGTAGCAATAAGTATAAGCAAGGGCCTCTCTGCACACCATTCCTTGCTATAATCAGGTTTTATCACTGTGAGAGTGAACAATTTTCTGAACAATATGCTGTTAATTTCAGAGTTTAGTTACTTAGAAAAAACCCAGCTAAAAAAGTAAAATTGTAAAACAGAAAATTGGTTGGTTTTACCTCAAATCAGGACAGGGAATGAAGGTTTATCCAAGTGCTTGTTAGCTGCTATCTGACAGTTTATTGTTCCGTTGGTTTTCATTCAGAGTCTGGTAACTGTAAGTCTATTTGGAACAGCATTTTATTCCATGGCACCAGCGTAAGATTTTGCCAGCTGGAGTTTGTATCCAGTCATGAGTTGAAATTTACCTTGGATATTTCAGCTGGGAAAAGTCTTTGGGTTTTTTTCTGGAATGCAGAATAACTGTGATCAGGGTGGAGTCAGGAGTATGTTACCTAGAAAACAATGTTTTCACTTTTCTTCCACATGAATTCCCAGCTTTCAAATGCCACCAAGCTTTTAGCCAATTCTGTGGTTGTGGGGGGATTCAAGGAGACAGGCATGACATTGAAGTCTGCCACTCAGATTATTGATAGAACTTAATATGAAGCTCGTGCTATTCAGCACATACTTTAGGTCCAGTCTGTGGGAAATGGAGACTCCCCTTGCATTTGTCTTTTGGCATTGCTGGCATCAGATAAAGAACAAACCAACCACATGCAGCTCCCAGTTTCCCTTGATGACTGGACCACAAGTGCCAATGAACATGCTGGTGATGAGAAGAATAGATTTTCCTGGGAACTAGTTAAGAGAATAAGCAAAAATACAACCAAAAATATTGCTTAACGTTTTGAAAATAGAGGTCTTTGGCCATTATTTTTATAAAATTAAGTTCTAGATTGCTAATTTATCTGTATCCCTGATTTCTGTGATTCCATTGATCTTCACACCTCCGTTAGTCAGGTCCAACTACCTTCTGCATGGAGAACTTAACTGGCTGTTTAGCTTGAACTTTGTTTCCAGCTCTTCTAATTCCCGTCTGGCTTGCTCACCACATCCCACGCTCTCTGCCACTGGCTTCTCCTCTTACCTACTTCTTTTACTCCTTCAAACACCCTGAAAATTTCTTACCCAGTTCTCCTGCCAGTACATTGCCATTGCCCCACAGCCTTTTCTGTGGGCAGAAGCACTACCCATGGCAGCAGGAGCTAGAGAGGTGTGATGATGGATAAAATGATGCCTTGCTTTGGAAGTGAGAGCCTTTTCTTTGTTTTGCTATTGCCTTACTGCCACAACAGACATCTTTGACAAAAGTGTCAGAGTTACAGTGATTGAGCTGCTGGTGCCTGCTCAGAACCTGGGAAGGGAAGTTTGTAGAGCAGAAAACCTCTGGTTGGCAATGGGATGAATGTGGGTGAACAGAAAAGTGCTTAACAAAGTCAGCGTGCATTTAATTGCAATCCCAGGAATCTATCTGGTCTACATAATATTCTAAGTATTTTCCCTTACTCATATGGCTAACCCGGAACAGCGGTTTATTTATTTAAGTGGCAATTACAAAATCTGCTTAAGAAATTGTATAAAGTAGGGGTTCATCCACTGGCACAGATTCTTCTGATGCTACCACTAATCACAGTGCTGCTTGTGGTGAGCAGAATCTTCTCGTTTCCCATGGATTAGTGTCTGCCTCAATTCTGTAGTGCTCTGTGTTGTGTGGCAGGATGATTTCTGTGTGTGGGATGATGGCAGTGCTTGCTGCTCATTAGTTTCCCTCACTTTCTTTGATCATAAAGGATGATGCAATGTGCTGAACTCCTCTAAGGCTGATTCAGCACCATTTACATTGATTCAGCACCAGTTCTTTAGTTCCTCCGCATGTTCACAGACAGTGAAATTTTGTGTCGCTGGGACATAAATATCTCAGTTGTATTATGATCAATGAGTCAATGTGCTAGGACAGGTTTATCTGTCTAGCTTCATATTTTAATGTGCTTATTCACCTGTCACACCCATGGTTTCATGAAAAATCACTTAAATCTTACGTTCGGAGAAGGGGGTATCTGAGCAACTTGCATAAGCGCTATGCAACATTGTTTGAAAGCCACATTCAAGTTTTTCTCCTGTAGCCTAAAACTGCAATTAAGAAGTTGGAAAAGGTCCAGAAAACATCGCATAAGCCTCTAAGACAGGGAAAATCTGACTAACAGTGCACTTTCAAGCAGCATCTCCTACTGCTACTGTGCTGGATGGCCCATTGGTCTGATTCAACAGGACATGTCTTAAGTTTTTAATTAAAGAAACTTGCTGGAGAAGATTGGGAAGAGAATGTTGGGTAGATGGAGAAGGTGGCTGAATAGGGGATGTCACATGGCCCAGCTTTGGCAGATGTTCTGGATAGCAGTGCTTGTTAAGCTTGGGAGTGTACATAGATCAAGTACACAAATCTGGGAGGGTGGTTGCCCAAGTATGCTAACACTAAAGAAGATGAACGTCAGTTGGATTAAACAGTAGCTGGGCAATTACAAAGACTTTTCTTTTTTAAACAAAAAAGGAGTCAGCTTGAAAAGAAATAAAGAAGAACAAACATTTGTGATGTGGAGAGACATGCCAGAGAGGAATCTGCTGCAGCAGCAGTTTTACCCTGGTTTGACACTGCCATAGGTCACCCTGCTGGTGTTGCCTTGCTACCCCAGATAGACCCAGCACCCTGCTTTGTTATTTGTTTGGTACTGAGGTGGAAGATGGGCTCCCTAACATCTCCTTTAACAGCATCATCCAAAACACTAGGCATCTAGTTTATGTCAAATCATTTTGTAGACAAAACCCCCAAATGGGTTCCTCTGGAGATGTAGAGTGGGAATGGTCCCTTTTCTAGCCTCACTTACATCAGTTTTAAGGTGGGATGAACAGCCTTTTGAAAGTGTCAAGATCTCCCTACTGGGAAGGTTTGCTCTGTTTTAAACTAATGGCAATGGTCATACAAAGCCTCAGGTTCCCCTCTTACCTCTCTTCTCACTGTAGTCTGCTTTCTCTCCTTTTGATGGTTTACCCAATGGATCCAGGTACAAACCCACCAACTTTGCTCTCTAAAAGATTCTAACAAATAACCGCTCTCTGAATTTTGTTTTAAAATACCTCCCCGTGTTATACAGTGGTGTGATTGCTGATGGAATCTCACAGCTTAAAACTGCTTTTCCTTTCTCTTCTTAATGTGTAGTACAGTGCATGAGATAACTTAATTTAGCTGAAAATATAAGGGAGTTATATATACACAGAAATTTTCACTTTTACTACATTATACATTTAAATGAACTGCAGAAAAATTGTTCAATACCTATTTTTTGCATCTGTGTCAGACACAAGGGTACTTAGTAGTAGAAAGTAATTACACACATGATTTTAGGGGACAGAGAAATATGTGTGTTATAGTATATTTTTGTATGTGTGCAGGGAAGTAAAATGGAAGAGTAAACTTCAGAAACCTTAAATCACAGAGTATATGGAGACCATATGGAACTAATTGCTGGCATATTACACAGTAAAACAAAAAAAAAACCCCATAAGTAATGTTTTTTGGACAAATTATTTAGCTATAAAATGATTGTTTCAAGAAATCATGTTTGAAGCAAAACAGCTTATACTAGGGATTTATTCAAACTCTTGCTCCCATCATAGATATTGAGCTAGGGAATCTTGTTTAGAAATGGATTCTTTTCCAGCTGAAGAACTGCTGCTATGTTAGTGCACTGACTTCCCCAGCAAAGAGGAGGGTTAAAATGCCACATAAATACATCCATAATTCCTTTCCCAACTGCAGTGTAGCTGCTCTAGAGTGCTTTGTTTTCTGAGCATTAATATAAACCATCTTTTACCTCAGTATGTGTCCTAAACACAGATGTACATGTGTATTGCTTGTTTGTATTTGTAGTTTTAAATATAAACTTGATATATTTAATTTAACAAACAACAGCTTCCCTGAAATAATTCCTCCAACTAGAAATTCAGGATTGGGTCTATATGATTCACTCACAGCTGGGTGCAACCTTGAGAGGGTGTGAGGAGCACTGACACACCTCCATTGCATGAAAGGAAAAGATTAAGTCATTGGATACCCTCCTAACATCACATCACATCACATCACATCACATCACATCACATCACATCACATCACATCACCAATCACATCACATCACATCACATGATGTATGGGGGCACCATTTAATGGAGATGTTGGTGATAATTTCTGTGGTGAAGACAACGAGGTGCTCAACAGAAACAACCTGGGAAGTAGTGGGAAGGGGGAGAAGGGAGGGGCAAATAGTTTATACCCTTCTAATTTGGTACACATGCTTACTCTATTCTTGGATATACCAAATGTATAAGAATTACCACTGCCATATATCCAGCAGTGTTCACTTAGTGTATTGCTTCTGCTGATATACAGGTAGTCTAACAATGATCAGGTCCGGTTAATGAGTATGGTCAAAAGTGGAGAAGTGGTCAGAAAGGCAAAGAACTGCTGGCTAAACTCTTCTTTGTGAGAGAGAAATTTGCAGGAAGAAATAGCAACCTAAGAGAGTCAGATCATCTCTTCCTTATGGCTTCTTCTCTGTGTTCTGGCAAAGCCTCAAAGGCGACAACAATGAATACCATCACCTGTGAGCTTTCTGGCATACCAGGATAATCCAGTTGTGATAGTAAGAATGAGGAACCAGTGAATTCCTACCAATTATGTGCTGAGCTGTGTTGGAGGAGCCATACACTGTCACTCTGAACATCTGTTTCATGTGGGATAAAAGAGAGTTGGACATATGAGCCAATTCTTGCTTTGACACTGATATTGTTGTAATAGCAGTCTTATTATCAGTGGGGTTTATTGGATGTAACTTACTAGGAAGCATTGCTCAAGTTATGGTAATAGTAATAGCACTGACATGCAATATCTCTGTGGTAGTGGATGTTTGTGGATGTTTGTTGTCTTGTTTAGCATAGTCCTGCTGAGTGAAAATAACAATCCGGATTTTATGGTTTCTTGTTTTAATGCGATGCCTAGAAAGAGAATTAGATATTCACACATATTCTGCAGGTATATTTCACTCCAAGTATTCATATAACAATGTAATCTTTATTTCAGTGCTCACTCAAGAGATGTTACTGTGCTACGCAGCTGAGATGGGCCTGAAATACTGGGTCTAAACTAGAATGTTCCTAGAGTTTTGGTACCTGGTACTCCTTGACATTGAGTCAAGGAGAAACTAAGATATTTTTAGTCTGTTTGCAGAATTTTCCAAAGATGATGGTGCTGCACCTAAGATTTTGATGTATATGTGCCTCTCTAATTTTGTTTTCTAAGGCTTAAAGGGAATAGGTACTAAGATGCTGAAAACGTCAGCTGTTATTAAAACATATTGTTAAATATAACAGACAGCCCTTTTCATGCATATCTCTTTTTCTCTAAAGCCAGCTCACAAATGGTGTTCACACATGGTTTTAGACAAAAACTACAGGGAAAAGTGAACTGCTGTTCCATGAAAACTTGGCCAGATGACAAAGAAAATATGCTTACTGCCCTAGAGGTCCTTGTCAGACTGAGCCTTTGCCACCACAGTCTACAGAAATTTTTCTCCACACATGTTATTTGATAGGGAAATCACTGCAATACCTCCTGTAACACATATCAATCTTCTGTCAAAAGGAGCCCAAGACAATGAACAAAAAGAGCTCCTATGATGACTGGAGCTGACTAGCTAGTGTTTGGACATGTCAACTTTTCTTATTTTTGGCTTGGAAATAATTTACCAGTAAGCCTGGTTGTATGCAAACTTATTCAATGTCTCTGTTGTATGAATATTTTTGCTTGCAGATATTCACACTGCCAGTTGGGTTGTCAGCTATTTTGACTGTTCTTCCTGGTGTGGTATATGATCTGGCAGATTGTTCTATTTCTGATCCACAAGGGATTTGTCAAATAGTTATTTTTGTGCAGCTAGGAGGAACTAGAGGAACTTTAGGGATTCATTAAAAATATTGTTTATTTCAATATCCGGACCTTGCAAATTATGGACAAGATGTGCTGTAGTTTGAATTAATAAATCAAAATCATTATAGTTCCTCAGCCAGGAAATCCCATGCTGCTCAAAGGAGTGATGGGGAGGAGGGGTAGAAATGTCTCCAGTCATTTTGAGAACCTGAATGTGAAGGGGCTGTGTAACCTATACACGATCTCCATGCAACCACAGTACCTGTAGCTCTCTGTGGTCCACACACGAGGTGAAAGCAGGGTGCAGTCTTGCAGCTCACAGTGTATAAATGGAAAGGAACAGCTGATATTCAACCTTTATTAACAAACCCAGATCCCATCAAAGGGCAAATTTGTGCCTCTCGTAAGTATCAGAGAGCTTCCAACACTTCGTGGTTGTCGAGTCTTTAAAATAATGCTTAAATCACCTTAAGTAGCAGGGCCGTCTCCTTCTGCTCCTGAGAGGCACCACTGACCTGGTATGTTTTATGCTCAGAGACAAGGGGCTCTCCTGAACTAGTCATCTTTTCTAGTGCTTATTGGAAAAATCTTTCTATTTACCCATTTAACTGCAGGAAATTTTACCTTTTCACATACCCCAAAGAGGAAGAACCCAAACCAGAACCTTTTTTTCAAAAAAAGGTTATAGTTTTATTATGGAAAACCTGAAAATCTCTATGGGAGAGACAGTTTTAGAGAAAAATGTTTGTATAACTCAGTTTTCTGTTGAAAAGATTGTGTTAACTTAACTGCACACTGTTGACCAGCTGTAATCCTTGAGTCTGCCTCTGCACTGGAACAATGTTTCACAGGCTATATTTACTACTTTGTGAACCCAAAATGATTAGAGGGTTTACAAAGCTAGCAATAAGCATCTTAAATTAGTTCTTAACAAATTTACCATTAGATCCTTTGGAAGCTGGATCCACACATTTACCTGTTCTGGTGCACAATATGGTGGCAAAATGTAGCAGCAAAACCCTGCACCTTAGAAATAGTTGTAGCCCAGCCCAGGACTGACTTCAATGTAGCTGTCAGTAGAGTGTTTTCCCGCAGTGGAAACCTCTACCTAATTATATATTAAACATTGCCCATCTTTCAGCCCTCTGAACTGCAAAGAATTTTTTGAACATTTGTGCCAAACCACCATAAAATGAAGGTCACTGTGTAGCAGATAAGACCCAGGAAGCAGGTCGTGTATTTGACATGGCACAGTGCTTCTGGGAGGTGAGCACGGTGACATTTAGGGAGAAGCTAACATCACCTGAGGAGTATCTTTGGAAAGTAACAGCACCGTGGCAAGAGGCCTGACTCAAAATCTCAATTTTTGCTCTGTTCTGGATTAAAAAAAGAAATCCATCTTCCCTCATCATCGTTAGAGGATTGTTCTGAAATAAAAGGGCTCAGTATAAGGGCAGGGGTTACAAACAACAGAATAAGTGACACGTTATAGGAAAATCTTCAAAACAAAGACTGAGACAGAGAGAAAGGCCCCAAAGCAGCTCTTGTCTTTGGTCTGAGCTGATCTCATTGTTGTCTTTCCAGGGCTTGCTCTGCCAGTGCAGCTCTGTTCTGTGTTGTCTCTCTAAAGACACTCCTCAGATCCAGCATAAGACCAAACCAGCTCAGGAGCTACAGTGGCTCCACGAGGGAGGTCTGGGCAGTCTGAGTGGGGAGGCAGGGTCGATTTCTTTTGCACTGACTCATTTGCACAAGAAAAGGGCCCCCTTCCTCCTGCTTTCTTTTACATAGGGCTACTCACCTCTCTCAGATTTTAGTACAAGTGTTTATATATATCTACATGCATATGCATATTTATATATATGCTCACATATATATTCAGCAAGCTCTTGTACTGTATATATACTGAAAACAGTGATTCTAATCACATTATATTATTCTCTCTTGTAATGTGGGAAGAATGGCTGTTTTAGCTTCCTCTGAAAACTTAATTTTTACATTTCAAATCTAAAGTTTCATGGTGGAACTGTGGGTGCCAAAAATGCCATTGAAGCCAACTCTTTCTTTTCCTGTAACACCACAGAGCTTTGTTTCTCCAAGTGTCATTATGTGCTTAGAACCACTGCATTCTTCACATACTGCAGGCTGGCAAATTCATATTTAGAACACAGTGAGGCCAAGAGTTGCTTCTGCAGATGTGTAATTAATGTTCGACTGTGCAATCCCTATATACATACCTAAAGAGAACAAGTCTTATGAGAAGCAGCTGAGGGAACTGGTGGGGTTTAGCCTGGAGCAAATGAGGCTGAGAGGAGACCTTATCACTTGCTACAGCTACCTGAAAACAAGTTGTAGCAAGATGGAGGTTGGTCTCGTCTCCCAAGTAATAAGCAATAGGACAAGAGCAGATGGCTTCAAGCTGTACCAGAGGATGTGTAAGATGGATATTAGGAAAAAAAAGTCTTCACTAAAAGGGTTCTCAAACGTTGGAACAGGCTGCCCTGGAAGTGGTGGAGTCACCATCCCTGGAAGTAATTAAAGGATGGGTAGATGTAGCACTTAGGGACACGGTTTAGTGGTGGATTTGGCAGTGTTAGGTTAATGGTTGGACTCGATGATCTTAAGGGCATTTTCTAATCTAAATGATTCTATGGGTCTAAATAAGGATGTCATCAAAGAAAGACATGGGAAGGTCAGGTTTAGTTTGTTATAGCTGGAACTCTTTTTCTGGTGGTGAAATCTGGATTTAAAAGCTGTACTTCACTTGCTCATTTTAAAAAGTTTGGGTTGTGCAGTTCTATAATGCCCTTTTATATATTTGTATGACTATCTTCAGGGATCTGCCTCTGTCATTGTACATCCTTTTTCCATCTACAACATTCATTTAAAAACACAACAACAGATGATGAGTAAGTCAAGATTGTTTGAAATGATGTGAGTGTCAGCACTAGGAATGAAAGAAAGGCTGAATCAGGAGGCCTTAAAGAGTCACTGGAAGTTGTATGTTCAACAATATTTATTCTTCTAAGTATGAAAGGGGGTAGGAGAGACTTCTTGGTCTCTGGTCCTGCCCCAAAGGTTTTGTCATATATTCATTACTTCCCAGACTGAAACCCCAGTGAGAACTCTATTTTTTGGGCTGTAAAGATTTGTTCCAACTTCTTTTCCTCTCTTCTCCTATTAGTAGTTTTTCATACCACACAAAGTGGAACAAGTTCAGGAAGTGAGAAGAAATGTAGCATGTGGGAGCCATCCTAGATTGTAAGTGTGCAGATCCCCTTAGGCAGCCCAAAGAAGTGAACTCTAATTTTTCCTATCATGTGTTTTGCCATTGATCTGTATCAGTACCAGTACGCACAGGCTACCGAGGCTGTAGCACATCTCTTCTTATGGCTAGTCTTGGACATTTGATGCCCTTAACATACTGTGGCAAAACCTACCACACTGAGTGCTGGATGCATGACTGGGAAGGGTCTGTAGATGTAGAAATAATTAAGGCTTAAGAGGCGAGCCAACATGCTCAGTGCTGCCAAGACAGAGGTGGTTTCATCCTTGGAAGCCTTGGTGCCTAGAAACTGAAGACATACCTAGGAAGAGTGGGCTGCTGAGTGAGGATTTTGATTTGTCTGACAGGACTAAATATTTAAGCTCATGTCAGGGCCAGTGGAGAGGAACTTGTCATCTGAACACAGGTGCTGCCCTACAGAAATGCATTTTCTTCCCATGGGAAGAAAGAGTGCAGGTGACGGGTCAAATGTGATACCCACCCTGTCAATAATTAGACCCAATGATGAACTTTGTGCTTTCATTCCTTCTTTTCTTTACAGGACTAAAATCAAGCATCTGGACCTCACCTTGGAAGATCCCACACAATTTATACTTTCTACATTGTTTGATTTCTTGTCTTCTTCATTTTCTCCTTTTTTCTTTTTAGCCTTGGAAGCTGTTTCTTTGCTGGAAGGAAATCTCAGTGCTCATGGACTTTTGGTAGCAGATTCTCTAGAAATACCCACACATCAGCAGATCAAGCATTTTTGCCAGCCTTTCAGAAAAATGCCAGTACAAAAGACAGCCACAAACCACCTTGATATTAATTTTCATAGGTTACTGCTGTTGTGAATTCTTGAGGTTTTTAGCCTCTGTCACTCATTTAAAAAGAAGTGTTAACTTGTAGTCTCAGAGAAACACAGCCATTTGCCTTAATCCAAAAGTGAAATGTGTTGACTGCAGTAATACATGGGAATTTTAACAACAGACCCTCCTGCTTGGTGAAAACTGGCTGGCAGCAAAGTAAGTTTTAGAGATCACCTCCAGAAACTGTCAAAGTAAAAAGGGCAGCAAATATATAGTGGCATAAAAGTACTTTGGGGTGAAACTAAAAAACTCCAGAACTCATTTAACCACTTTTGTCTGACTTGTCCAGTATAATACTGCTGCTACTGATTCAGGCAACACATATGTTGTTTTGGAATCCAGTGTTGTAATTCCCAGCTACTTTAGTAGAAAACACTGAGTTTAGAGTCAGGGAACTAGATGTCTAACCCAATCTTAAGTTCCTCAAAGCTCCAAGTCACTCATAAATCACATTGGTAATACTTCAGAAACCACAAAGGACAAGCCATTTTCAGTTTCCTTTAACCATCATCGAATAATGAATATTAATACTAAAAGAGGCAGAATCTGGCTATTTCCCTGATCTGTGTGAAGATCCTGGCAAATTCCAGGGAGTCAGGACAAGTTTCAAGGTTTACTCAATTGAAACAGGAGCCCATATCGGGAACTCTCATGAATATTTGAAGGCTATTTGTGCAGACAACATGTTTTCTTCCCTGCTTTCAAACCCATTCATTGCTTGCTCAGTGAGATGGAGTACAGCTTACTAAAGTGGTGCTGATTTATGTCCAGAAGGAATCTGGATCAACACATCTCACTTGTTCAATGGACGAGGCAGGTGAGTGAATGGCACTTTATAAGGCTGTTGAAAGCTCAGTTAAAAGCACATGGTGTGTGTAGGCATCAGGTCTCACCAGCTGATCCAGCTTTGCCTTTGGCAGTAATTGGAAAGGAGACATACAGGAAACGTTACGTGCTTTAAGACATGATACGGCTGTGAAGCAGTAATTGACCCAAGGTGCATTCAGCACTGCCTGCAAGGCACTGCTTAAGGTAATTTGGAATTAAAAGGCGTGATCAAAGTGATTGCAGCTCAAGTTGAATAAAAAGGAAATAACTGTTGAGAACCTTTCTGACAATGTAGCAGTTATTTGCTGCACAGGAGCTTAATGGAGAACTAGTGTGCAAGAAAGAATTGCACCATAGTGCTCACAGAATTTGTCAGAGTAAGGTCCAATGTCTCAGTGAAGATGATATGAAGTCAGATACATATTTTCAATGGGAGTTCAGCTGCAACTTTGCTGAGGCTTTAATTTCCTTTTGTTTTAGCGAAATAAATTGATGAGGTTCTTCTCTGATACATACGGCTGGACTGCAAAATTGAGGGAGTAATTTAGGAGGCCTGCATTGATATGCTTCGCTTCAGCAATATTTATGTGAAATAAAAAAAAATTGCAAAAGAGGTTACAGGAGTTAAATGGCTGCCTTCTAATGAACTCAAGTGGTACCTGGTGCCAATGGTCCTTAGGCTGTTTTCATAACCTCAATGTCAGCATTTCATGGAGGATGAAATCCAAGATTCTTTGACTTGTTGTTTGGGCAGCACTTAAAAATCAGTGTAGGAACAGTTGTTCTTATAAGAGAAACCAAAATAACGGCTATTACATGGGCAAGCATTATAATACAGAAAGAACGACAAGAAAAGCACAGACTAGCACAGCTTAATATTGTGAAGCACTAGCTTAACAGGTTAAATGAAGAGGAAACATTTTAAAAGCGAAGTACTCAAAAAAAAAATTAGAAAAAGGCTTCCCTTACAAAGAAAAGCTATCAAAGAAATGAGTCATCTAGGGACCAGGAAGGAGTTTGGGAAACAGATGTTCTTACATTTAGGACAGATGTTTTATGATAACATTGCTTTGATAGCAGTTGCAACAAGAACCTACTGTAATTGAAAAATATTGTGGTATTTCAGAAAAGGAAAGAAGAGGGGGAAAAAAGCACCAAGTTTCAAACGGTTGTATGAAGAGAGATTGTCACACTATTGTATTATAGTGATTATATCTCCAAAAGGGCACAGAACAGTGAAAGTTTTGTTCACTGGAAATATGGAGTAAACACTTGTAAACTAGGGTAATGAGTCAGGCTCTCAGAACTCTTTTGAAGGGTTAGATGAGAGGTGAAAAAGTAGACTGAGACTAAATACTGTAGTGATACTAATCATTTACTATATTGCCAAAAGATTAAATGATAGGTGCTTGTTACCAATAAAATCACTTTAATAAAAATGAAGCTAAGGAAACAGTATTGCTCAGAGTGAGGCAGGCAGCAACACTTCTGTCCCAGCCATTAGATGTCAATGGAAAAAACATAGGCTTTGAATTTATCCCAGCTGCTTGAAAGTTTGGGTAGATGTTTATGAATGTGGTAGAATAGAGAGAAATGTCATCATCTTTGATTAGTCTTTATATGCTCCTCCTACCTGTTTACAAGGCAGACTTAACATTCCTTAAAATGAAAGTGTGTGTGTGTGTAAGGGGTGGTTCTCATCTCTCCTTTTAGGTCCTAGAAAGCTAATGCAAGAAAAAGGGAGATACCTTTAAGTAGCCCCAGCCTAATCCAGAAAGCATATGCAGTCCTTGGAGAAAACCAGCATTTTAACAAGTAGAGCCCCTTTAGAGCTTCACTTGGCACCATGATAACTTCTCATCACAAACCTCTGAACATTTTGGCAGAACAAACCCTAACTCACCTAAAAAGTCATACAGGGGATTGGTTTCTTCCCAGACAGTATATTTTGGAGCAGGGGGTTTATTATAAGAAAGAAGAAGTACTTTGCCAGATTCTGGGTCAACAGAATCTGGTTACTAGGTCAACATTTCTGCTGTCTTCAAACAGTCAGAGAGCTTTAATAGTTTGGGTACAAGTGAAAAAAAAGGCTCACAAGATTTTAAAGTATTTTTATACAAAATTAGAGTTTATGTTTGCATATGGTGGAATATATAATGCATTTTATTTCAGACTACTATGTTAGAATTAGTTGAATAAAGACAGAGTTTGCATTATTTTTCTGGAAGGAAAAACAAGTCATGAATGCAACAGTGCAGATGACTTTTAAAGCTTCCTTTCCAGATGCTTATTTTTTCAGTGTCCATTCCTGTAACCAGAGACACTGTAAATACAGTCTAGGGGCACTTTAAACTTAAGTGGAAAGGCTCAGTTAGGGATTACCTCTTACCTTTTTTGAGGTCAGGAGAGGTATTTCTTTTGTGCTTGTCTGTCAATTACCAGGCAAAATGCTTGCAACTATCAGTTTCAGGCAGTTAATTTTTCTGGGATTAGCAGAATCTTTAGCAATACGTTTTGGTAATAGCCACCAGCATCCCTCCCAGAAATCCCTCGTTACTCTTCTCCCTCAAAGTCTGGCATGCCAGAGTGAGAGTTGACCTGGACTGAACCTCAGTCATAGGATGTAGTTGGGTAGAAGTTACCCACTGGTTACCCTGCATAGTTGGTACCAACATCACAAGAATCCCCTATTTCTTCTGTGACATTTTTCATATTGTACATTTTTTTTTTGTCCTCCATGACTTTGACCTTTTTCCAACATGGAGGCTGGTGGAGGCTTGTCACTGAAATCTTTCTTCTTTGTGTTTGGGTAGGTGTGAGCACAGAGGAACTGAATGAGTAGAGATCAGCTTTCCTCCCCAGACACAATGATCAAGAGCAATAAAACTAGCCAAAGTTTTTAAGGTAACTACGGTAATTTACTGCTAGAATAGTCCAGCAGCAGAACACACCTCCCGTGGGGTTATGATGGGCTTTCTAATGAACTTTACAGAGTCTCCAAGTATTTATCTTGTTTGACTTTGACAACTGGGTCTGTTTTCCAGGAAGAAGTCCTCCAGATTTACATCTAAGTAACATAAGGCAGAATATGGCATCTTGATTTTACAATATACCTATATTGGATGACCTATAAAAATATAGAGGAAAAATATGTACTATTACACAAGATCTGAAGAAACTTCCTGTCAAATGAAGTACACTTTCCCATTGAAGCATTAGATTAAATGTATGTATCAGAAGAGCTTTATACACCTTGGCTGTTAGAGTGAGAGTGTAATGGCTCATTAAATGGAGTAGAAGAACAGGAGGTTATGGTAGAACAAACAAATTAGTTATTAAAATCTGGGGTCTAAAACCATAATCTTTTCCTTAGAAAATCTGCACCCTCTATAAGCTATTTAAAGAACTCTGTTAATTTAGCTTTTCCTAATAATTTCCAGGAATTCTCTGGAAGTTTTTTGGATGTGACTTACGTTATAGAATTTGTTAGTGACTAATTTGTGTATGCTCTTAGACCAAAATGCAGTGAGACTGGAGGAAAAAAGCTATTCATTCAAACTTGTCAGCACATGTCTCTAAATGAATTACCCCCACTAATCTATCATGGTTTTCTGCTGGTAGAATAGAAAACTTTGTGGAAGATGAAGGTCAGTTCAGGGTTTAGTACCACAAACATACATCTCCTACTCAAGTCACATTTGGTGTAAAATGTACCCATTGACAAAGAGTAACTGCAAACAAAAGAAAGAGTTGAAGTATCCTATGTGTTGTAACACATCCAGATCATCAGAACATGACTTAGATAAGTCTAGCTAGTCTAGCAATCAAGAACTTTTTTTTTTTTTTTTTTAATTCTGGAAATTACTTTTGCATTTTACTTCTCATTAAAAAAAAAAAAAGAAAAAAAGAGAAGAAGCGAGAAAAACAACCCAGTCCTGTTATCTGGGTTGAGAAAGAGTTTGCCCAATATAATCCAATATTGGGTTATCCAGAAATAAAAGAAAAACCTGGCATAAATAAGGAAAGGTGGTCATGCTCCTGGGCTATCCTGGACTACTAACTCACATGGGCTTCATGTAAACAGGAGGGATGAAATCCTGAAGTCAGTGGCTGAAGTCATTGGCACTGAATTAATTGGGTCAGGATTTCTCCTCAAGGGTCTGGTACAGAACCTATTAAGTAAGTGGAAAACCTTCCCAAAGGAAAGACTCTATGTTTCAATGTATTTCTTGCTCTGATCTTGTTTCTTTAGCTTTCCCAGCAACAGGATTATTCCCATATTAATAAGAAGTACTCATGGACTTTGTAGGACATGGATTTCAGTAAATTTGCCAGGTATCATAAAGCTATTGACAACTTGTGAGAAGACACAGGCTTGGAAATTATAAAATCACAGAATGGGACCTGTGGAGATCATTTGCCCCTGCCAAAGCACATCCTCCTAGAGCAGGTTGCACAGGAACTTGTCCAGGTGGGTTTTGAATGTCTCCAGAGATGAAGACTCCACCACCTCTCTGGGAAGCCTGTTCCAGTGCTCTACCACCCTCAAAGTGAAGACGTTCTTCTTCGGGTTTAGATGGGACTTTTTATGCACAAGTTTGTGTCCATTTCTTCTTGTCCGCTCACTGGTAACCACTGAAAAAAGGCTGGCCCCTTCCTCTTGACACCCACCTGTTGCCTGCAGGAGGTGTGGCGACCTGGTTCAGGAATGGCACGTCGGCCAACCCCAGGCTGCTTGGTCCATCAGCTCGCAGACACCAATGTGGTGGACGGCAAATGGCGTTTATTGATAGATAACACGGCATTATATAGACTGGGTTCACAACATCACTTCCGTCTGCTTACATCCTGAACTAAGTGTGAAACGCTATTGGCTATAGGGAGAGGGGGGGCCTATCTTTCCGTACATCGCGAGATCTTCCGGTCGCCAGACCCTGTACTGCAACACCCACCCCTTAAGTATTTATAGATGTTGATAAGATGCCCCCTCAGTCTTCTCTTCTCCAAACTAAAAAGACCAAAGTCCTTCAGCCTTTCCTCATAGGAGAGATGCTTCAGGCCTCTAATCATCTTGGTGGTCTTCTGCTGTACCCTCTCCAGCAGTTCCCTGTGCTTCCCAGACTGGGGCCCCAGAACTGGACACAGTATTCCAGATGGGTCCTTACCAGGGCAGAGTAGAGGGGCAGGATGACCTCCTTATTGAATTAAAATTGAAATATCCTAGGCCATTTGCTAACTACTATCCAGATACTCTTTGAGATCATTATTTTGACTTCATTGATCCATAGCTGGATTTGAAAATTAACATGATTTAATGCACTTTTTATCCAGTTATTGCTAAGAGCTGCTAATGACCCCATAATTTAAACTTAACATTAATATTCTTCATTTGAAGAATACTTTTGATTATGAAAATGTTTCCTTCAACACAAGGGTGATGAAAAACTAAACCATTTCATGAATAAGAAACAAGCTGGGAGATGTTTGAGTGTCTAATTGAGGAAGAAGAGTATGTATAAAAAAACAAACCAAAATTTCCTCTGCCTATCAAGAAGAATAGGGCAGATTTTTAAGTAATAAATTCAAGGTATGTATCCACCAAGGGGACTCCAGAGCAAGGTGGTGTAATAAACAATTTTTGACAGAGGTCAGAAAGGTTACCAGCAGTTTGTGTGACTTAAAAATTTGGATAACAGGATTTAATTTTTACAGGGTGAACTAGATATTGTCTCAGAATACGTAAGCACGTGCATAGGATTGTAATGAAATACTAATAAAAAACCAGTAAGATCAGAAAAGGGTCTACTTTGGAAAAGAAGTAAGGATCTTACAATGTAGAAAGAAAATCTGTGGAGATGCAACAGACCATGACAATGACTGAAGTATTTCCAAACTGGTAGGTTGTAGAAGAAAGAAATAAACCTAAGGTTATGTCAATGACTGTATTAAAAATAAACGTTAGTCTTGATGACCAGTGTCAGAAAGTTTCTATCATATTATTCCGGTTGAAAAACATTTGGAAGCTAGCTATATGACAGCTGTTCTTAATTCAGGATAAATGTAAGAAAGAAACACACTCTTTAGGGAATTAGATAGCTACAATGATGGGAAACATCATCCAAAACTAAGGTATATACAAGGCTAATAAGTAATCCAAGCTGGTTTGAGGGTTTTCACTCTGAATTAAATTTATTCAAAAAGCACAGTCTAGTGCTTCTATGGATTGATGAAGATGTGAGTAGATAAGTGAAAATACAAAGGTGTCAATAAAAAATTGTATGAAAGTGAAGGGCATAACAAAGCTGGGCACTGGAGAAGAAGCCTAATGAAAATTTTATTTGTGGTAACTGAAAAATGTTTGGATCCAGGAATAAAAATACAATATCTTCTTCACAGACAGCTGGACTTCCTAAAGAGATGCTGAATCCCACAGTGCATCCACTTTTATATCAGAAACAACCTCAAGAGTCCCATAAGTTGTGGGACATGTCTATGATGCTGGGGTCCCAAGTGGTAACAGCAGGTGAGCTGGATAAACTGAAGAGAGATGATGTCAGTGTCTCTTCCCTTATCCACCAATGCTGTAACACCATTGTAGAAGGCCACAAAACTTTTCAGGTGTATTTGCCCTTAGTGAAGTCATGTTGGTTCTCACTGATCACCTTCTCATCTACCTGGACTTGTTCCAAATATTTGACATTGTCCTGCATGCCGTATTTGTCTCTGAATTGGAAAATCGTGGGTTTAACCAAAAGACATCTCAATGCATAAGGAATTTGCCAGATGGCCACGCTCAAAGAGTTGTGGTCACCGGCTTGATACTCAAGTGGAGATGAATGATGAGTGGCATTCCTCAGGCATCAGTATTGGGATTGGCACTGTTTAATGTCTTTATTGGTGACATGGACAGTGGGCCTGAATGCACCATCAGCAAGTTTGCTGATGACACCAAATGGTGTGGAGGGGTCAACATGCTGGAGGGAAGAGATGTCAACCAGAAGGACCTGAACAGGCTTAAAAGGTGGGCCCATGTGCATCTCATGAAGTTCAACAAGGCCAAGTGCAAGGTCCTGTGGGTGGGTCGGGGCAATCCCAGGCACAAATACAGGCTGAGCAGAAAATAGATTGAGAGCAGCCCTGAGGAGAAAGACTTGCAAGTGTTGGTTGATGAGAAGCTCAACATAAGCTGGCAATGTGTGTTCACAGCTTAGAAATCCAACTGTATCCTGGGCTGTATCAAAAAAATTGTGACCAGTAGGTTGAGGGAAGTGATTCTGCCCCTCTACTCTGCTCTTGTGAGACCCCACCTGAAGTACCGTGTACAGCTTGAGGGTCCCCAACATAAGAAGGACATGGACAAGGCCACAAAGATGATCAGAAGGCTGGAGCACCTCTCCTATGAAGACAGGCTGAGACGGTTGGTTTTATTCTGCCTGGAGAAAAGAAGGCCCTGGGGAGACCTTATTGTGGCCTTCCAATACTTAAAGAGGCCCGACAGAAAACATGGGGAGGGACTCTTCATCAGGGATTGTAGTGATAGGAAGAGGGGTAACAGTTTTAAATTGAAAGAGGCTAGATTTAGATTAAATATCAGAAAAAAAAATATTTACTCTGAAAGTGGTGGGACACTGGAACAGAGAAGTTGTGAATGTCCCATCCCTGGAAGAGTTCAAGGTCAGGTTGAATGGGCCTTTGAGTAAACCGGTCTAGTGGGAGTAGTCCCTGCCAATGGTGGGGGATTTGGAACTAGGTGATATTTAAGGCCCCTTCCAACCCAAACCATTCTATGATTCTGTGGTTCTATGATACTATGATTATCTCAAGGCTCCATGTAGAAACCTTGGCTGCAGGTAGCCACAGCCCATTGTCTTGGTGGCACCACTGTGGAGCAGCTTGCATGCCAACCAAATCCATCTGGCTTAGCCTGGAGATCCTCCATGGGCTTTGGGCACTGCTGGGCTGTTTTTTAGTCGCTCTCTGGTCTCTGCTTTTTCTCCAATGCCTTCTCAGATTATGTTGAGCTCTCAGGTTTTACACCACTTCCCTTTTTTTTCATCCTTTGTCCCATGTCATTAGTAGTTTTTCTCTCATTAGTATTCTTTTTTTTCTAGGTTTTCGCCCATCACAGGTTGACAGTTTGACTAGGACTCAGCTAGTGCCTGGTCCCTAAAGAGGGTGTCAGAAGACCTGGCTTTTAACGGAGCACTGCTTCCTTGAGCAGATGTCTTATGTCATATAGAGATAATTTAATTAACTTTATTGACCTTGTTTTGCTGTTTTGTTACTTGTAACATTTTACAAGTATTTTTCTGATACTTTCAGGACAATCTTTCAATCAATGCCCATGAAAATTTCCTGCTGGAAGATCCCAGTTTTTGACATTGACACCATATTTGTCTTTGGGCAGAAGGAATTGACTCCTTTGGAATTGTACCAGGGTTGTGACAAAACAGACAAGACCCAGAATCTTTTGGGAAACTACTGGTCTGTAAAATGAACAGAAAAAGTGTCTTCCCCTAAATTAGCGAAGAAATATGACCTAAAGAACACACTGTTTTCTTAGACCCTGAACAACCTTGGCCCTCTGGGTGATTAGGTCAGTGAACTTTTACAAATCAAGCTTATTCAAAATCCTGGGCTAGTTTGTGAAATTGGAGATTTGCAAACACTCCAGTGCGCTCAGGGGTGTACTAGCCACACATTTGTTTTCATTTCCCCCTTTCAGAGAATTACGATGCTATAATAAGCAGATGAACAGCCTGTATGGCCTTTAGCTTAAGACTGTTTACAGCTTGATGAACTTCAAAGTTCAGGAGACACCAGGTACAGAGGGCCACAACAAGACACACTTCAATTGATGTATCTCTTCTTCATATATGTTACTAAAAAAACATGGGAAATTGCTGTTGAAAGCATTAAGTCATGTCCATGAATTTGTTATGAATCACATGTTTTAAATATACATATTCAAATATCCATGATTTCAATTCAGCCTCCATCTGTAAACTTTTCCACCAAGCTGTGGGTGCAGTGCCATTTAACTAAAGTGGTATTGCTTTCCTCATCATGTGAGGTTGTGCTGATATAAATTGGGTAAGAATTTAGCATATTAAGCACTAGACTTTGTGGTTTTCATGTGCAGCTTCAAAACTACCATAAACATACTAAGCACTAGTACCATGGGAATGCTGATAGCTGCATGCTTGAGATTTTGGTGAGTACTCAAAAATAGCGCTAGAGTGGACAAGAAAGCCAGCAATTAAGATGGTATTACAGAAAAAAAACCAACCATGAAGCACTGAATTCAGTCAAAGGGAAACCCCAGTCAAACTGGGAGTACTTGCCTGCAATTGAATAAATAGGAAGAAAATCATGTTTAAAACTTTTTGTTTATAGTCATGAATTTCCATCACGTCAAGAGTAAATGCTCAGTCTGTCCAAGACAACAGCTTAAGTTCCATTTGTAGGATAAACACAAAATGGCAGTGTAAGTGAGCCAGCAAGGCCTCTTATGTGTTGGAGACATGCAATGAAAGACCACCCACAAAATATGTGAGTGTCGTCCATCTAAAAGAGGGTCCAGTGTTCCTTCTGTGCCTCTTACTTCTGAAATAATTAAAATTTAGAAGAGATGCATATGATCAGTATCACTAAGTAGGTTATTTTGGAAAGCAGCATCTTGTGATGACTTAATTTTCAGGTTCTTTTCAATGAGCCTCACTGAATTCTTCTTCTCCCATTGACTTTTTTTTCCTACCGTCTTGCCTCTGCGAGTGTGACTCTTCAAATTTGGCAAAGTCAAACTTGCAGTTTTACCGTGGTGATTTTGTAACCAGCAGCAACACTCTCTTCCAGCTGGTAAAAATGTGTTATGTATTGCCTAAGGCTGAGAAAATGGCATCTTCTCACACTATATCTTTTTTCTTCCATCCATGGTAAATCCATTTTCACCTTCCCAAGAGGATTTCATCCTGGCTCTCAGTGCAGGAGGATGTGGTATTCCCTCTGCCTTCTTTCAATGTTTATTATTGCTAAGACATGCCATTTTTATTTCTGTTGAATATTATATTTAATATTGTTTGGTAAAACCTGCTTAAAAACCTAGCTATTTGCAGATTCTACGCACAGAGTTTCTCCAAAACTTTCACGTGGAATTAATTTACCACAGGAGGAAAATGGTTTGCAATGTAAAAGCAGCAACAGGCATTTTGTCATCATTGGTAACAAACAGAAATCTGTCCGGGCAACCACTGGAATTTGAAATATGGGTTGTCCCAGGTTCTTTTCCATACTAAATCCCATGAGAACTCTTGCACTTTCAAATGTAATATCACCAATAGAGTATGTCAGCAACGCTGTTTTAAAATATCTTCTTTACTCTTTCATTAGGACTAGACCTGGCTGAGGAAATGTGTGCAGCCTCTCATGAAATGGTGAACTATTAAAGTTTCATCTAAATAGGGGAGAATGAAATGCAAACAACTGTAAATAGATGTGAACAGGAAATTCTTTTTCCAGCTACTAAGAATGCATCTACCTCTTACTAACATTAGGTTCTGCCAAAATAAAATTAATAAAAGTGTTTGATTTGAGGCTGGCAGTAAAATGCTGCTAGTTTTAGGCCAGTGGCTCTGAATGACCCTGGCTAAAACAGCCAGGAGCTGTTTAGGAAAGGACAACGCACTTTGCTTCCTCCTTTTTCATTACTGACTTATTTGAATGATGTCGTCACATTGCATTGCATTTCTGAATCTGTTCCTTCATTGGTATTGTTTTTCCAACACGATCCTTAAGGACAGTGCACTAACTGCTACAGTTAGTAGCATCTATACATACATTTTCTGATTACTAATTTGAATAAGACCAACACCTGTGTAAGCAACTAGAGGAAAAGAAAAGGCAAATTTGGTGAGTAGGACTCAAAGTTAAAATAAAATGCAATTTATAACCTTTTTTTTAACAGATCTGGGAATTTTTTCCTATGTGCTGCATAAACTGATCTTTTGTTGAATCTAAATGCCTTTTACATACAGAAGGATACTACAGAAACCTGGAAGCTAATTTTGGAGCAATTCTGTGGCACCATCACAATTTCCAGGCAGCAATTACTCAATGGTAATAGTTTCCCTCTGCTTCTGGCAGATGACTGTTAATGCTCAGGATCAAGAAATGCTTGACAGTATTCCATTAAGAAACAGTGTGTAATATTAGTTTCACTTTACCCCAAATTAGTGCAAATCAGCACACTTTTAAGGGCATCACAGATATAGCTGTATATTTTTTATGCATTTCATATGTCCACAGTCACAAGTATCTCTCCACTTTCAAAACCTTGAGAACACATACACATCCATCAATGAAGCCACATGCATTTACATCCATGTGCCAGGCAGACTTTTTCCCTGCACTTTTGGTATTAAATATGCAAATCATTTCACACGTAAGTGAAAATCAAGACCTTATTTATCTGAGTCTCTCTGCGGCATGCTGCATAGTCTGCACGCAGAATGCAGTATATTTCATCATGTTCTTTTGTGATGTGAAGAGCTTTAACTTGTGTATTTATAAAGGAAGCTGGCTCTTTACTGCTCTCCTGGTCTGAGGCCAGAGTAAGAGCTGACTCTTCAGATTTAAAGGTCCTACTCAGCTTGAAACATCACCTAATAATGTGATTTGTGTAGTATTTCATGTGGTTTCAAGTACATGATGTGGACAAAGGCAAAGCTCAAATCCTGTGACCAATAATAGGATCTACTACCCTTGACCAAATAAGTTTGTACTGATAATCCCAAGCAGTTATGAGCACAGTGGAGATGTTCTCGGCAGCTTTTCTGCCCGAACCAGAGAAACCAGAGCCATTGTATTTGTAAAAAGGCAGAAAGGAATGCAAAGGTTGCAAGGAGAGAAATCCCTATTGTTTTTTTTCCAACTAGAGTGTTTTTATGACATTTGCTTAAAAGTGGTGAATGGTGAGCTGTGGCTGTAAGTAGCTCAATGGAGTTGCTTTTGGCTTCTGGGGAACAAAGCCGACAGTCAGCCGAGCTGGCAGGCTGTGCAGATAGCAGTGCCAGTCATCTCCCTCCCTCTTCCTGGCTTTATGTCTGTTACCCTGCAAGGGAGGTTTTTCAGTGAGGGACTGGGCTACTAGTGCAGCAGCCCTTCCTTGTTCCCAGAGGAGGGCCATATATCAAAGTGGAGACATGCTTAGTGCTTCATAGTCCTCCTCAGTCCAGATAAGTAGAAAACCCACTTGTAGTCTCTGATTGTGGGACTGCTGACAAGCCTGCTTCTTGATGACAAAGAAATGAAGAAAATGACTGAAAACACCTCCAACATTGCATGTGGCCTGAGATATGAAATTATATCCCCTAGCTATGACCTTAGAATAAATAATCCCTTGGTTTCTGTTCTTTTTTATTGAATGAGATTTTCCCACTATGCTAACGTGATTTAATTTTATTTTGCTTGGCAGTAAGTAGATGGTCTTTAATATGTTAATGTTATTAATAATACTTGGCTCACAGCTAACTCCCTCAATCAGGCTCTCATGGACTGTGGTGAATGAAAGCCTGAAATATTTCCCTGGGATGGCAGGCTTTAGCTCAGTGCTGTACATCAGAGATGTTGTGTAGGATCTGGGAACATAATCTTGATCACTGACTCCCATAATTTACTGCTAGACTGCCAATTGGATTACATGTTTAAGCAACAGAGAGGAAATAGGAGTGCCAATATATTCCTGTTTGCACAGTGGTCATTGTATGGTGGATAATGATTTACTGCTTATTTGAGATGGTAGTAAATTAGTATCCTTCATCTAACATGAGGAGGGAGAAGTAGGAAAGAGGTGAGAAGCAGATACAACACACTGTAAACCAGTATATGACGCCTGAAAATCATGCTCTGACCTTGAAAAAAAGGCCCTCCCAATTCCTTCCTATATCGTGGAATAATGACTGCTTAAATCCTTCTAACTAGGTCAGGAAGACACATGAACACATGGACAGGTTACCACATGCCACCTAATCCACAGCAGCTCTGTGCATGTGTCCTTTGGTCACAGCGACTGTGAGATCCTGTAGCTCACTTCTGGAAGGAAGCAGACTCAGGTCACTTTGCATCTTTGAGTCTTCAAAAGCCACACCGAGGTCACAGAGGCAAGTGACTTCATGAGCTGAACCGGAAGCATAAGACTGGTGTTGCTGCAGGTAGTCTGAGTTAAATGTAATGTGATTTTTTTACTATTAGAGCATTTTTAATGAAACCTGTAACTGTACATGGCCATTTTCACCAAATAAACTTACTCCAAAGAGTTAGAATGACCTTACATCTGTGTGGTGAACTGCCCAAACCCTTCCTAGCTTTGATGCTATCAAAACTAGCATCAAACAAGTCCATTTATGTCCAAACTTCGTGCAAGCTCATGGCTATAACCACACGTCTCTTCCATGACCTGTTGAAAATCAGCCAGCTGCCTCATTCTATTTCTAATAGTACAAGTGTCTACACTGAGTAAATAAATAGCAATGTAATTACCACTGACACATACATTTTGCATTGCTGTCGTCACAGCATTTCCTCTCCAGGGCTTTGGTGCAGGAGTTACTGAGCCAGATAAACACTTGATCACGCCCTCTGCAAATAGGTCAATGCATGAACAGAACGGCTGTATGTGGATGTGGTCGAGGAATTAAATTTAGCCACTGGATTTACCCAGGAATCAACTTTTCAAGGAATCTAATCTTGTTAATTAATGTATAATTTAGAAAGAAGACTGGAGAGATTCATACTACAATGTGGCTTCAAGGTAGATATTGTAAGTACCTAGAGTTTGAATAAAATTGCATGCTTCTTAATTGAAACATAAAAATTGTATGTTTTTTAATGTAAACATAAAAAGACATAAACACCTCTTCTAGGAACTGGGTAATATTTCAGTCCTCTCCATATAAACATATTTATTTTTTGTTGCACCTGTGAAAGAACATCTTTAACCAGAACATCTGTGTGAGGTCCTCAGAGAGCCAGCCCTGTACACTTGACAAATGGCTGCAGTGAAGTGTCATTTTAACATTTGTTTGACACATCATCTTGTTTATATCTTGTCAACGGAAAAGGAAGATGAATACCACAAACCTTTGAACTCATCACGAGTCAACAACAAGGTAGAATTATCTTCAGGTGTCTCCAGAAAGGGTATTACAGCCCTGTGTGTTTAGGGATGCAATCAGTGCAGATCCAGTCAGATGAGCTGACAGAGTTCACACTGTGGTTCATGTTCACTGAATATTGACAATTAATTCAGGATAAGATGAACTGCACAATTGCACTGGCTAGCTCTGCACTGGTACCGAAGGGAGGGCAGGGTAACTTGCCCCTAAGCAGGTGCCTGGATATAGTTAGAAGAATCCCATCACTACAGTTTTACTAGTGGCGTTGGTCTTCAGGTCATTCTTTCTTGAATTATTGCTGTTAGATATCAATATTACAGCTGTAAATTATTCATTGTGGAAAATATAGAAATAAGGCTCCTAAGGTCTGAGAGATTAAGTACATACTTAACTCTATTTAGATTCATTGAGGTGAAGCCTTTTCAGTCTTAAGGTTCAATGGGGATTGAAAATTATTTACTGCTAAAATATTTCCCCACTCCAAGGGAAAAAGAACTGGAAGGTTTTCTGTGATTCTGTTTTGTCCTTTTAGGGTTTGGTCCATGAGACTCAAAGGCGGGGGGCGGCTGTTTTACACTAATCACCAGTGAAACATGACTGAGTGAGGATTACAGTTCCTTATTTTTAAAAGCTGTTTTTGAGATTTCATCCAAGGTTTCTCTGTGTGGTCTATTTATTCATAAAACTTAAGGGGAGGGAGGTTGTGGGAAAACATCCCAAAGTGGAAAAAGGATAGTTAAAAAAGTAAGAGTGCACGAAAGTGCCTGAAAATATCTTTTCCCTTATGGTCAGTACTTTCTTGCTCATCGTAGAAGCTGATCTCTCAAAGAACCCTCTGTGCTTGTGCAACTGGAGTATGTGGGGATCAAGACAGTCATCTGGCTTTGTTCCAGCAGGACCTTGCCTTCATGGAAACTAGAAAAACAGTGCTGGCCCTGGTTTTTCTTTTTAATTATTATTTCATAGATAGGGATCTCTTTCATTCCCCACATAAATGTCAAGTGATGTAACTGAGGAGACTCAAAGACAATGAAGAAAACATGAAGTTAAACAAAAAGTTTTTATCATTCATTTGCTTAGAGAAGAAACATGATTATGAACTTGTCTTTTTTTCTATGAGATGGTTATGAAATGCAGCTGATGCCTTAGTATATTATAAATCTTCTCATTACTTTCCATTGACCCCAGTTAAAAAGCCAGTTGGAGTTTTCATAGTAATTTCACACAAATGCTTCTTATTAACATATAATGTTTATGTGAATTTTTGTATTTTGAATTGAATTTAAAAATGCAGTGTTTTGGCACAGGTAATAATTCTAAACACTTCGTTAAAATGACAGTAAAATTACTGTGGTGGGATATATTACTATTCAAAGAAGGACTTTATGGGTTATATTGATGTCACAGTCAAGAAGAATCACATATATAAATCTTCAACAATCGCACACCTATAAGACAAAACCCCTAAGTGCACAGTGGTCTTTATTAATAACGCCTGTGCCTTACACAGATGTAATGAGATACTGTAGCATTTGCCGGTTATTAGAGAAGAAAATAACACCATCATTCACTGGAAACAATGCAAATATAATGGCTTTGGTTTGTTAATTCTTGTCTGTAAAATTGCTGCAATGAGTATAACAAGGTGGCCAGCTGTTGCTAATAAGGCTGCAATGTTTAATGTAAAACTATGTGATATGTTAATGTGCACTGCCATTTTTGCACACCTTATCTGATGATTGTGACATTGTCTGAAAAAACAGGCAGAGGTAATTTACTTTCCAGTTCTGACAAGAATTATGTATATGCAGTAGAGAGGCTGATTGTCACTATTATTTCTCCATGGGCTTATCTTGGGCCTGACCCGATGTTTATTGAGACTTCAAAATTATTTTAATGGGATCTGAATGAGGTTTCTTGTTTAGGGAAAAATCACGCAACATATTAAAGTCTTATAAAAATACTTATGTAACTCCAGTGGTGTTAAAACCCCATAAATAGGTTTCTGGTGTCTATCCTGGTGCCTACATACAAGCAGCCAGAAAATTCTTTCATATATTAGGATAGGCAATGCTTAGGCAAGGATTTGGAAAATTCTCATTTCATATGATAGTCCCACAACAATTTTTTTATGAAATATCAAGTGAAAGGCTTGTTTGATGAAGGCATTTTAAACATATGTTTATGTTTTAAGTATATTAATGATTTTACTGACATCGGTGAAGTGTGTCTTCAATTTCAGTAGAAGGAAAGAAAGAGAAATATACAGTCTTTGGGCTAGATATAGCTAGATATTTCATTTCTTGTGGCTGGTGGCCACTGATTATCTTAATACTATCACTAGGCAATAAAATTGTGTGTCCTCATATGTAACCTGTCGAAGGTGGAGAAAAGGTTTTCCTGCTCCTCTGCAGAGAGATGGTCTTCACAGATGATGTGCCACTTAGGTTTCTTTGAAGACACAAATGGCAGGTAGATTTCTGTCATAGGCGTGTTCTTTCTTCATTGCAATACTGACCTAATCATTATGTACAGGACAAGAGACTAAAAATCAGTTATGAAAGTGATGATACATAAAAGAGCAAAACACAATCTCTGTGCCTTCGCCCACATTCATATCTCATGAAGTGCTGTGGAATGAGCAGGAAAACACATGTTGATAGCTGTATATTATTGCCTGTGTATGACTAAATAAAATAAATGACCTGGATAAAAGGTCCATAGATTTGCTAAGCTGCAGTTTTTGTCACTAGATGGCAGAAAAAGATGAGTTATCTTGTATGATTGAACCAGCTTTTTAACATATGAACACGATGAACTAAATCTGTGCATTGTAGCTAACCAGAAACAATGCAAAACTTGCTTAGTAAACTCAACCTTGCTATTGCCTTATTTAAAAAAAAAAATCTTACATCCTGTTTGTAACAATGGATTATGATGCCCTCTTCTAAACCTGCTTCCCAGCTACAATAATTAAAGTTAAAAGAAAACAATGTAGATCCTTTAATGTAAAATGCAGCAGAGAACAGAGGAGACAGATTTACTTACTGTGTGTGGGAAAGCCCATTGCTTGTATTTACTTTGCTGGTTAATAGTGACATTGAGTAACTGGAGGACCAGTGATTCTTTCCTTGCACATCCAGACACCCCTCTGAGTTCAATGGGAACATGAAGCGTGGAAGATTGGGGCTCTATCCAAAGAACCCTCAAGTCAAGAGGAAGATTCCCATAGACTTCTCCAGGGCTGGGATTAATCCTAGCAAGGAGCAGTCCTTTGAACAATAAGCATTCAGCACTGAGTAGCCAGTGCAGGGTGCTGGGGGTTTGCAAAGCACTGAACAAATAAATGACACACATTCCATTTCTCATTTGCCCTGGGGTTACACACACGTGCCATACTTGGAAGAGTTCAGAGCTTTTCCCTGGGAGGCCAGCCACACAGATTGAGAAAGCCACACTAGATAATCTCGTTTTATCCTTTCCACCAAAAGCGCTCAGCTGTAAAAGCTTCTTCACGTGTGCAATGGATGCAAGACCATTCTGTGGATAGGATATATTTTGTGCCCATCACTGGACTTCTCCTGGATGTTTGATGCTTCACGTCACACTGCCATGGTCAATTCCCATTAGACTGCACAACATGGTAAAGCTTGTCCTGACTGGCATGCACACAAAGCAGCATGGGGCATCTTAACGTTATGGGCCTGCTTCAGTAGTTCCAGGAGGTACATTTCCATATATCGCTCAGAGATCTATATAGCGTCAAGGGTTCATGCAAGTACTCTCACTCCATGGACTAGTGTGTCCCATCTGGCTTTAGTTACAAGTGCCACCCAGATGATTTTATTAGTTTAGCTCCTAACAGACTTTCATACATGCTCAAAGTTCCTGGTGGGAGAGCCAGATTTGGTGGATGGCCAGTTGTGGGCCAGGGAGATGTAGAGAAAAAGGAAAGACACATTCCATGAAATGTGAGGTGTAGCCAAAATATAGAAAGTTTGCACTGCACTGGCTGACCAATGGCTGACCCTAATTAGGTTCACAGCCAGGACAAGAATATAATGCAGCTGGCTACTTTTTCATTTTGTATTAAATAAATGAGCCTTATTAAAGCTACTAATAAATGAGGAGCTTTACAACGCCAGTCAGCATATGCTATGATTATTTTTTCTTCTACAATGGTACTTGTGACATTTGGGTTCAGGCTAGTACAAAACAAAAAATTTGCTTATAGTCTTTGACTAAGATAAAGAAGAAACTAGTATTTCAGTGAATGTGCTGAGTCTCAGGGTATAGAGCCCTACAGAAAGTTGCTGATGCCATGACAAACAATCGCAATGCACACGAAGACGTCCCATTTATTTTAGTGCGGTGTTTTGGAGAGGACTTAAAAAAAGTACTGAACACATTCTTCTAAAAAAAGCACCAGAAAGAGGTCATGAAGGGAAGAAAAATCAACTTTTAGGCTAGAATTTATCAGTTTAGGGCCACAGTTAGAGTAAATATAATTTTCTAGTTTCATACTAAACCACTCAACGCCTCTTACCACATTTTTGCCACATGGTTTAACAGTTTCAATAGTCAAGCAAATGAAATATAGCAGCAGACAATTTTCAGGGCTTAGATGTGGGAAGGGCACAACAGAAGTAGGGGTGGAAGACCTGGTTGCTGCTGGGAATCATAGTTCCTGGGAACCTGCACTGTCATTAGACAGGGATGTTGTAGGTATCTTTGAACTGGTATTGCAGCGTCGCCATAGAAAGTCACTACTATTTCAGGGATTATAATTCCTCTGATGCTTAAATCAAATGAATACTGTTACAGAGAAAAATTAAGGTCTTACTATTGATTGCACCTGTTGCAAACATGAAGAAAGATTTGGTAGAGATGCATTTGCCTGTTGTAGGGAAGAAAAAGATAATTCTTTTTGCAGGGATGGTTAAACTGTTCTTTAGAAACTGGGGAAGATCCAGTTGAAAGATCTGGATGCTGACATGATAGTGTGAAGAAAAATCTGTAGTGGATCTGCAGTGTGCTACTGCCTTTTGTCTCCATATATGAGTTTCTTTGATCTCTCTTAGTGCAGATTCATTTTGGAAATGACAGTCACAAACCTCACAACCACCTTCTCCTAATTTCAAGAGCTGGACTCTTGGAGTTCACTTTTCCTGAGCAGAATGGGACAGACCTTGCAAAGCATAGATTTAAGGGAAAACTCCAGTCTTCCTCCAAACCAGAGCCTTGTTCCTTATACTATTCTTCCATTCTCCTAAGTGGAGAGCAGTCACAGTGTGTTGCAACTGACAGCTGTTGTGCTGTGTGAAGGTGCTCAGCACCACCCCTAGAGCAAAGTACAGATTGGAGAGGTGACATTGCTTAGGTGGTTACATCAATGAACATTATGCTTATGAAATTTGCCATTGTAGAAAATGAGCAATGGATCACTGCAGACCCATTTACTGAGTCTTGGTAGCTACATGATCTGCTAGGCAGTGATCTGAAACCACTAATCTCTTGTTTGCTGTTAAAGACTATTTTTTTGTTGTTGTTGTTCTGACCTACCATATGTCACTGACATGAAGATTTAAAACCCTTTTAATACTTGCAAAAGGTCTGTTAAGATGGAGCCATAATAAAAAGCACTAGTGTAAAATCTTGATTTATTTCTTGATTCCAGGGTTCTTCTGGGTGTTTTTCTGTTCTTCAAGAGTGTTTGAAGCTGAAGTACAGCTTTATCCTCTGAAATTACAGGAGAACAAACACAGCTTTAGTGCATTCACTTAACACAGATGTTAAAAATTAGTTTTACTTATTGGCATTAATTGCTATAGTAGATGCAAGGAGAGGGTACATTATATGCTTTGTGGGATACTGTTTAAAGATTTTGCAACCTTTTTAGTCATATTCAGGCTACTCTGTCCAAAGGCCTGGAATCCCTGGTGGAAAGAACAATTTCCTCTGCCAGTTCTGAGAAGCATGTTACCGGGCAATGCACATTTTGCCTCTCCACCTAGTCAAAGAAAGGATGACTTCTATTCAGACTAATTCATTTGACAGAAATGCTGTGATTTTACTCTTGCCTGTCAGAAAGGCAAGCAGGTAAAGTAGTATTCTGCTTATCTGTGGGCTGTCTATTATTCTTCTGATAGTCAAATGCTGGCAGTTCAAAGTGATACCTTGTCTAAATAATGTATTGATTTATAAAGCAGGAGGAAATTTCACCACTAACGGCTCCAGAGGGTGTAGAAATAATGGGAAGATCAGACTATAGTCACAGCAGTCATTTAGAAAAACTGCTTTTATTTTAAAACAAACTCCAATAACTGAGAGACAAAATAACTCAGAGCCAGACAAAAGAAATAATAAGTTTTGCAGACATTGCATGGCAGGACTGACTTGTGTCAGGCTTCAGCAGCTAAGCAGGGTTGAGCCTAGCCTGTGTCTGCAGTGAGACCTCCCCAAAAAACATAAGTACAACCAAAACCACTGTTATTGATTTAGTAAATTATATTTTTCTCACTAAATCCTAGTGGATCCCCAGCTCAGGCCTGGTAATCTGGGCAAAGGGCATTTGTTCTATGATGAAACCACAGGGTACTGCTGGATGTGTAAAGCTCTTCAGTCCCTCTCTAACATTCCCATCTTCTTTGACCCCACATTATTAGAGGCAATTGCAGTCTCCTCCCACTTATTCCCTCTCCTCTCCTCCAGCTTTTACTTCGAGTCTCCTATACCACCTCTCATTTTGTACAATTTCTTTGCATTGAGAAGTCAGTTTTTTTGTCTGTCAAACCCAGGGTATCCACTCTTGCCAGTAAGTCCAGATAATTTTATTTTCAAATACAGATGTGGTCTGCTGTTTCAAGTTTTTTGCCCCTGGGTGAGATGTTTCCAAATACTCACGTAGTTGATTCTTTTCCCTGTTTCAAATTCTTTCTCAGAGCTGTTCATTACGAAAATTCATCCATTAGTAGACTTTCTGGTGGCTATCACGCTGCCTGATGCTGCCGATAGTTTCTTTACTCTGTCCCAACTGTCCATGTCTGTTGTATGCCTTTAGGCTATATCTGTTAATGTGTTAGGGTAGGGTCTATCTTTTAGTTCTTTATGTGTGTTGACAACAGAGCAGGAAAAATTACCATCTTTGAATTAGGTACTGGCAGGAATTAATGAAGTGAATCAACTGAATCCAAACACACAAGAATTAAAATGGCCTATAAGTAATGGGATCTAAAAAGACCATACATCCATTTAGCTTGGGAATTACACTAAATTCTTACAATCTGAGCAGAGAAGATTGGAAGATCTCTTTGGAAGAGCTTATAGCCCAAAAAATAAGTAAAAAGAGTAAGATGTATATTTTTATAAAGGTCATTCTAATGCTTGCAATAAAACTGTCTGATCTCAGCAGTCTCTACCAGATATAGGTTCCTGCTCCTTGATTTTTACATGTCTTAAAGATCTGAAAACAATATAATATAATCACATCTCTTATTTTTCTTTCTCTTGCTTGCAGACAGTGGCTATGCCTAAAGGCAGACCTGAACTCTTGTACTGGTGCTTTGAGTGCTAAGAGCTCTGATGTGGGAGTTGTGTAGTGGGAGCTGTGTGTGAGGTAATAAGCCTTTCTGAGAGGGAGGATATATTATCCAGGGTAAAAAGGCTGCATGAAGTTAGATATAAAGCTTCCAGACTGGGTTTGTTTTACATCTGACCAACTTCGATCATGGACAGGGTAACTCATGTCTGTCTTCACCCATTCCCACATCCACATCGGTAATACACACACAGCATCCCTTTCCGCTGTGCTGCCAATGGGGCATTTGTTTTTATGAATAATGGTACACATCAGTTCCAATCTCTCTTTTCCATCAGTTCATGTTACAGAGCTTGGAAACCAACCAGATCCTGCTCTATTGTCTGACTGAGGCCCTGTGTATAAAAAGGACTGCATTAGGAGAGGGACTTGCTGCAGGACCATGTTTTCTGGCTAATGGAAACCATCAAAGCGAAAATGCTCATAAGCTTATTTCTGCTGAAAAGAACAAATTGCTCTTAATGGTTTTCAGCTTTTGATCAACTTATGAAGCATTTTTCAAATTAACCCCGTATGGTAGAGATTTGGTGTACAGAACTGTTGCTTTCTGGCTTGTTGTGTGAACACAGCGGGCATGGGACAGTCAGGAGTTACAGGTGGGCAGCACTGAGACTTTCCAGATGCTTTTGAGTACATTGCCTTCCAAGACATGAAGAAGAAACATAAATTCATAGCTTAGGAGAGGATCGTTAGAAAGTTAGAATGACACCTACATATATGGATACTCTTATGAACATAATACATGGCAGAACATAAGAAGAGAAAATAGCTCAGAGTTAATTCTGGTCCTTGGATTGCTCAGAAAAAGACAATTAACCCTTTTGAATGGATTTGATTAATTAAAATAGAAAGAAACTCATATTGTTAAGGTAAATTGTAATGATTAATGTCTTCTTTCTGTAGAAGAAAGAGTTTACTTAACCAATAAAGTAGAAAAAGACTACACCACAGCGGCATTATAATGTGAAATACATATCACAGTCAAAAGTATTTGCTTCCAATCTACTTTGTCCAGTAAGGAAATACTTTATTTTCATTATCTTGTGAAAGATGAGTGTAGTCTATGCCTGAAATTAAAAGAAAAGTGTGTGTGCTTGGAAAGAATACAGCACAAGGCAACTGCTCACTCCCTGACTTAACAGTCTCACAAGGGCGTGCCTTTGCTGGACAGCATCTGATACTATTAAATGTGTTGTTCTGGAGACAATGATTTTCCAAAATAATGTCTGGTGAATTATGAATGGTGTTTCTTCCCTGGATTCACCTGTTTGCCAGTTTGCTAGTGGTTAGTTGGAAGTTACTCCGGTCACACGTGAGTTTTATGTACCTTGGCTGACATGGGAATCACAGGTGTGTAAGGATCAAGTCAGGAACAAGTCCTCCAAGCTAGCATTCAGGAATGGTTTCAAGCCTGTCAATGCCCACTCGCCCCCCTCATTGAAGTCCTGGGGGTATGTCCTAATTGCCTTTGCAGGAACTGCTGCACCGCAAATAGGAGACGATATTGTGTCATAGCTATAATAGATCATGTGTGGTGCACTCATTCACTTGTACAGTGCCTTCTTTGGATCCTTGTGTAGGGAAATGTGAGAAGCAAAGAGTGAACAATACCCCTAGACCTAGGAGACATAACTAGTTGCATTTGTTCTTCCCTTGTAACCGTGTCTTAATTAATTTAAATAAGGCTTCAGAGGGATCTCACTTAGGTATGCATGATTAGCCTAGTTTATTTACAATTCTACTTTTAATACTACATCAACATCTGATTATAACTTCTCCTAGCTGAGTTATATTTCTGTTCAGAAGTTTCTAGAATACTGGTCTCAGATATAGCCATTTTCTTTGGACTACTTTGTATTCATTACTAATTTATAAATATCTCATTTTTTCCGTGTATGAATCTAGAGAAGAGGATTACTCTACATTACTATGTACACAATTCATGACAAAATAGCCACAAGCATTTTAAAGGAATATCCGAGCATTTAGTGGGAATGATTATGTTGCACAATTTTAGGGAGAGAATATAAAGGACTCAGATGGTCTCTCTGGAATTGCAACGACTCCAAAGAGTCAATGAAGAGGAAAATTAATTCTTCCTTATTAAGTGGAGCCATATGAACACCACATTTTCCAAGAAACTGAGCTTGCAACCGAGGAAGCTAAAATGCCCAAATTGTGTTGGATGGAACAGGAATTTATTCCATGTTATTCCAGGAAATTAAGAGTGGGTTTTCGTTTTTGTAAAGGGAAAACAAAGTTTTAGCCATCGGACTTCAAACAAGAACATGGCAGCCTGGTAGTAATTAACATTAGTGTTTATAGGTTAGACTTAATCATTCAGTTATGGATCATTAATTTTTTTTCCATATGATGTCTAAGCTAATATAACACTTGAGTGTCAACAATGACATGATAGGAAGAGATTTTGATTAGACAGAGTAGTGGATATTATCCATCTCTGAAGGGATATAATCAGCAAGCTGATGAATGAAGCTCATGAAGCCTTCAATGGTAATAAAAATTTATACTTACAGCTGCATAAATGCTCTGAGATCCAACCAGCTCTGCTGGAGAGTTTTCACAGTTCCTGTGTCAGATGGCCTTATTATGTAGTGTCAGTACGTTAAAGATTTCTTTCAGGTAGTAGCACATTTACCTGTTAGCATGCATTGATCATTACCAAAGTGGCGCTGGAGCACAGGAAGCTCCAGAATACTCATTTTGAAGGACAGTTTCTGGAAGAGGAAATGTGAACTGTGCTACTGTGATGAGAACCTAACAGTAATGTGAAGAAGATCATGTACTCACAATACGCCTGCAAATGAAGCAGGTAATACAAGAAAAAATGAAATAAACAGGGAGGTCATCTAGAGGCATCTGCTTGGCCTCGTGCACTCCATCTGCATGCGGACTTTTTCTTTTCTTCCTGGGATAAGGGAGATCTTTTATTCTCAATATGGACACAAGGCACATTCAAATACCTGGTCAAGTCCATTTGAATTTTCACGTGATTGTCAGTCTGTCATGTTCTTGGGTTCTGCAGATCTGTTTGCAACATTCACCTTTTCCTTCATGACCCAGTGCTGCATTTGAGAGGTCCTGAAAGGAGACAGAAGGTGTGTGTTTGTCTGGAGCTTCAACACATCCATGTTAGAAGTCCAGCAGTGCCATACCTTACACTGCTCATGGAGCAAGGTGAAGATCGATGCACAGTGACATTTACAGGCAGTGAATGTATTGCATGAAGAGGATGTTAAATTTCTAGCACTTCCTCTGTAAAAGCCTTTGCCTCTCTGCTCTTTACAACAGCAATAACTCCTTTACATGTGGCCTACAGTTTTCTGTTCTGAGAACCAGTAGAAATTAGTTTTCCTTCAGTAAAAGTGAAATCTTGAGAAGCTTCAGAGATCCAGCCAGTCAAGAGCTGACAGAGACTCTGCAGTCAATACTTCCCCTGATTTCTGACTGAATCACCCACCCTTCGCTCATCATATCTTAATGACTAACCCTAGACTGCTGTGAAAACAAGATGCTAATTGCCAAACTGTGGATCTACGTGACTTTCTTATTGCTGAATGAGAAACCAACTCAAGTAGCAAACAATATCCATTCATTGTCCTAGGTTAAGATGCTGTTCGATCTTCACACCACCTTATAATCACTGAAAGACCACCCTTCCTTCCCACCTGATTTTGTTGGCTGCCATTGAAACCTGTTTAGACCAAGTTAAGACTGACATTGCATGTCACTTTATGTTTCAGCTCTGTCCTGGAATACAGTTAATATCAATATTCCTATGGAAAATTTGTGTTTGCATTGCTGAGGTGGACCAGACAGCAGCAAGTGGAGGTCTCCAAGTTAATATATCATTTCCCCCAGTTCTTGACTCAATCAACACAGAGAAATGATCTGCAAATAAGAGAATGCTAGTGGACAAGGGCAGCCCAGCCAGGAGAAGGACACCACCGCAAAGAAAGTTGATTCGGCCCCTCTTCTTTTACCCTGTTTCAAACTTTAAGCTTTCAGAGGCTTGGAACAGTCCTATGAATAGATATGATTCAAATGTTATTCTTTGGGGGTATTTTCCCTACCAAAACAAACTATGTTTTAGTAAAAACTTTTATTAAGTTTCTCCAAAATTTTCTCCTTGTAGCAAGGGATGGAAGAAAAAAATATAATCTTAAAAAGCAACCAAATAACCAGAAGATGTTTGCCATGCCTGAGAATGTACACAGTGTAGGTTCTCTTGACTGTCCTAATAGAGCAGTTAGGAGCAGAAGGATCATATTTTGGTCAAATGCAAACTATTTTCTCCTCTTATATGTTCCCTTAGGAAGACCATACTGAAATACAGTCTTTCTGTCTGTAGACCAATGTCTATTGGTCAGGAAAGAAATAGACCAAAGATTTCAGAAAAGTTTTGTATATGCTTTATTGAATTTTCTTTGACCCTACAGTGTTGATGGAAATATTTCATGGACAGCTAAATCTATACCTACTCTTCCTTGCTTATATCTAATATTTTAAAACACCTTTTTTTAATTACTTTTATCCCCCAGTGTTAATAAACCACTCCCTTTCCCATCTTGTTTTCTCATTTTCCCATTGTTTCTCCCTATCCTTCCTACCCTCTGGTTGAACTGTCAACACACCTCCCATTATTCTTACACTTAAGACTTCATTTTCACTAGGGGGAGAGACGGTATTTTTAAATCAAAACAGAAGACTTAGTATACTAAGATGAGGTAAAATCTTGGGGAAGAAAGTTTAATTCTGATAGATGTTGGCAGATCTGATTAAAGCCTAGGGCAACCTCAGGGTTTACTTTGACCCACTAACCCCTGTGAAAGCTATCAACTACTTTGTCTTCATTAGTGCTAAGCAGTGTGGTAGCTAATTCAAGTTAAAAATATATCTTTTTTCATAGGGAAGATACAACCTTAACATCTCTGACTTGCTGTTGATTTATAACTCATTTGCCTTCAAAGGCACTGCTGCCTGCCTACAGGAGATCACCCTTATTATTGTGCTCAGTGAGGATTAGGAAAAAAAGGATTAAATATAAACTCTGTGCACATTTCAAGTAACTTCTAGTTTCCGTGTTATTAATAGATTGAAGCATGAGTTTGGATCTGAGCATAGCTGAGGCCTTGGATTTTGTTTCAGTCACTTTTGTACCTCCAGCTTTTCTGTTTGCTTCTCAGTGGTGGATGTACAGCACATGTGGAGAAGAGTTCACATTAAATAGAGATTTTGGCAAAAAGAATCAAGGAATCGTGATCAATGCAGTATTGAATTTATGTTTTTAATCACTGGACCATAAGCAATCCAAACCCTTTAGCAGTCTGTCTTCCTTATAGAGTGTTTTGGGGTTTTTTTAGTGTTTAATGTCCTGGGAAGCCAACATTTGCTAAGACAAGACTTTTTCTTGCTTGAAACCAACATTTGCTTGAAAGACGAGACAGACATTTAACACACCAGAAAGCAATAGATTTTTAATCTAAGTTTTAAATTCAAATAATTCTGATGAACTGTAGTAAGAAGCCTTTGAACAACTCCCAGGGCAGAAGGGATAGGAATTCTTCCAATATGGCATGCTGGCTGCAAACTCGCTTCTCATGTAATGGGACATTTGCAGGTTGTAACTTTCTTTATGGTAAACCTTTGGATCAGAGTTTTATTTGAAATGCCTACAATAAGGTGGGAAGGAATTTTGAAGGGCTGTTTTGTACAGATGATTTGCAACAATTGTTCATAATGTCTTGGCAAATGGTAGTATAAATGATTTCTTTGTGGCCTGTGAAAGGCTAGACAACCCTGCTCTTACTGGGCCTATATTTGCTCTACAGAAGGTGCACCCTCATGGCTATACAGAAAAGTGGAAACCGGATGATTTAGTCCATTCCCATCCCCTAAGGTAGGAGGAACTGTATCAGCTTAAGTCCTGACAGACATTTACCAAGCTCAGAGCAAGTCTGTTGTGCACAGAAAGTGACATACAACCTTTTTGGGATATAGTATGTCTTTTTATTTCTTACTGATTCATAAAGGAAGACAGGGACTTTTTTCAAAACCTTAATTTCATATAGTAAGAAATTTTGGCACTAAATAGAGAAACATAAGAAAAAAATAGTATCAACTGTAACAACAGAAAATTGACATGTTCTGTGCTAGTATTTGCGTGAAAAGAGAAGTCTAACTCCACTGAGTGAAGCAGTGAGCTGAAATACTTGCCTTGTCCCATAGAACAATAACTCAGAACAGTGACTAATCCTCTGAGTTGTGTGTATAGGCTTGGAGCATGCCCCAGCCTTGTGACAGCTTTTCTTTAGCGGGCCATCACAGTCACTAATTAACTTGGCAAAAGCACAGAGGAAGGGCAAAACACAGCTCCTTATCTGAGGGGCTCCTGTTCTTGCTGGTGTGATTTCTCTAAACAGGAAGATTCCTTCTTCTCTCTATTGCAGCAACCAAACCTGGATATTTCTGGCTGCAATCAACTGCATGCCTCATGCCTGATGCTGGAGCTTAGATGGTCTAATAATCACCAGAGCAGTGTTTAAGAGACCTGACAGTTACTTTCAGCTTTTGGAGTGACTTTGTAACATCTATTTCATCTATTTTACCTCTCTATGTACCAACTGAAGGGGAGCTGACTTCTGTTATGAAATTATTTTGATTGACTATAAAGTGCAGACGATAGTGTCATTACATACAGACTCTCACTTAAAGATTTTCCTTAATTTAACCCTTCTTAAATAATAATTTTCAACTTGTGCCTGAAAAATGTCCTTCACTTCTTTCTCACTGTTTAGAAAAGGGTAAAACCTTCCCGTTCCCTAGCACAGGAAAACAAACAAAGCTTCCAGTGTGATTGATTGGAAAAACTCAATTAGCTGTCATGGCTATAATTACTACATAAACACAGTCCTGGGGTAGAGACCAAGCGTGCTGGAGATCCCTTCGTGAGGCCTCTGTAAACTGGGGTAACCTCCATAGCCTACTCAGCGGGTGATAAATGGTAAAGCACTAACTTATGGGTGTCTCTTTCTGTGAGGTCTGCAGGCCTTGTTACACAGTGTGGGCTCCTAAACAGGGGGCTTAATTCACAACTCACAAAATCCCAAAGGGCAAAAATTGAAAAAAAGTTCAGAGCCACTGCTGCAGTCAGTTCCTATTGTTTCCCTGAGAAAAATCCTTCTTCAAGACCTTTCAGATCTCTGCTCTCTTCTTGAAACAGATTTGTTTTCTCAGCATATTAGAAAGCAAGTTAGGCTCCTAAGAACAAATGCTATTTTTGAAGAGAGCTAATTGCTTTTATATTGTTAAAATACTAAATCGGAAAGCTGCTTTGGAAAACAGCCTCCTTCCTTCCTTCCTTCCTTCCTTCTTTCCTTCCTTCCTTCCTTCCTTCCTTCCTTCCTTCCTTCCTTCCTTCCTTCCTTCCTTATTTAAGCTTTCCACAAATACTTTTCCTTCTTGAATACCATCCACCCCTACAGTAATGTGGCCAGCTGAGGGTGTAGGGGTTTCTCAGGTTGGCAGCTCCATGATGCACCGTGAATAATTCAACAAAGACACGGTGCAGATTACCCTGACTGATGTAACAGAGGAGTAACTTCCTTGTAACTGAGACGTAACTTACTGTGGCATATCAGAAAGCGTTAAAATAACAAGCACAGCTGCTCTCAAGCCATAGCCGTTTCCACAGCTACATGAAGCCACAGTTGATTAGATTCTGTTTATTTTTCAGTTCAGAGTCTCCAAATGTAAGTTAACTTTGAATTTCCAGATGTGTAATGTGGTAAAAATTGCCACGTGTTTTCATCTTCTAGCATGTAGCTATGTACTGAGCACAGACCTGATGTTAGAAATCCTGGTCACTGATGCCTTCATTAACTGTGACGAATGACACCACTTAACTGCCTGACAATCAACTGGACCACTCACTGGTGAGTTTACTAGCTAAAGGCTCTTTATCCTTTATGACTTAGAAGGCTAGAAAGAGTCACAGCATCTCCAAATTGAACTCTGGCGTTCAAATCTCACTCACCCTGGAAAAAAAAAAAAAAAAGGTGCTTTGGCTTTGGCTCTGTGCCTGTCCAAAATGACATTTTAATATCAATGTGCTTGAAGGACCCCAGGAAGATCCGTAACAGCAGTCATGTGTGAGCTGTTCAGCGGGTCTGCTTTGTGTGTTGTTTTAGAATGCTGGTGTCCTGTCTCTCTGTTGGTGTGCTGTGTGGCCAGGTGGGGTAGGGAACAGTACCTGCCTCCACCTAGGTTTCCCCGGGGGTTAGTGTACATCTGGATCTGCAGGAACTGGGATGCTCTCCCAGAAGTTACAGCCAAGGCAAAGCCAGGTTAGATGAAGACAGTCTACATAGCTTTTTACGGCTAATGCCTCATCTCTTCCAGCAAGTACTTTGCAACTTGAATTTTAAGATGTTATGGATATGCTTAACAATAGACTGGCTGTCACAGTACCAGTCCCCTCCCAGTCTTGTCACTGCATTCATCATCCGTCTCAAATCAAATCACCCACTCTTTTTGATAATGCACTGATTTATAGTCAAATAGCTTGGCTCAAAATGCAGACTCCTGTCTCTTTCCCCTTCTGCAGATACTTTTTGCACTCCAGAATCCCCCTTAAATTTCCACTTCAGATACCACATTTGGCAGCGGTAAAATCACTCTGCATTTGAGCAGAAAAAGGATCATAATAGTTGTTAGTTATTAACACAGGGAGTTCACATCCCCTTACAAATGCAGAGGGCAGGAGGGGATTAACACAGCCTTTCCAGCTTTCATAAAGAACAAACAGCTCACATGTCCAAAAGTCTGTCTGTGTCTCTACAGCTGTGTCAACTGGGCTAATAGCATATATTCCTTTTCTTTGCAAACCCTGAGAACACAACAGTTGTTTGGGTGACGGGGGAATGAATATTTGTTTTTGCCGCTTATTTAGTTTATTTGCACTATGGTCCCTAGTTAAAGTAAACTGAAACAGGAAGGGCAAGGGAGTTCCTCTTTCTTATTCTTTTTTTTTTAAACTCCAATGTGTGTCAACTTTTTTAACTGACTGTGATTTTTTGTCATGAAGAGGTTAAGGCTACATCTTGAAGATCTGATTTGCCTTTCACTGAAACTGGTGTAACTAGTGACTTTAGGTGAGGTATTAGTAATGCACACTGGTGAATGTTGACAGCGAATCAGTCACTAGAGTTAACGTTTTCAAAAGTGTCTAGTAATTTTAGGTTGTCTCCATTTTTTGTACTCAACTCATAACACCTAAAAGTGGCCTGATTTTCAGTTGGCAGCAAAGTATGTGCTGCAGTCTCCATTTCTGAAGCCTGTACCTGAGGACTGATGCTGAAAAATTGGAGAAGGTTCCTGTGAAGAGTTGCAAGAATTACTTGAGGAATGGGAAGCATGCTACAAACAAGACTCAAGGATCTCCTTCTAGGTGGTGGATTGAAGAGAACATCTCTGAATGACAACATAGAGAAAATAAATTTGGTTCAAGAGGACTCTACCATTGGGAATGAAATTAAAACCACTGGAAAAACTCACCAAGGTAAAGGCACCCTGATGTTTTAAAGAAGATCCAGAACTATTCTTTTTCTATGGGATATATGGTAGCACATGCATACCTATGGGACCTAAAGGAAATAAATTAGGAAAGTTGCTCTAGAGGTGAGACTAAGTGCACAGCCAATTACCACAGACTACACTACCAGTTTGCACCCTTCTTATCCCATAGTAAATGGTTCATCTGCTTTTATCTTTTTAAGCTTAGAAACTGAAGAAACACATCCTGTTGCATTAGAGTTGTAATTACAGCAGTGTAAGAGAAGTGCTCCAGTATCTAGGCTATGGTTTATTATTTAAATAGGTAAAAGTCTTTGAGTGCTGTGCTGCTGAAGTGACAATGCTGAGTGGAAAAACCACATAAAAGCACTAGGAGTGGTTTGTGACTTGGAGGGAAAAATGCAATTAGCAATTTTCCAGGCTGGATTCCCCCAGTGGAATCGCTAATGTTGCAAACAAGCATTTATCCAAATCCAACTAAAACACCTTGGCAGTTGCAGAGGGTAAACAAAATTTTTATCGCCCTTAGAAAAATGGATGTTATTTAAATAACTATTAGCAATTTTTTTTTATGATCTGTCAGGGGACAGCAGGAAGCAGAACAGAACTAGGTTAATTTTGCACGAATTATCAGAATGGAGAACATTGTGTGACTGTATAAGCACAGCAGGGAGGCTCCACTAGATTTCTCATATTTGGCTAGTAACAAAAACTACACATTTTTTGACTAGCAGGTGTCCTTGACCTTAGTCAGCCTTAATTTGTAAACATCCTTTCTACAGCTGTGTGAGCTTTGAAGTGTCCAACTTCTCATCGCCATCCAAGAGTTGACTTCAGAGCTTTCTTCTGTTCATCGTTGGATTCCTCCAGGAGCCTGACAGTGCCAGTCAAATTCTGCATTCTTCATTTGATGTCCTCATCATTGGATTTGTGCTGCAAAAAGGAGAAATGATTATTCAGGGATTTCAGATTGCTAGATGGGATATGACTACCTAAATTTGCTGCAGCCTGTGGTTGAGGTTTCCAAACTGGAAATCCTTTCTGCATTTAGAGATGTCTGTGCCACTCTGACTCATGATCTTCATCGCAATCTGTGAGGAATAATTTACTGCTGTCTCCTTTTTCATGTCTTTCAAACCACAGGAGGGCAAAAGCTATTACAGTTGTGCCTGATAAGGAAGGTATATTCCATCACTCAGAAACTAAATTGTTGGGAGAGTACAGCATTAATATCTTATTGATATATTTATTTCTTTGAGTTTGGGAGCAAAGAACACATAGTTTTTCTTCTGTAATGTAAATATTACATTGAGAGTGACACGTATCCAAGTCAGAAAGACAAGGTACCCATTTTTTCCTGTATCAGCCTTTGGGCTCTTCCACTTTGTTTAGAATTAAGGATAGAGATAAAACAATGGAAGCTTAATCACTGACTTGTGTGACACCAGTGTATTGTCCACATGAGATGGAATGCATTTTGAGGCACATATTTTGCTATACAGCATTTTATGAGCTATTCAGTGACTGGGTCATCACAAATGCAGGGAAGAATAAAGCAGTAAAAAAGGGTCTACCAAGGCAAGGGACCTCTAATAAGTATAGATTAATTTTTTACCAAATACAAATCATAGCAGGTCACAAAGTGATAATTGAAATAAAAATAAGCTTCTAAAATATGTGGTTGTTGTGTTCATGTCTTGCTTTGTGAACTATAAAATTGATTCTGCATCTAGGAACCGGCTGCAGTAGATCCTGCTGGTAGATTCTCTCCTTCCACCAAAACACAAGTTGATTATTTGGCTACTTTAGGGTTTTGAATAATTGTTGATTTTGAAATGGGGGTTGCCCTCCAATCTCACTTTGATTTAACAGTCTAAGGTGACAGAAACTACCTATGAGCACAGAAGCTGGAACGTGGAGTGATTAGGATTTCATCTATTGCCTCTCTCAGGATGCTCCACCATGCTAAAGGTGCTCCAGTTTGTCTTCAAGAAGGATAAGATTAACGGAAATTAGTATTTCACAGGACGTAATAAGTTTGCAGCTTTGCCATGTGCTAATTTCCTCCCTCTTTTTTAACCTATCTCATTGATAGAAAATAAAATCCTCATAATTTGTTTTACCAGAACTCTGTTGCATAGCAATGGATCAGCAAAAAAGCAGCTTGAAATGTCTAGGTATGTCAGATTAGAAAATATGTATAACTCATTAATTATGTCAGATCCTGGCTGGAAGAGTTTTTCCCTGGCTCAACAGAATTCACTGATAAAATCATGGGTGGTTACCATATCTCCTGGTGGTAACCACCATCAAATTAATCTATTTCCAATGCTGCACCCTAACCAAATTTCTGCATTTACCCTACATAATTTTCCTCCTTTTCCCTCTCTAACTGCCCAGTTGCAGATTTAGAAGTCTGGGCTGTGATCTGGAAATCCCTGTCTGTTCTGACCCTGTCCCTAGATCATGCTTTCTGGCCTCCCGTCCCAGGACTGGTTGACATCTTTTTGGACTGCACAGCTCTGACTTGAATCCCAGTGTTGCTCTGATGGAAAATAAAGAAAACTATTAAGGGATTTTATACTGCAAGGTCTTGGGAAAGAAATTTTAGACTTAAGATCTGTCGGGTCAGTTTTTGAAATTGATAAACTGGTCTTAATTTTTTCCCAGTTGTGTTATTTCAGATTCTTGGATGCTAATTCAACACACAAGAAATCAAAGTTGTGCACGCCCACTTACATCTCAAATAATTTAAATCTGCAAAATGCCTATAGACTTATATTTCTGTACAGCAAGTCAAGTGTGAATCTAAATGATATAACGCATTTTTCATTATGAAGTTCATAAACAGATCTAAGAGAAAAACTCTTGTGGGACTGTCTGGTATGTAGATGTGAAGTTGTAGTGGTCTGTTAAACATTTGAGATCAAAAATGTTTAGATGTAATTGTTCTGTTGCATTTGCCTGTCCAAATTTTGAATAATTCTTTAATGCTTTTCAGATGTAATGTCCGAAAATATAGACAAGGATATTAACATGAAGAACTGAGAGAATTTTGCAAGATACAGTAAAAGAAAGGAAAGCTGAAGGCTGCTATAGTGTTATGAAGGTTCACTCTGCAGTTCATGAGGTTCTGTGGGAAAGTGAGTCTGTAAGTACAAAGACTAAGTATCTCTAAGACCATGTTCCAGAAAATACTTGTTTGTATTTTAGTAATTCTGACAGAAAGTGTGACATCATCCCTGCTGGGCAAAGCAATATTTGTAACCTCTTCACACAGGCTGTCCCTGGAGGTTCCGTTTTCCACATTGTTTAAGTTGCACAGGATAGATTATGCCAAGTTCATCTTTTTTCCCCTTCTGGGATCAGCTGGTGCTTTCCCCTATGAGATACTAATTTCAGTGAAAAGCAATTAGTAGATGAGACACTGAAATTTTTTCAAATTACCATGATCCTTGAATATAGTCACTAATAATTAAGGTGATTCTCCATTATAATGTCTTTGATGAAATAAGGTATTTTGTTTCATGATGTTCATCACTCAGCTAGGCTGAATTTGGTTCTCAGTTTCCACTGAACAAGCACTGAAGGTTTGTCTGTATGCAGTTCCATCTGCCCCTGGTTCTGCATGACTGGAAATTTGTACTCAGGTGAAGTCATGCTGATATCAAGACTTTTCCAAGTGGATACAAGTCAGTGTGTGTTTCATCCTGACTAATTTCACCCGTCTAAAAACTCGTTATCTACTCCCAGTTTCTGCGACAGTCAGTGGAGGCTGTGGTGGTCCTTTAGAGAATAATTCATCCCATCACAAGGCAAATGTCCTAAATATGACGGATGCATCTTACTCTGACTGTGTTCCTCAGCATCCACGGAGTCTGAAAGACATCCAAAGGGTTGTTTTAACTGCATGTCTCCATTTAAATGACTGAAGTTAAGTAAGGAGGAGGTCTGAGGGTCTGAAGACCAGATTACAGACTTGCAACCTGGGGTCACCATAGCTTGCTCAGTTCATGGCTAAATATTAAACACAGTATGTTTCATATACATATATGTTTGTTGAGACCATTAAGTGCTTCTACCTATTTTAGCTACCTTCCATTCTGTGGGTCCTGCTTGTGACTGATTTCCCCAAAATGAGTTGAATACAAGCTGCTAGAGATGTTCTGAGTTCCTGTCCCACAGGATTCCGCATCCTCCTCATGTTTTCCTCACCGTACACCAGCCCAGATGCAGCTAGGCAGTGAAAGCACAGTGCGGATTCTTTTTTGATGGTGGTATATGAAAAGTGCACATGCAAGTCCAACTTGCATCATGTTTGATCATGAGCACCATGTTCCTTTATTACATGGGCTCTAACGTGCAGAAATACGGCATATAAATATAAAAAGATTGCTCAGATTCTAGTCAAATCCTTAGATGGTGCATCACGGATGATTAGTGTAAACCTTGCGTTTACATCATCTTGACAACACGTTCTTACTTACTATGCTGGAATAAAAAGATACATCCAGCCTCCACATATGGGGTACATATGCTGTAAAAAGGGCAATTTTGCTGAATTGGCTTAGTTGAGTAAATTACTAAGGCATGACGCTGATTATCTAAAGGGGAATGCTAGCCTGAAAATTAATAATGTAACTTTACAGGCTCATTTGCTGCCCAGGTGAATTTCACTAGAGGGACTTCAAGCAGTGAAACTGCACGTGCATGTGATATATAAAATGCACCTGTTGAAATAATGTTTCTTTTTCTAGATGTTATATTACAGGGGCATGGACTAATTTCACTTTTAAAAATCCTACCCCAATTTAAATGCTTTTCACTCCCCTGCCCCCGCTCTCCTGTTGATCTTAATAAAAATCTCTTCATTGAGGGGACTGGTTATTAGGGGAACAAATAAACTGCCCATAGCCAAGAGTACGTATAGAGCACTTTTCATCCATACAGCTCAAAGCAATTTGCAGTAAGAGGGCATGTATCCCATTTTGCACATGGTGAAACCAGAAATTCAGAGACTCAAGAAGAAAGTCATCACAGAAGGCTTAAAATACAGTGCTGCTTTTTTGAAAGCATTGCTTTTATGTAGTAGGTGTAATGTCTGCACACAAATGCAGTCATGTAAACGGGGTTCCTTTAACATGTGATATGTACAGCCAGTGCTGGGAGGAGTAAGAGAAACAGGAAAGAATGAATGGCTTTTGCTTAAATTTTGATTACTGTGAGTTCAGTGAGACAATCCATTCCTTCCTCCTTTGGTTCCTCTGTATGACCCTCACACAAGACTGGTTAGAACAAATGGATTGCTGTCAGCAGCCCATAGAAATGAAAGGGGAGCAGAACAAATTATTTTTCCACTTGATCTTTGAAAATAATTTATGCTAAAAGCTTTATTGTAGCATGTTCTTGTATCAGTCTTTGTTGGAAATTATAATCCCTCACATATGGTTTGAACAACAGATGTTGGTCCATTGCATTAACATTTTATTTGGTTTCTCCTCAGGGTTGATACTTTGCATTTCTGAGAGTTGCAGGGTCACCTCCACGTGCAGAAAGGCCCCATCTCATCACCTACTCCAGGCTGATAAAACAGCAGGCACACATTATGGGATCCGGCTGTGGGAGGGCAGATGGAGAGCAATGGGAAGTCTCTGCTTGTTCTTACAGCGTTCTCACACAGTGATTTGCTTCAGTTGCCAACCTCTGTTAAATAAACAGCCTATGCACCAAGCAGGAACTTCACTTGTACAAGGAGGCTTTTCTTTGAACCTTTCCAGGTGGGAACGTTTTCTAGCACAAGGCTCTTATTTAATGTTCATGCTGCCCAAAGGCCACAGTCAGCACTTCTGTGCAGACTTCAGAAGACATAATCGCTGTCTTAAACACCTCATGGTCTGAGCACACAGCAGTGCCCAATGGGGACTGGAGTGAGTCCGACAGATGCCACCAAGGTGACAAGTGCCTGTCTTGCTATGTTCAGTCACTCCCCTTATTAAGTCAGTGGACTTAAGTATTTTCAGCTCTTACTGGTGGTAACTTTTCCGTTTCCTCCCTCTTGGACATCTGAGGTCTAAGGTCTTTTGGGAAGGCTCTGAAGAGCTAAGAGGGAGTCCAGAAGAACAAAATGCTTCTAGCATCTAGAAAGACAAAAAGTCCACTAGTACTACCAGCATCAGAGTATCTGCAGAGACCTCAAGCCCCTGACCTGGTGGGGTTAATTGTTAAGTTTCCAGTTTCTGAGAGGTGCAAACAGTTTTATGTTTACCCACTAAAGTACATTGTGACCTGTGGCTTTATTAACTCATCAGAAATTATTTATTCTGCCTGGAGTATGTAAATTCTCTTGCACATCTTCCATGAGAAATGTCACACAGGGGTTTGGGCACAAGACAGAACACAGAGATAAAGGAGCTGAGATGGCAATGTGCCTCAGAGACCAAGTTGACCCTGGAAGTCACTGCCCAGCCCCAACTCTTTTGCTGAAGAGATAATGCACCTGTAGATATGGTCTCCAGAGCTGTCTTGAGCACCAGATCATGCAGCTGGTTAGGAGACCAGCACAGACACCTGGATATAAGGCAGATTGCCAGCCCAGCCCAGTATTAGCTCATCAGCTTTACACTGAGGCCTGTGAGACCTGGTTAAGGTGGCCCACAGCAGCATTCCTAGATGATGTTCATGCCTTGAGGGTGGTCTTTGCCTGCCTCTATGCCTCCAACTGCACAGCTATGAAGTATCCAGCAGAGCACAGCTTGGGATTGTCTGCTCCAGACCTTAGTGCACAGTCAGAATAAGTGGGATTCTGGGAAAGCCATTCACGTCTTCGCTTTCCCTTTTTTCCCCTTTCTTTTCACTCTTGCCAGGTAGGAATTTTATTGGAAGCAAGTAAGAGGTGAGGGAAAAGAGTGAGGGCATTCCAGTGGCTATAAGGAGTTCCTTCATTACTGTATTGCTGAAGAATGCTGCTGAAGTTGCCTGCTCCAGGAGGTATATAAGGATAAGGATCTTAGCTGGAAGCCTGCTTCCTTACCGGTTCCCAGAAATCAACAGAATTTAAGCAATAATAGAGTACGTTCAGTACCATATGTCAGAGTATATTGTAACACATATAAAAGGGGGCCTTATTATGCTTTGTGCTGCAGTGTCCGAGGCACTTCAGTTCAACGCCTCTCTTTGCTTATTCACATCACATCAGAGAAAGAGCAAAATGCTACGTCAGCCCAGGGCCAAAAGTTATTGGCATTGATTTCAGGGCAGTCCTTTCATGTGGGGAGGGTGTGGTGACCTATTGGCGAAAGCACTCTGACAAACCTTAAAGACATGAGTTCAGCCTTGCAACACACATAAAATTTTCCCTCTCCCCTTTCTCTGCATCTGACCTAAGTGTAAAAGAGTACCTGGACACTGAGGGGTAAGGTGGTGGCTGCCTGGGTGGCGGCTTTAATCTTGCCCTCTGCAGCTTTGGCTTCTGAAACTGGCTCGTGTTTCCTGATGGGCTGTCTGGGCTCTGTCAGACCTTTGACTCTCATGCTGTGCTGTAGAATTGCTGTGCACTCTCCTATAGTCAGGACTGTCTTTAACTTCTCTGATATTTTTTTAAGCTATCAGAGTAGCTTTTTTGTAAGGGAACTCCAAGCACCCAATGGAAAAGGAGCTATAATTAGGCTCTTCTTTCCTGACAGCAGTTCTGGATGTTGGGATTACATCTGGGTTATGCCACAGTGGGACAGTGTTGACCAGTGCTTGATTATATTATATACTCTTTCTGCAAGTGTATCTCTGTGTTACAGAACCAGGAAAACCACCCCACAATCTGTGGGTAACTGGTTTACTGTACATCACAAACAGAATGAATTCATTGTGGCCACGAAGAAGAGGCTGAAGGTAGTGGCGGTCGGAAGACAAATTCTGGACAATCCTTAGACTTTGGCATACAAAATTACAGAGTGAAAACAGATTTTACGTCAAGGGCGGTTTGTGTACTCTGTGTGTATTTGGTTTATATGGCAAGGTTTTGGCTTGAGGTGGCTACAGAGGTGGCTTCTGTGAGGAGCTCCTAGGAGCTTCCCTTAAGTCTCAGAGCCAATGCCAGCCAGTACTAAGATGGACCCACCACTGGCCAAGGCCAAGCCCACCAGCAACCAGTGGTAGCACCTCTGGGATAATATATTTAAGAAGGAGGAAAAGAAGCTACGCAAAAGCAACTGCAGCTGGAGAGAGGAGTGAGAGCATGAGAGCAACAACTGTGCAGACACCAAGATCAGTGGAGAAGGTGGGGTGCTCCAGGCGCTAGAGCAGAGAATCTTCAACAGCCCATGGTGAAGACCATCTTGAGGCAGGCTGTCTTCCTGCAGCCCGTGGAGGTTAATGGTGAACAGATATCCACCTGCATCTCACAGAGGACTCCACACTGGAGCAGATGGGTGCCCAAAGGAGACAGTGATCCTGTGAGAAGCCCATGCTGAAGCAGGCTTCTGGCAGGATCCATGGCAAGAGAAGGTCAGGCTGGAGCAGGTTTGCTGGCAGGACTTGTGACCCTCTGAGTGACACACTGGAGCAGTCATTTCCTGAATGGTGCCTAATGGAGTCAGCAAAGAAAACTATACAAAATATCACAAAAATAGAGAGATATTTTCTCAAATGTCTTCCCAGTCTTTAGCAACTTACTGCTTGTTGTCCTGCCAAGACAGAGCGACCATCTGTATATTTAATTGCCTTTGATAGATTATGAATCTCTCCAGCCTCCTTGTGAAGACGTATGATCATTTGGAACCTGTGATACCCCAGATGAGGAGCTCTGCAGATTAAACAGCTTCTAGTGTGAGGAAAAGTGTTCTTCATTTGGTCTGAACCTGCTTCCAGATAATTTAATTTTATATCCTCTATGTCCTGTGTGTAGTCAACGGGCAGTGTATACTCAAACTGCATTCACCCTCTTCCTGATTCTGTAGGATCCCATCAAATCTTCTGCTGTTTGTTTTTTTCCCAGATGAAGACTGTTACCTCTCTTAGGAAGTGTTCATTCAGGATCTGTCCTGTGCATCCTGAATGCCTTTTATTATCTTTTCTTATTGTTTTTTGAACCTTTTCTAGTCCATTATTTCTGTGGCTGTGATGCCAGGAGACCACATGACACAACTTTCAGGACACAGATGCATAGATGCACACAGTGGCAGAGTAATGGATTCTGGTTTGCTTTTTCCTAATAATTCTTAAAACTTGTTTTTCTTTGTAATAGACCATGGCACTGAAAAAATATTTTCATGGAACTATGCAGTTACATGAAAGCTGCTGTCTGCTCTCAAGAATTGGGAGATTTCTGCCACGAGCTCTAATTAGTTTAAAATGTCCATTGCAAAATACTATTTTGACACAGGAAATGTGGGATAATTAATTAGTAATTTCACATTTCTTGTACAGTAGAGCCAGATGACTCAGGTGGAAAAGAAAATGACCAACACTAATCAAACATCAGTGCAAAACTACGAATTGCCAGAGTGTCAATACCTTGCAAATGAGGTTAATCAAGCAGCAGTTATTTGAAACAGATTTTCCTCATCATATTTCTCTCATCTTTTTCTAGGAGTACAAACTTTGGAAATTATTTGACTTGAAAAGGGGTGGTTTCTGTGGTGTTAAGATGTCAACTTATGACACATGGTTTTCCAACAAAGCACTTTATTTTAAACAGATGTACAGAACATAGCAAAAAATAAACCCACAAACATTGGTTATAGAAGTGAACAAAATACCAACATGGCTCCTTTGAGTAGCTTCAGAACTGTTTATCAGAAATCCTGAGCTCAGAAGTCTGTTTTCTGCTATTCCTGACTTTCACACTCCTACCATGGCAGGTCAGATGAGAATGCTTGACCCTCAGCTATATTTCCCTGTATGTTGAAGAAACTTTAATTTCTTCACGGTGGGAAAAACCCACACATTTGATAACAAGAAACGTTCAAGGATGGCCATATTTCTCCATTTGTATAATGGATGAAGACATAAATCCTTTTGGAGGGTAACCATCATCCAATGGCATTTATTTGTGCTCGGAGGGGCTGAGGTACCAGAGCTAGATTTAACTCAGTGAACTGATGACCATGTACAAGCCTGTGGTGGTGCAAGGTTCACTGGTAGCTGCACAAGCTACTTCAGCGTGTTTGCCAGGAGGGAGTTGGCCAGCATTGCTTGTTTAATGTTAGTGCATGGTGCTATAAGCTGCTCTTGGACATTAGGTCTGCCGTGGGGACATCTCTGCAGGTGGGACCTCTGAGGTCCACACATCCACTCCAAACTCAGCAGAGTGCCTCTTTTGCTCATACTCTCTGCCAGGCGGTGTCAGAGCAGGAAGCTGGTTAGCTACATCATTAATAGGATGCTCAACCTGATGCAATGAAGCCCTGTTGAGAAATAAGGTATAATAACTCGGAGGCAGCATTAATATAATGTGTCTATAAGGCTTCTGGGCTGCAGCTGGTTTGCATCCGGCTGGCTCACAGCATGCACAGGGCAGCATGCAGCTGCTGCCATTCTTTGCAATTCGCTTCTATAAAAGGACCTCCAAACAGCTCAAAATTAGCTAAAGCTCATTGTAAGAGCTCTAATCACAGCTAGTTATGGTCTGGCTTTGAAAGACCTTGCTAGTTTTAGCTGGGAATCTCTGGATACCAAAGGCTTCACCTGTTAAGAAATATTCAACTTTTCCCAAGGGTACAGGAGACAGGAGCCTGTTATATTTTACCTCCAGGATAAAGTTCACTGAGGAGCTAGGAGTCAGGTCTGTATGTGGGTTAAATCCATGGGTACCTGCTTCACACTGCCAGTTTGTGTGATAGGAGCTTTGCTCTGTTCCCTGGTAAACACCATCTCCACAGCAGAATCAGGTAAACTGAGGCAGGAGGGAGTAATTGGCATGGCTAATCAGTCTGGAAAAAGGCGAGTTATTTTAGATAACCCTGACTTTGATCTTATTTTCAGGCTCTCTACTGAACATAAAAAGATTATAAGGCTGTTAAATGGATCATTTGAACTCAACTGAAAAGTCTATTTTGGTCAGGTATAGTATCATTAATATTGGTACTGACATACATTGGTACTTCCAGGGTCCTCTCAGGATGTCCTTACTCATGAAACACAAAGTGCAAAGCAGTCCCTGTTGCAAAAGACCTCGCAATCTTAGCCCCAGTTTTGCCTTACAGTTTGCATGGAAAAAGTTATTGCCTGCCCAGGTAGCTGCCTGTACCTGCAAACTGGGCACACATGGACTCTGAGAGAGGAACTAGTTCCTGGCTCCAGCCCCGTTAGGAAGATTTCAAAAGAAAGGTGATGAGAAGCACCAAAAGCTGTTTGTGCAGAGAAATAGGTATGAACCATGTGGGTAAGGGAGGAGCATCTGCAAGTCTGACACTGCTACAGCAACCTCCTTCGTGTGTCTTCAGTGCTTTTGGTGCAGGGCTTACTGAGTAGTTTGGAAGCTTTCTAGGTGCTAAATTTATCAATTGCAATTTTATATCGGTTAATGCAATTTATAAGTTCTTGTATGATTTCCTGGGTGTTTTGCAAAAGGAATTGGTAGGACACTTAAAGGACTTAAGGACACTTAGAAAAAGCTCATGAATTCAAAGTATCTCTAGTTCTGGTGATTTTCTTCAGAAAGCTTGTCTTGAGGCCTCAGAAAATGTGACAGCATCCAAAATTATCAACCATATTTGAAATATTCGCTTATGAAGTTTTGGCTGTAGTTACATGGCAAGTCAATGGTTAAGTCAGGCCTCTGGTGTAAGCAGCAAATTGCCCTTCTACAAGAGACACATTCTGCAAAGAGCAATTGCTGGTTTACTTCCCTATTTGGAAGCTGGTTTATTAGGGGAAAAGGGACTCAGAGGGCTGTAGACCTCATTTATTCTGCCCCTCTCCTCCCTTAGTACAACTCAACCCTGAGTGCTTTTTCCCATTTTCCTGCTTTAATTGTACTGACTGGCTTCTCCCTGCGCAGGGTCATGTCACACCAGTCCAGGGCCAGCACTGCTGCTGCTTTGCACGTTTGAGGCACCTTTGCCTCCTGGCAGCTGCTGAGACTGGAGCACAGGCTTTTGTGTGTGTGTGTGACCTCCTTTCTTCATCCCATGTAAACCATTAATGAGGCAGACTTGAGAAAAGCAGCACTCAGGGGACAGTGACAATGACATCCTGCTACCAAGTGCCAACTAGGTTTGTCACACCTTCCTGGAGATCATCTCATCCCCAGACAGAGTCTTGCTCAGACAGCTTCTCCCTGGATGAACGCTTACTGAGAGGGATTGTGTTGAGCACGTTTGTAATTGATTCAGTACTGTTGTGTGACAAAACACAATAGCTTTGTATGAGGCTTTAATATAAATCTCTTGCACTAGCAGAGCCTAGTAATTGAATCAATATACAAGACGGGCTGGAGAAGCATGATGAAAAAGTTTGGTTCCAGGTTAAATGTGAAACAGATGTTCCCCGACTCTCTTCCCTTCCCGCCCTGCTGCCTCCCTCTTTGTCTCTGCCAACTGCAGGCATGAAGTGCTCCTAATTTAAAATGATAAATAAAAAGTAAAAAAGGAAAATTAGAAAGCAATCACATGATTCTTTGGCAGTGTTAATGAAGAGTTCTTGGTAGTTGAGAACAAGGCATCCCATTTGTCAGAGCAAATGGTGGTGGCTCTGAAAGAGTCGGGAGGGAGTGGATATCACTGCATGTGAGGTGATGAAGAAGACAGACAGAGTCCCCTGGGAGGGGTTCTTCTCACCCAAAGTTTGCAGAGGGGGCTTGGGAAATCAGTGATGGTTGTGTCCAGTGCTGCAACAGCAACACACAGACACCTGGCTCTACAGCTCCTGCGAACCTTCCCTGGGACCCAGGATAGAATCAGGTCATGAAAGAGAAGCCAAAGTGGAGTCTTCTGGCATGAAGATGTCCTGTGGTGACTCTACTCTGGAGGTGCCAGGGGACTGTACTCACCCCACTGAAGATAGACTCTGGCATGAATCCAGTGTTGTCCCTACCCAAGAGGGGAGCAGAGGCATAGAGGAAGGTGGTAAACATCAGTGATGGCTCCCGTTTTGGGAGGGTGTAAGCAGACGAATCTGCCCTTCTTGCCTGCATCGAGGGGTGTGAGTAAGAAACCTGCATTTCACATTTGAGTGTCTACGAAGGAAGGTACTTTGAACTACGAACTGCTTGCTGGATTTTTATAAATTTTCCAAAGCCATAGGAGGAGCCAGTGACAGTTGAATGGTTTCATATTCCCTGTTTCTGAGAGATACAGTAAGTCTTGGTAAAGTGGTACAATCCCTGCTGGATATTCCTCAGGCTGCTTTACTTCGCTGTTACCAGACCACGAGCATTTGCGCATAACATTCTTTTTGTTTGAGTAACTCTCAACAATCTTTATTTTCCTTGGTTCCTTCTGTATCTCAGGATCAACCACCATTGCCATGGAGGTCGTCAACATCAAAGGCCTAACAGCCTTGGTGTATGAGGACTAGGGCTGACCCACAATCCTCTCAGCTCCTGCTGGTGGTTTTTTCCCCAGTCAAGGCAAATTCTCCATCTGTGGAAATGAAAGCACATGAACACACACCTCTTTTGGATAAGATCCACCTAGCAGCTGCTCTTTACCCTTCTCAAACTTAGCTGTGCTTAGACCTACAGCTCATGGCCTGGAGTAATACATAAGAAATAAGTCTATCCTCAGTTCATATCCAGGAGTCAAAGCAGATTTGCTTTGCTATGTCAGGCAAGTTATTTTCTTTGTCACAATCTCTTGCTCACATAGAATGAGACCACTCAATGGCAGTGGGATATTAACTGTGGGTATTATACCCGTGATTAAAGAAAGGGGAAATACCAGTATTTAGGAATATGATGGAGGAGGACAGTGAGAGCAAAGAGTCAGTGAGTTGTTAATTACTTTATATGTAAGTAGGCTGAATCAAATGGGATCATCAACCAAAGCTTTATCTATCTGGACAGTGAATCATTCTTTGAAATAAGTTACAGAAGGAGGAAAAAGCCTAACACTGTTCCTTAAATAAGTGACAAGTTTCCCACTTTTTTTGTTGGATGATTTCTGTGTTGAAACATTCTCAGAAATGGTTCATACTGGTGTTAGACTGGTCACCATCAAACTCCTTTAAAAACACATTAATAGTTTTTGTGTCTTTGATGTGTAGTCTGTCTGAAAACACGGGACCTGAGAAGAACTCCTTGGATCAGCAAAGATCATCACTCCTGTTCTTCTCTTGCTTGTTTAAATGTATTTTCAGACCATTATGTCTCCCTGAAGAAGTTTTTTCCAATGCGTTCCCCATTATATTAATGGACAGTTTTTAATAATTTTATGTTCTGCTACCACTGACATTAATCCTAAACACGTTTCTTTTCTTTTGGTTTATTCTCTGTGACATTTTTACAAGGAACTGTTGCATCTTTTCTAAAGTTGCATTTGATGAAGGTAAACAGGAAAGGTTCTCCATCTGCTTCAGTATCTTAGTGTGAAATTATCTTTCCTGAAAACAGGTATGTTTATCTGAGCAGAGAACTCCGTTTAAGGTCTCACCTATGCCATATACAATGCTATTACTAATTCTCTGAAACTGATTGTAATGACTCGTATCTTGTAAACTGTTGTGTTTTTCTTCCACTTTTGCATTCCTCTGACTATTGCATTTTATAAAGGCCATGTTATTTTGATAGTTCTTAGTTTTCTTAGGACTTTGCAGGACATCAGAACCTCTTTCATACCATTTTGACTCATAATCCCTCCCGATTGTGATATCAGTATGAGGAAGTGGACTACATACATGACCTTGTAACTTGTATGTGTTCTCTAATTTCCCTGAGTCTAGTGTATCCAGTGAGATATCCTAGGTACCCTCTGTATTGAAGATGGATTCCCAGCTGATCTGCTAAAGATCCTTGATGCTGGACATGTGTTTGTATGGGAATTTTCCTGTGTTTCTGCATGGAGTCTATTTGCCCTCTCCACACCCAATCAAGATTGAAGTTAGTGTCTGCCCTTGATATGCAGATGCTTTGCTTTTCCATCCGTGTGCTCTGATTAGTCTTTCTGACTTTTTAATCATACTCTGTATCATCCAACATGTTGAAAATTGAGACCAAGTTTAATTTAATTTCCCAGCGCTGCTAAGATTATCTTCCACTTCAACCTCTAGCCTTACTACTACATTGTGTCATATTTTTGTTCCCTTATTTTTAATTCTGCTTTTTATTTGTGTGGATAATGAAGCTTTCATTATTGATTTTAGTACCATTGGTAGGTTAAGTCTGGATTGTATTTTGGCAAAATGTGTTGTGTTTTTGGAGCTCTGATAGTCATTCTGCACACAAAGAAAATTGTAGGTAAATTCCAAGCACCTCATTCAAAATCCCCATTTCCCTTTTCTGCCTATTTTTCTAAGGGAAAGCAGAAGTTGCCTGTCAGTTTTTCTGCATGGAGGTAGTCTTGAGTTAGAAAGATCATTCATTTGAAGTGACCTGCCTCAAATTATTTTTAATGATCTTCTCTGTATCATAATGCACTTACAGAATGACCCCCTACTTGGTGAAAATCAGTGATTTTCATGGGGCTTGGCTCATGCTGTTAGTGAATAAGCAGCCTCCAGAAAGCTGCATGTAATGTAATGTTAGGACACTGCATGGGAAGCCATGAAAATAAGAAGTCCATCATGACAGGATGAGCAGCACGAGACCTTCAGTACATACAGCCTGATGACAAGCTCCAACTTCGCCTGAATTAAAAGTGCAGGGAGAGCTGTCTGAGTAATTTCTCAAGTGTGTTCCCTTTGCTTTTGTTGAGAGAAAGGACATGCTGTTTGCAAAATGATCATTAAATCAGAAAGCTGCAGTCTTTTATGTCTCCTGGGGGAAACTTCAGCATTGGCTTTCTCTTAACCAGATAGACAATGTTAGAAACAGTTAAGTATCAACGGCATTCTGCAATAGTCTTGGTTGCCATCATAGAGAAGGTCTCAGTAGACGTATCACTTTATAAGAAGCTGGAAATAAGGAACTAAAATACCATGTTCCTTCTGAGATTCCATTAAGTTCAGCACGTTCCAATGCCGTGAAACTAGAAGGAGTGTTACTTTCCCATTTTTTATTTCCTAGCTGGTTTTAAAACATCTGCAGTCCATTCAGGTCTTGCTCATCTATAAAAATGAGATCACTGTCTCTTTATCTTACAAGTTCTGTTGACGTATACATATATTTGTACTATATAATATAACCAGAAATTCATAAAGTTATTTAGTTTCGAAAAGGCTTTTAAAATCGTGTCCAACTGTAAACCTGACATTGCCAAGTTCATAACTAAACCATCTCCCTAAGTGCCACATCTACACATCTTTTAAACACCTCCAAGGATGGTGACTCAAACACTACCCTGGGCAGCTTGTTCCAATATTTGACAACCTTTTCAGTGAAGAAATTTTTCCTAATGTCCAATCTAAACCTCCTCTGGCACAACTTTAAGCTATTTTCTCTTCTCCTACCATTTGTTATTTGGGAGAAGAGACTGACCCCCGCCTCACTATAAGGTCCTTTCAGGTAGTTGTAGAGAGTGATAAGGTCTCCCCTCATCCCACTTTTCTCCAAGCTAAACAATCCCAGTTCCCTCGGTCACTCCTCCTAAGACTCGTTCTCCAGACCCCTCAGCAGCTTTGTTGCCCTTCTCTGGACATGCTTCAGCAACTCAATGTCTTTCTTGTAGCAAGGAGACCAGCATTTGAAGTGCAAAGATGCTGCAGAAACTGATCCAGATTGCAAATTAAATGGAAGAAATTTTCCACATTGCAGTTTCTCTAACTTCTCACTTATCGCCTGAGAGAAGAAAAGTTTGTGTCCATTTTCAACGTAACCTGATTGCTTATCTTAACTTTCAACTGGCTAACAAATCACAGCAAAGGTGCCTTATATGATTCACATGGTGCTTTTATAAGCATCTGTTTTAAATCACCTATCTGAGAGTCTGAGACATGGTCGAAAGTTGGCAAGGTGGCAGGCAGAATCGTATCTCAATCATTAATTGGCTCAGAGCATGTGGACGGATCTCAAATCATTCACATGCAGCATTTTGCAGAGCTTTTATGTCTGTGTGCTTTCCTGACGCGAGCTAAATAGATCTACAGGAAAAGCAAATGCAGCAGCTAACACTCACTCAGCACAACCCCATGCAGCACTCCATGGTGGTACTGATCTAGAGGGAGAGTCTTGGCTGGGACAAGATTTAGTGGCTGTCCCGATTTAGTGAAAAAGCAGGTTATTGCCAAAAGATGTGGAAAGCAACATTTTTGTCAGCTCCAAGCAGGCAGAGAGGGAGCAATTGAGAGATTTTTGTAGTTGAGACATTTCCCGTGAAAACCTGGTGTTCCTGCCTCAGACTCTTGATGTTGCCACCAAACTGGGACAAGGTGACCCCCTTGGTGTCTGACTTAGGAACCACAGGAATCCCAGTCACAGGATCTCTGTTCTTCTTTCACTTGATCTGCAGCCACTACAGCACTAGACTTACCTCATAACACTTAGGGGAAATTTTTGAGCTTTTTCCTGCGATATTCCTTGTTACAATCTCTAGAATTCAAGCTAGATAGCAACTAAGGTGTCTCCCTATCTATACATGTACTCTGATAACTTTCACCAGATGACCACACGAAATTTCAAAAACTTATATTACGTGCGTGAATCTGAGCAAAAATTATAAATATATTTATTTTCAATGGCATAAAACAGCAACTGGGAAAAATATTTAAATTAATAGTGTTTGTATAATATTCAAACCTCTGCTCCTCTTTCAGGAAATGAGAACACCTGTATAAACATTTGATCTGGAGAAGTTAAAGGTCACATTACCACTACGTAGTCCATGGTCTCTGAAGGTTAAAATATCCTTTTACAAACAAAATATCCTTGGCTTGAAGAGGTTGGTCAGGTATTCCCTTGGCTGCTGTTGCAACCTTTGGCCTCAGTCCTACAAACACTTACACACATGCTTAATTTTTAAGCATGCAAGTATCTCTACTGTACAGCTCAGAAGGGTGTGATGAAGTTCCACTTATTAGTTCTTGGATTCTCTGATGTTGAACACTTGATGTTTCCCAGTTCTCTGGTTACGAGGATTACTGTAGACCCAAAAGAAGACAATGCAATCCACAGATTCTCTGTTATTCAATGAAACCCTCCAGTTAGCTCCGAGATGGAGCTTCAAAGCAATCAGTTCTTTCAACAGTCAGATCTCATAGGAGTTTTTTCCTCATGTACCTTCTAATGATGTCAGCTTTTCAAATGAAACACAATGCACTGTAGTTATGAAATAGCCATTTTTGTGATTAGATACTGCATACTACATTTTCTCATTTTATATTAGGTATTTTTATATTCGGTATTTTTATATTCTTTTTTTCTATGTTACTCTTGAGGTTTTGGTTTTAGCTTCTAGTTGCACAGAAGAAGCTTTGCAGCAGCTCTACTAATATTCTTAGAGTGATACTTTTCAAATACCAGAGTGATTTAGAAGTGTATTTTCCAACTGACTTGAGTGCTAATACATCCAGTTTGAACCTTCAAACCTTATTTGAAGTCACGTGTTTTGAGAATACTTTTGGATCTGATCTACATTTTAGTAAATAGTGTTTCCTCTCAAATAATGTTTTGTAACCCTTCTGGTTACTTTTCAGATACATTATACTGTCTCATTCGTACCTTCTTCTGTTATTTTTATGTCCTCTTACACATGGCAATAATACAACTATGACAGCTTACCAGATTTCTGAGTTCCTGGAATCAATACATTTGTGATACCTATGCTTAAGTTCACATCATTGCACTCAATATGATTTGAGCTTTTCAAAGGAAGGCAAGTGACCTCTGCAATAAAACTTGTTTCCTGGCTCCGAGTGGCATTAATCAAGCTGTGTGGTGGAATATAGGCCAGAAAAAACATGGTTCATTTTAGCAGAGATTAAAAACTCACAGCTGAGGTAATTCCCCCAATATTTGTAAGACCCCACTCTGAAGAGACCATATCACCCTCATGTCACGTGTCTTTCAAAACACATAAGAGCCCCCACTGGCGCTGTCTCCAGGAGTCATATGCTATCAAAATTTTTCTGCTTTGACCACATTTAAATTGTTTATCAGAACAACATAGACTTTTCTGTTAAAAAGCCTGACTAAAGTTTCTTAATTTTTGGCACCTATGTGGAGTGCACTTTTTAAAGATTGAGTTGGCAGACTGTTTTAGTGCTGGCTAGGTCCTAGTGTCTCCACAGAGCAGTTGCTGAAGCAGCTGGGCTGCCAGTGCTGTATGCTGCACCACACTGGTGGAGGGTGGAGGTGAGATGACAGGCTTAAATGTTTAATAAAGTGCTGATAGCTGTGAAGGAGATGAAGGGCAACTGCTCTTAGCTCTGCTGGTAAGCTGCCTCTGGCTATTGCTCTCCCCCACCCCTCACCATAAACATCTGCATAATTTCAAAAGGACTGGTATTTCTGCAGTATAAAATGTATACTGGTAGCATGAACTCAGCTTGTCCTGAGGCTCTTTGTGTCTGTTACTGCAAATGTAACTACTGTTACATTGAGGAATGATCTTGCTAACTTTTATGCGGTGTCTCTACTACCTCACATTCATTTCCAGAAAAAAAAAAAAAACTCCCCAAAAAATCCCCACAAACCAAAAACCGAACAACCCAAACCCTACTCTGTCTGACTGCAAACATCTGTCTATTCAGTGTTTCACTGAGGTTATTGACCTTCATAGCTTCGTGTTCAGCTTATTGGTGCAGTAAAGATCATACTAGTCCCTTCTTTGATATCTGGCAGGGGTAAAATCAATTTCTTTGCCCTTTTGGGTATAGTAACATTATTTGCATGGAGATTCCCTTTGGCAAGTGCAACAGTATGCCCCCAAAGAAATCATCAGTTCCAGCATTAGCTGAATTTTCTAGTTTGTAAGAATGTGGCAGTGAAGATTTCCCATAAAGCTACAATTTGCATCTCAAAAAATGCCAGGTTTAACTGCCACTTGCATGTCTCGGTTTGGAAGGCACAAGATCTCCTGTTCTTGTGAAAAATAGAGAGCTATGATTTCTAGTCCTCTTTCTACATATTTCTTGCATTTTTCTGAAGTTCAGACATGAGGTAACACATTCTTAGAAGACAACTGTCGTCTCCTGGAAGTGGTGGTTCAAAAAAGATACTCATCTAACTCAGGTCTCTAAAGCCTTGAGTTGTTTAGGTTTGCTAGTGTTTTAACTGTATTACTGAGCTTTTTACTTCCTTTTTGCCAGGCAGAATTAAAGGATGGGGTTTAAGTTGATCATTTAATGAGGCTGTGAGAAAACAGAGCTGTTGCTAAAGACATTGATTTAAAAAATATATATAAGAAAATGTTACAGGGGAAAAGGCACATATTTAACCTTGAAATTTAGTACAATTGACAAACAGTACCCAAACTTCTGAATCTTGAAAAACCTTGATCAGCCTTAAGAAGTTCAGAATTTCACTCATGCATCTTTTGGAGATGTTGCTTACAGATGTAAAAAACACCCAACAATTGTGAAACCATTGAGCACCAGTTTTTGGCACTGAAGAGACAGAAAAGGGGAAAAATAAGTACAAGATGGTACTCACAACTTTCTGTACGTTCACATTTATGTCAGTGGAGACAGATCTTCTTTCCTTTTGTAAATTCTGCTCAGATGCCAAACACAAAGGAGCAGAGAAAATTATTTGTGAATGTGTATGCTGTCCCTGGAGGACCAAAAAAGGCAGCCATGAGTTAGAGAACAGATATTTCTTAAGATATAAGACTAGTTGGAAAGTCAGTAAGCCTACTGTTAGGGATGTGTTTGTGCCCAGCTGGTTGGCCAAGGCCATGTCTGACTGACAGAATCCTACCTTAAAGACTAGGGATGTTTAAAATGCCTAAGTATGCATAAATGGTATCTCCAGACCATGGGATTGATAACAATAAAGCAGATCAAGCTGTTAAGCATTCTGGAATCCTGCTGGGTTTTTTTGATTTATAGTACTATCTCCCTGTCATTTGGTGGACAGGACCACAGGGAGTTATTATCTTCATGTAGTAATTGACAGGGAAAACCTGCTCTTTAACAGGGAACAAATTTTGCAGGCAATGATATATTTGTGTTGGTAGCTTCAGCAGCTTCTCTGCCTTGCAATAACAATGGTGCCTTAAACAACTCTCTGAGCCACAAAGCCCTAGAGTCAACCCACACCAGCTGCTCCAGAACATCTCTCTGGGTACACTCCGTCCTGCTCATGGATGGCTGGGCACCGCTGCACTTTATTTTCCTGTTTGTGTTGGCTGGATGCTGCTTTCTCATAGATGTAAGGCCAAAGTTTATTCTGTTACACATGTGAAAGCAGTCACTGAGGTAGAAATGCTGTCTGAGAAAAGACAGTGCACCTTGTTGTCTTGGGCTTTCTGTTTTTGCCATGGGAGGAGGGTGATTTTCCAGAAAAGCTGAGAGTAACTTACCTTGTCAACTGAACCTTTATGAAGATCCTCACTCTGGGAATTCCAAACTCACTGCTATCTTTGAAAAGAAAACACAGCCTTTGGCTCAGTACTTCTGAACCTTGCACGTGTAACACCAAAAACTGGGCACTTGATGTTAGCTACGACATAAGACCACTGTGATCTGGAAACCCAGGTAACCCCAGACATGTCAGGACATGCAGTCAGGTAAATGTCATGTTTGTGCAGAGACTGAGCTCCTACCCATCCACAGCTTTCCCAGAAAACCAGGCACACATTAACATGGCTCAGAAAGCTCACTTTGAGATGCTGTGTAATAGCAGGATCTGGACTTGCACATGAAACAACTTCAAAGTGTGCAAAGAAAGCAGAATCTGGGTTTAGAAGAAAAGTTTCTGAATTACTCCGTGAAGCATTTGTAATATCCCAGATGGCTGGAATCACATACTGGGCTCAGTAGCATGTTGGACCTTATTTATCAAAGGACAATGACATAATAATAATAATAATAATAATAATAATAATAACAACTAATTAAAAGCATGTGCCATACAAAGACATAACAAATGGTTAGAGCAGATAATTTTGAAGACGTCTGAGAAAGTTATTTTGAAGATGTCTGAGAAAGTTATATTAACATAATTTTAATATAAGAAAGAAGTAAGATTTCTAGTTAGAATATTCAACATGGATGTAGCTGGACAAAAATTTCTTGATGCTAAGAAAAGCAGATTCTTCTCTGGCGCATCTTCAGTATAGCTCAATTCAAGGGAAATAAACCAATTCACAGCAGCTCAAGAGTAATGATATATCTGCCTACTTCAGCTTGCGCTTGCAGCGCTGAACAGGCAGTCATGAGTTAACAGCAGATAAATCACCCTTATAAATAGCAGTTTGTGCTCTCAACTGCCGGCTGCAGGTGGTTTTCCCAATCCCTCTTCCCTTAATGACAGGGAGAGCTGAGCTGGTCCTTTTACCTCCAATGGGACTGCAATTTATTGGGAGTGGAGAGCACACAGCACTGCTCAGTAGGGCCTCCCTCTTTCATCACAGCAGGACCTTTCTCCGCATCATCTTGTCCAGGAAGCATAAAAGGTGCAGTTAACCTTACTAGCAGTGCTTGGGGGACAAACTGGATGGCTCTAGGGGTTATCAGAGCTGTTCAGAAACATTGCAAAATGTGTCACTTTTTGAAAAATGTATTTCTAAATATGCAATTAAAGCGATGACAGCTTCCTAGAGATTGCAGTGTAACATATTTAAAATGTTATGATGTCTTTGTGCTGTGTACCAGTCTTTTATGTGCAGCTAAACAAACTGTGATGGAAGAGGTTTAAGTATTCATTTGAGAATAGGTCATTATAAGTACATCCATATTTATGATCAAGATGTATAGGACAGCATCGTTTCTGGCTGCATAGCTATTATTCAGCTGTAATTGCAAAAATACAGCCTGACAGTTTTGGTATTCAGTTGCAAACTTTAATGGAGCAACTAATCTGATTTACCTTTTAAGACCTGAGAACTCTGGTCTTGCTTTAAATGATTTCTCTTAAACACTTCTGGTTGAAGTATTTTTTTCATGACAGTGACTTTTTATGCAGATCACTGACAGAATAAGAATTTTGAATAGTTTTTTTCAAATACCAAATTATGCTCAGTGTACTGTCTAGGAATTGCTCTTTAAAAATCTGTTGACCGAATGCATAAATGAATGACCAATATGAATAGAAAACATGTCTCATTAACTGTAACCTGGTATTTGTATATTATTCAATATAGTTAAGCCAAGAAGTACAAATACAAATGTTACTTTAATTCCAGATTAATTATCTATTTCTATTGTTTTCAGGTGCACAGTAACTTATACCCATAGGCTATGTTATTTCTGAGTCCCAGAGAGATCTAACAATCCAAATGAAGCATTATATCAGCTAATTTTGACATTAGGAGTATTTCCTAATTCTCACATAGCTGAGAATTGACTTGTTCATCTTTTATGAGAATTCAAACTGATTGAACTTTCTGCTTTAAATGTCAGAATTAAATCTTCAGGGAACTGATAAGTGTAATCTAAAAGCCTTATCTTCATGCTCAATCCTCGCTTTCAAGTTAAGCGATTGAATATAATATGCCCCTTAGAACTCCCTTCTGCTGTTCATCTGGAGGGCTACAGAACCATGATTGTGTGTAATGTACCTGATGATTATTTCATGTGCCATGTACCACAGAAGTGGAGAAATAAGTTGCAATGCATCCATACATATATGCACTTATAAGCTATTAAGGTACGTGTATTCATGTTAATAGTCATTACACTTAAATACTATTCCAAGTAATATCCATGTAATGTAACTGGTATTGTTCATTAATATTAAGTTGAGATCAGCTTTATGACACGCTGAGATGCAGGAGCATGTGGTGCCTTTTAAAATGCATGACTGCAACTAATTGCTGTATGTGCATGTGGTGTCAAATCTACTGAGGTGGCAAAACCAGAACTGTCAAGAAAATAGTTGGAAACTTTAGCATTTAATTTGTGGAGTAATCAATTTCTAGTTAGAAATTATGACTCTTCCTGACAGACTAGAAACATTCCAATGTTTCATTTGAAAGTACTGAAGAACAGACCAGAGGGTTACTCCTATGTAGGCTGTTTTGTAGCTGCTAATCTTTTAGGAGAGGCATTAAACCTTTGAAAACATCTAGTGTGGACAATGTAGTTAAAAGGAAATGGCAGCCAGCTCTGCAAAACATATGATCATAGGCTAAGTTTCATGTACCGTGTGTTTGAAGAAAAGACCACTGTCTGCACTCCTTATGAAATCCTGCAAGATAGACTTGCGGAGTAAGGTTTCCATCTCCTCTTGCTCTGCTTGGGAGCAACTGTGCTCTTGGAAGTTTTCTAAACCGTGAATAAAATCCAGAAAAAGAAGGAAACCACATGCCAAATCACAGATGTCCCATACTTCCTCTGAGACAGGGGTTCCCAAGAGAGTGACTTCTGCAACAATGTGGGCTCATACAACAGAAATTTCCATAGAGATAGGGGAAATCTACCAATTCTCTGCCAAGTTTGAGCAGTTAGTATTTGGAAGCTCCCACAGGGTGTGTAATAAGTAACCTTGAGCAAGAGACCCTTAAGGCTGGAGCCAAAGGAATTCCTCATACTGGAAAAAAATTGCATGGAAAGCCCCTTTAGTGATGGGTCTGAGAAGACTGATCTTTAGTGGAGAACTGTGACTAAATTGCACTGAGATGGTAAAATCCTTTCCTTTTATTCAAGTTCAAACAATTTCCCAGCTGGAGTCCATCAAATCGGAAAGCGGATACAGTTCAGAAGAAGGTGAGGAGTTATGGGACTTATAATTTTCTTTCCTGAAATTTCCAAAGACTTTTTTTTTCAAAGAACTTATTTACTGCCTTTTGTTAGATGATAAAGACTGAGACAAAAATGTGCAAGAGAAAAATAATGGGAATAGGGTAAAATGAAAAAAAAAGTAGTCTCGAGGTAAGCTACATCTTCTGATGTCCATTCTTTCAGAAGAGACTTCCTTAAAAAGGAATAAACAAGTGTTTTCTCCATGGCATTGCATGTGTGTGCACACACAACATAGAATTCCTGAGTAATGAGCAGAATAAACAGAGTCTATGTGTTTGGAAGATTATTATCGGACACTTTGATAATATCTGTTTGGGTGCTCATCTTGGCATGCTTATGGAAAATGCACAGCACTGGCAAAAGAAGTGTTCTGTTTGTCTGTATGGCATGACTCACAATAAGCAAGAGGATGGGATTACTCGTTGTGTCGTGGTAACATAAGGGAAAAAGTAGGAAAAAAATTGACTTAATGGAGAGACCAAACTCCAAATGAATAAGCAGCCTGGTAGCTACTATAATGGCTCAGAGCAGTGTCAGCTGCAGTGGAGTGTGTGCACTTTTGCAAAGGGGTGTGTGCATCTGTGCCGACATAAAGGTGTGTGCAATCATCCATCTATAACTAGGGACTGTCTATTGGATACTAGGAATTAGATTTGGTTGCCTCAACACAGATATTTAATCTTGGCATCCAGCTGTGACTGGCAGATGTGACAGTGGACCGTCTGGACACCCAATGTCCTTCTGGGCCAGCAGCTAGAGAGCAGGTAGAATCATAGAATGGTTAGAGTTGGAAGGGACCTTGAAGATCATCCAGTTTCAATCCTCCTGCCACAGGCAGGGACATCTCCCACTAGCCCCATCCAGCCTGGCCTTAAACATTTCCACAAATTTCCACATCCACAAATTCTATGGGCAATCTGTTCCAGTGCCTCACCACCCTCACAGTAAAGAATTTATTTCTAGGATCTAATCTAGATCTCCCCTCTTCTAATTTAAAGCTGTTACCCCTTGTCCTGTCACTACACTTCCTGACAAAGAGTCCCCCTCCAGCTCTCCTGTAGGCTCCCTTCAGATATTGAAAGGTAGAAAATGCTTATTTGGTGAAACTCTTCAGAACGTGAATGTAAAAAAGACCCAGGTATAATCTTTACAATACTGACATAAGCCTGCTAAAATCAGTGATACTTCTCTAGAAAGTACAGGTGCAGAATTTTGTCATCTATCTTCCATTTTGTGACATTGCATTCTGTCACTGCACTCTACATTTGATAGAGCAAATAAATAAACTTGCACATAAATAACATTTCTGTCAAAATCCCTATAGAGGAGTAAACAGAAAGCTGAAGGCTTGTCTGTAACTGCTTGTTTTCTCCAAGACAGTCCCACTTTCAAACAAGAGGAAAGGAAAATACAAGGGCAAGTGTAGGGTCCTGCATCTGGGGAGGAATAACCCCCTGCAGAAGTACAGGTTGGGGGCAGATCTGCTGGAAAGCAGCTCTGAGAAAAAAAACCTAGGAGTCCTGGTGAACAAAAGGATGACCATGAGCCAGCAAGGTGCCCTTGTGGTCAAGAAGGCCAATGGCATCCTGGGATGCATCAAGAAAAGCGTGACCAGCACGTCAAGGGAGGTTATCCTCCCCCTCTGCTTTGCCCTGGTGAGGTCTCAGCTGGAGTACTGTGTCCAGTTCTGGGCTCCCCAGTTCAGTAAGGACAGGGAGGCTGGAGAGGGTACAGCAGACCACAAAGATGATTAGGGGCTTGAAGCATTTCTCTTATGAGGAAAGGCTGAGGGACTTGGGTCTTTTTATTCTGCAGAAGAGAAGACTTATCAACATCTATAAATACTTAAGGGGTGGGTGTCAAGAGGAAGGGGCCAGCCTTTTTTCAGTGGTGTCCAGTGAGAGGACAAGAGGAAACGGGCACAAACTTGTACAATAGAAGTTCCATCTAATCCTGAGGAAGAACGTCTTCACTTTGAGGGTCGCAGAGCACTGGAACAGGCTGCCCAGAGAGGTGGTGGAGTCTCCATCTCTGGAGACATTTGAAACCCACCTGGACAAGTTCCTATGCAATCTGCTCTAGGAGGGTGTGATTTGACAGAAGGGTTGGACTAGATGATCTTCAGAGGTGCCTTTCTACCCCATCTCATTCTGTGATTCTGTGAAAATGAATAATACTAGAAGAACTTTCTTGGGACACAAGTTTTTAACATTTTGCCAATAATAAAATATCCAAGTAAAGAAATATAAGAATTTAGATCAGAATGTTTCCAAATAAGTATTCCATGTCACAACTGCACATTACTGGTAAATGACCATATCCAAGAACACTGGGGTGGATTGGAGATTTCGTTTTTATTTCAAAATTTTTATGCCATGGAGGTCTATGAGGCTGATGGAAGTATGTTTGCTGCTACTGAATATGAAAGGCCAACATGCTATCTCAGCCCTACCAGCTGCCAAGTTTACTCCAGCAAAGGCAACTATTGAGAATTCCTCCTGACCGGGGTATATGGAGGTGAAGAAGTCCCTCTATGACTTACCTACTCACTAATTATTACTTTACAAATTCTAATTAAGACTTTCTGATCTGAGATTTACAATACAGAAGCCTTCATGTTAGGTTTTCAGAATAACCAAGGAGTCTTCTTAGGGGTGTTTAGCTAAGGAAAAAAGATGTCTGTGAGGGTGAGAGATGAGGTATAGCTGTGGTGACAGCTCGGTAGCTCACAATGTTCTTCACTATTCTGTCAGCAATGTGCAGACACTTCTATTCACATAGCTACTGCCATTGTAACACAACACAAGTTGCAAAAGCAACTAACATTTTAAAGGCCCTTCAAAATCTGAAGAATTGTCCAGGAGAATTAAGTTACAGAGAATTCTGTTTTTCCGGTAAGAGTTTGTCACCCTCTATTTTTTCAGGGTAGTTTCAAGAGCCGCAGAGTCTTTCATTCCCAAACCTGCAGTATTCATGGAGTCCAAACAAATTCCGTAAGCTTGTGTTGGTGGTGGCAGTGAAGTGGGCCATGGTGAGAGCACTGATCATTCCCCCCAGCTGAATATCTATTGGTTTGTTGTCACTGATGCAAAATATGGGTCTAGAGAGGAAGAAGGGATACTGAGTCTGGTCTGATGATACTGTTCATATCTTTAAAAGTCACCGCAGTTCTGATGGGAAACCCTAGAAGAAGTACAGCACATCAGCAGAGAGCTAGAGTCACTGTAAGTGCTGTGTGCCAGACAATCTGACATTTCCTCCCCAGCTGCTCAAGCCACCCAGATGTTTCCATGCAGAATATCATGATTTACTGGCAGGCTGTGGTCGCATCACCAGAGAAGAAAATCTATAATTTTTCAGCTCTGAAAAAATCCCTTGTGTAAGTTTTAGGGAATTTTAATTCTCGGATTTTCTCTTCCTGGATTGTTATACGAATATAACAGAAGATTTATTGCTTTGCAGACAGCAGATAAAAGGGGATTCCAGCAACCACTTGGACGTCATTAATTTAAGCCCAGGAGTAGTGGAAGTGCCTTGACTCAAATAGATTAGCCATGATCATTAACTTAACTCCAGTCCCTCCCAAGAGGATGACTGATTTTCAAAATTCCCAAGCATTAGCTTTGATGGACTTCTAAGAGAAATTTGTTTTTCTTTATTGAGATGTCTTTAAATTTGACCCTCTTTTAAAGTCAACTGTAACAGGACCTGGTGCTGAGAGATGCCAGGAACTGACCACCTGCTCCCTAGCATTCTTTATGGGAACTGGAAAAAAAAATGACTTGGTCTATCGCAGCTGTAGAGTTTAGGGTACGGCAAACTACATGTCGAAGTGTAGTGCTTCTGCTCTAAGCTTTTAATAATAAAAAGGTGCTTAAAATTAAGATTCAAAGACTGCAGAGATTATGCGGTTACAGAGGTAGGTGCTAATGCATCTTAACAGTGTGAGAAGATCAAAGTTAATTGCTTCAGCAACCAAGGAGGGGTTTAGAAGTCCAGCTTTTGGCATGTACTTCTGAAAAATCCTGGCCTGTGTTAAGTATAACTGAAAGGAATGCAGCTTTGTAACACAGAAGTCCTTGCACATGGGAATATTGTTTTCCACATGCAAACAGTGTGTGTACGCAGACTGATGCTTGGATGTATATATATATATGTATGTACTTGATCAATGCTTTTTTTTTCTTTTTTCATTTTTTCTGTCAGAGCATTAGTAAATTTCATTACAGCATGTATTACCCTAAGTACCGTGTATAAGGCACTGCAGATATTTTTTTTTCACTCTTTTTGGCACTAGTTGTCTTTCAGCTGAAGCTCTAAATCCAGTTTCCAGGCCCACACTTCTATGAAGCTATGGACAAGTTGTAGATTGTTCAGAGAAAGGGAGCAAGGACGACAACAGTCTTGAAAAACATGACCTTTGGAGGAAGGTTTAAATGATAGAGTTTGTTTAGTCTAGAGGAGCAGAGACTACCGCTGACATGATAACAGCTCTCTGATATGTATAAAGTTATTATGAAGAGGGCAGTGATAAATTGTTTTGTGAACATTTGAGAGCCAGAAAAGAAGCAACTGACCTTTCAGCAAAGAAGATTCAGGTGAGATTTTAGGAAAATATTTTTTTATAAGCACACTTAAGCATTGCAACGTGCTACTGAGGGAGCCAGTGAAAGCTTCTGATGCAGATTTCATCACAAACATCTGTCGGGGATGGTCTTGGCAAATGGGAGACTTGGCATCCAAATAAGGGGATTGTCTAAACAGCCTTTGAAGTCTCCCATTCTGGTTTACTTTCCTGTGCCTGGAAATTTTCTTTGTGCATGTCTCTTGTTTTAAAACTGTAAGAAATATGAAGGTTTTAAAGCTGGTGATTTGAAGAGCTTCAGTCATGATGTGTACAATCCCTGTCATGTTTTCTCATTTGATATTGAAGTCATCACTGGAGAAGGTGGCCTGGCAGGAGCTTCCTAGTGTCTCAGCAGGCCCTGGAGCATGTCTTGAAGGCTCCTGAGCCACTGCAACGCTTAGGGCTAAGTGCCAACGAATCTTTTATGGCAGTTTAAAGCAGTTTTTTGAAGCCATCCTCCGTTTTCTTGTGTGGTCCCTATTGCCTAGTGTGACAGAATGAAGGTGCCCTGGAGTGCAATTCCTACGTACAAGAAACAGCTACTGCAGGTCTTGCTGTGCTGAAAGAAAGTAAAAAGTTTTCCTTTCTTCACGTAAGAGAGTGTGATTTGAGACAGGTAGGGACGGAGAGGCTTGAATACATAATGGTGCAGATTTGTGAGGTTTTTTCCTCCATTAGGTTTTAATGGCTCTGTAACTTGATAGCAGCAAAGCTCTAATGCCAGCTGTTGTTTCCTGTTTTTTAGGTTGCTATAGGATGGGAACAATGGGGGAAGATTGTTACTTATGTTGCTTTGATACTGTAAATTATTATCTGGAAGAGTCGATGATAAATAAATGCTGCTGGTTTGGTTTCACTTGAAGCTTCCTCAGAAGTTGAACAGCAGTCATCAAAAAGACATATGTTTTTCATGAAATATACGTTGTTCGTAATATTTGTTTTTCATGAGAAAAAATGCCCCATTCTGGAACTTTTCTGACATTTCTGTGCCTTTTAAAATGTTATTATCTTTTAACAAAACATGAGTCGTCATCTATTCTAATTTTCTCAGTTTATTGTTTTGTGATTGTTGTTTTATCATTCTCTCCTCCAGCTCCCCTTTTCCCTCATTGTGTCGTAAACTTACCAGGCCCTGCAGCGCGCAGGGAACTGATGGTGTGAGAGCACATGTGCACATACTTGGTGCTTATAAGGATGCCACTTATGCCGCTTGGTCCTTTAACTGTAGCTTATGGTTTTTTTTGCCTTTGAAACTGTTTCTCACATCTTGTTTCTGTTATTACTCCTAGTGCAGAACTGGGTCCCATCTTTTTTTCTCTTTATGTTCTGTCAGAGGATGACTAGCCAACAAAAATGTATCTTCTACTCTGGTGAATTTTGTTTCCTTTGACAACAGCATCTGTCTCTCAGTCCTCCTGGATCTGATCCTGGCCTTGTCTTTCTCTATTATTCCGCAGCTGTGGTCAGGTTTATGTCCATTGAATCTGTATTGAATGATGCATGCCAGTCACACCTTGCTATTCTCTGCAGTTATATGAAACTGGATTTAGAAACGCAACCTGTGTGCTGGCCTCAGACCCATCTCCTGCATTCTCCTAACTTTTGTTATGTGCTGTTGGTCATTGCTCTTTGAAACCTCCCTTTCAGGTACTTGGGAGAGTGCACAGCAATGCAAATCAGCATTTTCTCTGTGTGTTTGTGCCTTGCCTTTGCAGTCAGACTTTTTATTATGGTTTCTGCTTTCTGATTTGTGTTATTGTTAACCTTATATTGTGCTCAAATTTCCATGTGGCACTAGGGGGTTTAATTGTTCTGTGTTTCTTTGAGGCCTTTTGCTGTTACAAAATAAGGTTACGAAAGTTGCTTTCAGTTTCCTGGCTACAGCTGATACCTGTATGCTGCCAGCAGACCACTTTTCTGAACCAGCGGAGCTGTAATCCACTGCAGCAATATCGTTTGCTAACGTACAGAATGCTCTGCTCTTTTCTCCACAATATCCATCTGAGCTTTCAGAAAGCTGTAAAATCTTTGCTTTTACTGTAAAGCCTCTTTGCTAGTGCACATGATGTCCGTGTGGTTTGCTTTAAGATGAGTACTCAGGACTACAGAGTGGGTGAATCCCTCTGTTTTGATGATGTCAGATCTTAATTTGGTGAGATTACTGATAAACCACCTTGAAATGGAGTCCTACCTTGCACATACATCCTGACATCATCTATGTAGGGTAAAATATAGTGTCTCAGGGTAGATTTTCTTGTAAGGTGGCCAGGCTCAGACATTGAATTGTTAAAATCTGTAGAGTCTTGTCCTGGAAAGAGACTTACTGGTTGCCCTAAAGCATGGAGTAGCAGCAGGTCTAAGGCAGCAACCTCTTTTCACCTCCTGGCTGGTGACTGCATAAAAGGCATTTGCTTACAATTGCTTGTGGAAGGTTTTATACAGTACTTTACAAAACTTGTGCCATTCAGCCAAAAGTGAGTAGAGGGAGTCCATCCATTCTAAATAGGGTGATCTAAAATTGATATCCTTATCCCAGCATCTTTCTGAGCATGCCTCCTTTCTCTGTTGGTTGTATCTTAGTAGATGCTGTAGGCTGACTTTACATGGCCACTGATCCTACAATCCTGAGGCATCATATGTTCACTTAAGCTGTTCTGTAAGGCTGTGGTATTTTATGACAAATGCTTTCCTTTTAGTTTTACTCTTCTAAATGCCTGTTCTTTGGTCTATGACTTTCTTCATATTTTTTCACTTTGCTTTAACTGCCTCAAGGAGCCTGCTCTTTTGATAAATGTGCACAAAGTCCATAGAGTTGGCTTCTCCTATTGGTTGCTGGATTTGCTTCGCACTTTCTCATCCAGGCATTTCCCAATAGTTGCGTCTTTCAGAATTCCCTGGATGTTGAGGCCCGGTGACCTCAGTCCTAGTGGACTCCAGTTCATCAATCTTTAGCCTGCCATTCACTTGCTGGCGCCTGGTCAGGGTTTGTCATAGCTGGATACCGTGATCTCCAACTGCCACGTCATTAGTGTCTTGCTTGATACACAACAGACCAACTGTGAAGGGTAGCTGGTCCCCTTAGTTTGTGCAACGTTTTCTCATTCTTTCGTTCTTCTGGCAAAGCCCTTGAAGGTGTCTGGATTCTTAGTAGGTATTGCTCTGTCTTTCAGTCTGGATTGCTCACCTGGAGTCTATGCGTGGGTCTGCTGATTGCTGTCAACATTATGTCCCTTGGTTTATTTTGGTTTACCTGCCTTTGCAGGCTGCAAGTATTTTTCCTAGGGTGAGATTAGCTTGCTTACCCAGTCTCTCCGGTGAAATGGATTAGGTGTTCTGTCTCCTATAGTACTTATTTTTACAACCTTTTACTATGTATAAGCATAATAAATATTTTTTCCCTATTTTAAGCACAAGTGACTCTCTAATTACATTCTGCACTGTCTCAGGACTTAAGTTGCAGTGATGAACTCTACTTACTGATGTGCTGCAGCCTTGATGGGGTTTGTTCCCATATCCATATATGTTCCCTATGTCTTCTCCAAACTCACCTTTCTCCAACACCTACTCCTTTCCCCAATTTCCATGCAGTGGTTTAGCCTGTCTGTTCACTTTCTCCCAGTGACTTCTCTAGTGGATGCTAATGAACAGATTCCTAAGAAAGGTTGTATATATCTTTTATGGAAAATAACATTTTTAATCATCTATTGCATCAGGAATATATGAGTCTTGTGTGGGAAGTGAAAAGTCATAGTGGCATTGAGGTCTGAATTATCACTTCATTTGAGCATAATAATGCCCAGCTTCTCTTTGGCAAGTTAACCTTTCGTCCTAAATTCAGTATATCCTTCCACCCACTCTCTTGACCTTCAAAAGATGGCCCTATGCCATTTAATTCCTCAATCTCTGTCATGAGAATGAAAACAAAGGCTTTTTTAAAAAGGAACATTACACAGTAAATGCTCAAGGGGATCACTTGGGCTTGAGTTTGTCTTATTTCATCTGCAACTCAAGCCTAGAAAACTACTGTGACTTCAGATGTCGCTTGAGATTATGCTTAAATCTGAGCACATATTTAAGTGTCTCCCCAGAAAATCAGTTTTATATGAGGCAGGTGTGGAAGAGCCACAGGTTTAAGAATAATATTCAGGGACTTCTGCATGCCTCTGAAGGAAATTCAGTGCAGCACATCCTAGAGCCCAAATGAGGAATCTTTCTAGTCGTAAGGGTTCCGTGTAAGTGCAGGGGTTTCCCGCAAAACACTTATTGCCGGACTGGGACCCACATAAACAACAGAATAAATTTTTCTGCATTTCTGTCTCATTGTAGTGTGTTCCCAGCAAAGGTTTCAGAGGGTGGACAGATCCAAAGAATGAGGCAAAGTGTGCACTTGATGCTTTTTTTTGCTGATTGGAGACATGGGAATGGATGCTGATATTTTGGAAACTGTGAAACATGCTTCCTAACCTAAACTGTTTCCTGATTCTCATGTGACTCAGAGACAAGTAAGCAGATCTTCTCTGCTTGTACTCCAATGGTATGTAAATTACTGAAACTGCACAGGATGGTTTAAATTAGTTCTGAACAATAGAGCCTATTCAGGCTTTTGGTGAATCTACTAAATTCTTTTTGTCTGGTTATAAGAAGCCTATATTTGTAAATGAATGGATTTTCCTGCCATTTTTATATTGTTAATAACTGAAAATACTTTACAAGATTGTATTTTACTACAGGATTAATTTGTTTGTTCCAGTTACCAACTTTCCATTAAATATTTTTACTAAAATTGATCGCCCTATTATATGTTCATGCTAATTAAATAAAGTCTCAGAATCACCATCTACTAAAGCAGAGGATGTACTTTGGTGGAGTAAAATCTGCCATGATAATGGACAGAATATGAATTCCTGGCTGGGCTTTGTGTACTCCTGTTGCTCTGTAGGCTGTGATGGGAGTCAATACCTGTTCAGATTTAGTGTTGTGAAAGATAAGAACTTGAACTATAGGTTAATTTCCTTACTCAGCCTTTACCCCGGCGGAGGCGTAAGAAATGTGTACCATGTGCTAGAGAAAACCAAGATCCTTTTTTTTCCGCATGAAATTGTGCCCACAAAATTACTGCCAAAGTCTATTGAAGTAAACTGAGCACTGAAAGGCAGTTGGCTATGTGGCCATTTAATACATGAAATCTTAAAAATTAGGAGTACACTGAGGAATAAGGGTTACTTACACACAATGGATAATTTTGCTTGCAAATGGCCAGTTTGTCACTTGACTAATTGCTTTTATGTGCAATTATTAAAGTAATTTGTACTGAATTGAAAATGAAATGGTTTCCAAAAGAGTCTTGACCTGATCATTTTGCAAAAGAGTCTTGATCTGATCATTTTGTCCTCTTCTCAAAGGTACCGATAGTTATGCAGTTGCTGCCATTTGCCCCAAAGCTGACTCTGTTTCTGCTATTGTTGGTTATATTTGGACAGTGTAGAGCATGGAGGATTTCTGATTTATACATGGGACAGCTGGGTGGTATCACAGGGAAAACATCCTAATTGTCCTCCTTTTGACAAAATCTATCATTGGAGAAATATATTGTGTTTGTTGTGAGTGCAGGAACATGAAGTGAGAGCCCACATGGAGGCTGCAGTAGATAGAAAGTAGAGCTACAGAAGATTTGGGAGAACCAACAAATGTCAAAGATACTTTATATCACTTCTTATTTCACTGAGTTAGAAATAAAATATATATTTTAAGCTTATAAAATGCCCATTGCTCTTTCCCATGCTCTCAGCATGGCCCAAAAATCATTGCCAACACATCGAGCAGCTCCCAGAACCCCCTCAGGAAGTTCCTTCTTTTGCCGCTGTTACTCTGAGAAGACAACCTTTCAAACTGCAGGTTTCATCCCTCCGATTGCACGGCAGTGGGAGGTTGTTAGCGCTTGGCACTGCTGAAATCAACAGCCTGTTTGAGCAGACCTTGGGGTTCTTTGTAGCTGTGGGCAGAAAGCAGCCGTTTCTGCTGCAGAGGCTATGGCATGAGAGGCTCCTGCTCAGCAGCTGATTGTAGCCAATGCTGGTTACTGCTGGAAAGTCTTACTCCACCAGCAAAGCCTCCTGCTGGAGACATGGTTTATAGGGGCAAAATTTATTCTCCGATGTACTTCTTTATCACTCCCATAAATACATTTGCTATATTGCTAAATGGAGAGGAAGACAAAAGTTGTCTTTACAGGGGAATTTTTACTGGCACGGATATATTGGCTTGAAATGGGGAATGTCTTTGCACCCCTAAGTGATGAACATAAGCTAGCAAAAGCACAATGCCACTGTCAGTAGAAGAGCTTTGTAGCACAGGAGCTTTGATTTCAGGACTGGAAATAAATATACCTACATATTTACATACACATATGTATGTATATAGAAGTATATATGTTTTATAATACTGATATGTGTATAAATATTTTGTGTAATATGCATATATGTAATTTCTAAACAATTTCTAAATCAAACTCCTTTACTGTGACTTTTTTTAGATGATCCAGAAATACCAACCTCATCACGAATGCAGAGAAATGGAATATAACAATATAAGGTTATATGTGCATGTTCAGTTTCACATTTTGTCTAAATCCCAGAGGTGCAGATAAGCACTCTGGTCACACTCAACAGGTCATGCAGAAGCACAAGAGTACTATTTGCAAAAGATGTTGTCATTGTCCGTGCTAGAAGTCATTGTCCTTTCTAGAAAGGGTTTTACAGCCAGGACAGAGCTTTTAAAACTGTTAATTTTTTTAATTAGTCAGGGCTAGCCAAATGGATCTATTCACATTTAGACGCCAATGAAAGGGAAAAAAAGTTAGAGATTTTTGGGGAATTCTGTTTGTAAGTGTTACAGTTGGAGTCTGGGTTGGACCTTTTGGGACAGTCCTTTATTTAGGTTGACTATGTACACAGAGTGTCCTTCTGGGATTCTGAATGACTATGAGAAATATGTGTTTTCTAATGACCCCTTTATGATCTAAAAGGACATGTAAACTTGCATTTTGGCATGAGTGGCTTGTGCGGAATGAAGGGGACTTTTGCCTTATAGAGAACTGTGTGAGATTATAAATACTACTGCATGGGTAAGCTACTCTTAATTAGTTTCTGTTTGTTGCTTGGCCTGGCTGGGAACGTTAATAGCTGTGTGGATCTGCAATGTAACTCAGTGAGACTATAAGCTTTCTTAACTTCCCACCACTGCCAATTCTTTGACACTGACTGACATCCTGAAACAAGGAGCAGGATGGCCAGACAAGAAAGTTACTTATTGAAACAATGAGTTTCCTGAAATAAACAGAGCAGTTTTGCATCAGCAGGCCTGTTCCATCCCTGGAACAATGCTGGGCATTTGCATCGGCTAAATGAGGTTAGTGTTTTGCAAAGTCTTCTGGAAGTCTTCGTGTCACTATGGGCACCAGCAGATAAAGCCAACGTGATAAGGACTGAGGTCATGGAGAAGAGAAGGGAAGGAAAGTGAGATCTGAATCAGATATTTAAACTGCTGTGATAGTTAATTAAAATGATGTAATTGCTCTGATATTAGTTTCTTTCCATTCCCCTGACATTTACCTCAAATCAACTCTTTGTTATCTAGTGCTTTCACTCATTTTCTCAAACCGACAGAGAAGCTGCACTAACACCCTGAAGCTACTCTAACTGTCCTCAGAGTGGAGCCAAAATTCTTCAGTCTTCAAATTGAAAGCCAAAGGCATGGCAGGAAAAAAACACAAATTGGGAGAACCTTGTTGAGTTTTCTTCCAAAGACAGTCCCCAAATTAACATTGTTTTGTGCAATACAGTGTGGCAAAGACTAGATAAAGCTTTTTAATTTTGTTTCACAGTTGAGTTGTTTCTTCTCAGAGTCAACCTTGAGTTACTTTCAAGAAAGAATTAATTCAATTTTGGTTTCTTTGTTTGTCAAATAACAATGAAGTCTTGGTCTCCTTTTTCTTCCATTGTCTTTATCATTGATGACTACTGAATATTGGTACACGTGCGTGCAAACAAATATATATGGTTTTTTTCTTTACAGGTTGGTCACAAATATTCCAGATTAATGGTGTATGAGCTAAGTCCTTTGGTGGCACAAGCTCCCTGTTCATACCCTGCTCCCCCTGGTCTGAGCACATAAGCACTGACATTCACATCACATAAACTGCTGCTCTTCTGAACACTCACATGAGCCAAGGCAGTCTCCTTTCATATATTTTAGAAGCAGAAGGAGGAAAAACCCCATGACATATCCTACTAAAGCTACAAGGGATTGGCTGAAGGTTTTCTGAACACTTCTAACGTGCCCATTTTCAGGACATGAGCAAAATCATCTCCCAAGGCATTTGGTATTTAGGCTCTGAGTTGTCTTTTCTAAAGCACTCTCTGCATTTGGTGTCACATCCACTTCTGAATTGTCCCTGGTATGTCCCATCCTCCCACTGTCCTAAAACTGGGAAGGCAGTGGTATCAGGTAACTCCCTTCAGCCCTGAAGACACTCACTTCGAAAGAAGAGCTTGTTGTGATTGTTGGGCAGAGAGAGACCATCCGATCTGTCACTGCTCTGGTACTTCCTAGCTTTATCTATTTGTACTGACTACCATGTATAAACTTAAAGAATTCAACACACACAGAGTATAAACAGGGTTTAAACAGTTTGGTAAGTCATGTGCAAATTTCTTTCTACATTTTTTTTTTTTTTGAAATGCAACAGCTGGATATGATAGTCTTAGAAAGTGCAACAGTGTCAGGAATTCATTTGCTATTTTCAAGAGACAATTGGCCCTAATTACCTGACCCAAAGAAACAAAGCTAATGTGGTGCAACAAGGAAATGCCATGCCCCATTAGCAAAAGATGTTTTCAGTTAAACCAATGTTGTGGTGGCACAGTTGCAGTGTGCTTACGTGAATAAGTCTTACTCTGGAAGAAAAACTTGGTTAAGGAAAAAAGATCTCAACCCTGAAATCCTTGCTGGAACAAGTTATGTTATTCTTATCTAAACTGTTCCTCGGGGCAAGATTTGTGCAAGTACTTGTGGCTGAGAGGAGGTGTTCAGGCAGCCAGACAGAATTCAGGTAGGACGATACAACTTTAAGCCCTGATTCTGTATTTCATCACTACTAAGCAGGCCATTCAGGCAAATGTTTAGCTTCAGTTACACATGTAAAACTTCTTGAAGTGATTGCAGCATAAAACATAAAGCTATACATAAGCTCTGTTGCAGGCTGGGTAAGTGTTTTTCAAAGTGTATTTAAATGTTTTTTCATAAATTTGTGAGAAAATTTATACAATTGCATATATTTATATTGGTAATAAATATTTTATTTTTATATAGTGGGAATTTTTATGTGAATAAATATACATATTCTTAATTTATAAATATTTTAAAACATGGAAAGTTTTTTTTATGATGGAAAAGCTAATGAATGATATGTATAGATCATGCTTTGAAAAGCCAAAAAAATATATAAATGAATCTCACTTAATTATCCTTGATCTTTTGCTCTGAAATACAGGAAGCTAATAAACGCAAAATAATGGCCAGCATCAGGCTGCAGAATTAGAGCAGATGATATGTTCTATTAATTGGATCTCTTTTCTTCTGTCATGCCCAGCACACAGCCAAACATGATGCAGCTGCTCGCTCACTCCCGACCTCCCCCTGCCCCAGTGGGATAATGGGAGGAGAATCAGAAAAAAAAGAAAACCTTGTGAGTCGAGGTAAAGACAGTTTAGTCGAACAGTAATGGAAGAGTTTATAGTGATAAAAATAACAAAAACAGCAACAGAATATACAAAATGAGTGATGCAATATGATTGCACATCACCTGATGACTGATTGCCCAGCCCATCCTGAGCAGTGATGGCAAATCCCTGCCCTCTGGCTAGCCCCATTTTGTATACTCAAAATGATGTCTATGGTATGGTATACTCCTTTGGTCAGCTTGAGTCAGATGTGCTGTCTGTGCTCCCTCTCAGCTTCTACGGGAAGGTGAAAAAGGCCTCGACTGCTTAGCAACCATTGAAAAAAAAGTTAACTCTATCCCAACTGAAACCAGGACGTCTTATTTGGTCATACACACATGTGACTGCAAAATTGCTACCTTCCAAATATATTTGAATAGTCTATAAAAATAGAGGACCTGGAGAACTATAGGACAGTTGGCCTCACCTCTTTTCCTTGGAAGGTGATGGAGTACATTATTCTGGAAACTATTTCTAAACCATTTTTAAACATATGAAGGACAAGAGGATGACTGAAGTAGCCAGTAAGGGTTTCCAAAGGAAAAATCATCTTTGATCGATCTGATAGCCTTCTGTAATGAGAAGACTGTCTCAGTGGATGAGCAGAGAGCAGGGGATGTTGTTTAAAGTGAAGTTAGCCAGACTTTTAGCATTGTCATCTATAACATCCTCAGTTGATGAAGACAGGTTGAAAACTGGCTTAGTTTCCAGGGTCAAAGGGTTATGATCAGCAGAGCAAAGACCAGCGGAAGCCAGTCACTAGTGATGCACCCCAGGGGTCGGTATTCTCAATATTCTTTAACTTTTTCATTAATGACCTGGATGATAGGACAGTGCATACTCTCAGCAAGTTTGCAGATGCTACAAAACTGAGAGAAGAGGCTGATAGACCAGGTGGTTGTGCTGCCATTCATAGGGACCTCAGCAGGCTAGTGAAATGGGCCCCATGAAGTTCAGCAAAGAAAAATGCCAAGTCCTGCCCCTGAGGAGGAACAACCTGTGTACCAGGACAGGCTTGGGCAGACCAGCTGGAAAGCAGCTTTGCAGAAAGGTCCTGGGGATCCTGGTGGACAGCAGTCAAGTCAGCAATGTATCTTTGTGACAAAGGTGGCCAACAGTCACAGGTGGCCTAGATAGGTTGTGAAGTTTCCATTCTTGGAGCTATTAAAACCTGTCTGGACACAACCCTGTGTAATGTGCTCTAGTATGACCCAGCTTTGAGCAGATGGTTGGACTGGGTGAAGTTCACAGGTGTCTTCCAACCTCGATGTCACTGTGCTTCAGTATGGAAAGCAGAGCAAGGAAGCTGAATATTGAGAATACACAATATGAAATGTAATGTGCTCCACAATTGTGGTGGAACAGTAAGGAGAGGAAACCTCATTTTTCACCTGGCCACTGAGAAAATTCCCCTTCAAGGTGTGTATTGAGGAGGTTCCCTTGAGCTGGTTTCAAAGTGTTGTACAGAATAGATCCTTATCTCCCTTAAAACATGGACTTTATAGTATTTGTTGCAGGCCATACCATCCAGACCTGGACATTTGGAGGACAGGGGTTCCTGTGCAGTTTCTTTATTTGTCCTGAATCTTATTTCCTTTTCTTGCATGAGTTGTATAAAAAGTAGGCAAGGTCCCATATTTTCCAGTCTGCTCTTTAAGAAAGAAAGATTTATCATAGTAAAGTATAAATACACTTCCCTGAGTGTACAGTCTATACACAGAAACTAGTGTTGTAATATTAAACCCACAGAGTTTACCTTCTCTATAAGGACCTGCTCTGTTCAGCTGACTTGTCACACCAGAGTAATATTTACTGTTTACTTCAGTACTTGCCTAATGCGTAAGGTCAAGTATAAACCTAAGAAGCTAATAGGTTAAAATATCTTTTCTGATGAAAGCAATGAGACCTTTTATATTCATTTCAACAGAGCCAAGGTTTTACTCTGTACATGGCATAGCAGTCTACAGGGCTTATAAAAGGACACTCTCTAACACAGTGATATCAACAGGACTCTGAGGATTAGAGCAGATAGAGAGTCCAGCTTTATGCAAATAGTATTTTATGGTTGGACTCGGTGATCCCAAGGGTCTTTTCCAACCTGAATGATTCTATGATCCTATAATGCCAGTGACAGAGCTCTTTCATAACCACAATAACTTGGTCATCTTCCCCGTCCTCTCCTCCCCGGCCCTTTGCTTATTTTGTGAATGTTTATAGATGTGGGCAGTTACACAAAAATATATGTTTGGACTATAACAAAGCTGTTTTCAGTTAATGAAACAGCAAAAACTTACACTTCTGAAAAGGGCACTGTAATGTCACGTTTATTTATTCCCTGGGCAAAGAGTAGCTCCATCACTCTCTCGTTTTTATTGGGGTTTTTTTTGGTATTCATTCTGTGAAATAAAGTTGGCTGCATGCTGAGAATACACCCGCTAATTTCAAACCAAAGTGAATTTATTCAGCTTATTTATAAATCTGTGAGGATCAGAAACTTTGGAGAAAATAATGATTTAGCTGATGGTATGGTATTGTATAGCTTTAGGCAAAACAGAAGTTGTAAAATCGCAATCAGATTTGGGGGTGGCTGTGCTGTGTCCACAGAATTGAAACACTTTATGTTTATCCCTTTTACACAAGATCCTTGCCACAGTCTCCAGCTTAGCTGTAACTCTAACTGCTTTGTAGACTCCGCAAAGGCCTCAGTGGAGTCTTGGGTTTTTGGCTACCAGCTCCTCCCAGCAGCTTCCTACAGTTTTCTTCCTTCAGACCTGTTTCTTAGGCTTTCTCCTTTGACCAATTGCAATCGCCGCAGAAGGCTTAAATTCATCTTAACAGCTGCGGTTCTCTTCTCCAGGATTAAATGGGGCTAATCAATTCATCTTAAGACTGACAACAATTAACTCAGAACAAGAGCATTTGAGAGAAAACATGGATCAAAAGAACAAGCGAGAAGGACAGTTGGCTCCCCAGGTAATCTCCCAGCCCTCTCCAAACAAGCTACCATGGACACCCAAGTGTTTTCCAGCTCTTAGATCCATGTCATTTCTTACTTCGCTTTGTCCTTTGAGTCATTCATCATTGTGTCCTACCGAGCTGCACCAAATGATTTTGAGTTTCCTCTGCTGGGGAGCTAAGCTTTGAGAGATTCATTCCTTGATTTTCCTTTGCAGTGGGTATTTACAATAATTCAGTGTGCTGACAAGTGAAGAAATTGTCATTTGCACTCCTCAGCAGGCCAAAACATATGCTCATGAGCCAACTCATAAGGATTCACAGCAGGTTTGCAGCATATAGGACAGAGTCCCCAAGTTGTCCATGGTTCCATGCCATCCTTCACAATCCTCATCTCACACTGAGAACATTACAATATATTACCAAATGCTTACTGAGGATGGAATTATCCCATCTGCAGGAGGATTAGACTCAATAGTCTTCCAGGCAGGGCCCAACTTGGTACATTTGAGTTGCACAGAGCATATTAGGTCCTTGACGCATAAATATTAATGCAATACCAATCAATTAATAATACTTCAAAGTATGTCTTCTCCTCTCTAAGTAGTTCAAGGGCTTGTTCTCAGCTGAGTTCCACTGGGCAAGTCTATTTTTTTGTACTGCCAAAAGCACTAATCAGTGTAGTAGCTCTGTTTTGATGTGGTTTTGCTCAGTTTTGCCACTGTGCTCAGCCTGTACCCAGCCCACAGATAACAGTTGTGTCTGCACAGACCTGCCTTTCTTTATGTGATTGTCCTGCTTTCTATTCACAGAGGATCAAATACAACAGAGCTGTAGCCAAAGTATACTTGTTTTTCTGTGTTCAGATGATCTGGGCAGCAGGTTATTGCCACCTGTGTAAGAGCAATCCTTTTTAATTTCTGAGTCTGGAAGGTTTTCCGTTAATTCATATATGGGTAAAGGGCTGACTGTACAAAAAAAACCATACAGTTCCTTTTGCTTTGGGAAAGTACTGAATGTATTTAATGTCAGGCAAAATCCCCTCTTGCACAAATGAGTTAAGAATTTCCATGATCTTTGTTTTGTGCTCTCAGCCGTGGTGCAGGTTTTGCCTTTATGGGATAGTGTTATCTCAAGTCACCACTCAATTCCGGCCTGAGCTGGCCCCTGGTGACACAGCGGAGGAGGCAGTCTGACGGGTCACCAGCAATCCCCCACCTCAGTATCACCTAGCACCCTGTCTCTAGCTTTGTTTAGGCCAGTTTAGTGATACCAGCTACATGTTTCCATTCATTACTGCCCCCACTCACTTTCATAACACCACTGAGCACTTCAACTTCTATCGTGCATCCTCTTGAGAGGACAGAAGGGGTTTTTCCCCGTCTGTGTTTTACAGGATTTTGACAAAGGACTTGCAAACTGTAGTATCCCAGACAGGAAATATGGGGCATATAAAACTCTAACAGATCTTAGTGATAATCACATATCTTTGTACATAGCTAAAAAAGTTGGAAGTATTAATAAGGAGAAAAGTTTTCACTGTCAGTGCCAGATTTGTTGCTTAGATTTTGCTTCTTCCACCCTGACCCAGGGTTTCATTGCAAGCTGCGATCTTTTGCAGTGCAGTGTTTCAGAGGCAGAGCCTGTAATTCCTCCATTCCCAGTACCAGCTCTGCCCTGCCTCTGCTGCAAGTGATCCTAGTAGGTTAACATAGATGATACCTAATGAGCTTATGTGACTAACTCTGTTGTCAGGGCTTTTGTAGATCCCATTGACCAAATAGGAACTCCACTGGGTTTAGGATTAGAGCTAGGTTTATTTTTGGGATGGAGAACCCAAAGGTCCCTAAACTGTGGAGTGTTTAATATGGAGCTTGCCTTCCCTAATCATCACATTCCCCTATTAAGATTTGACACAGGACTTATTTGTTACTATGCGAGGACTGTAGTGGGAACGAACCGATTATAAAAGGCTTAAAAAGTTCTTGAGAGGTGTCAACACATGTTACCAAGGAGTTATTTGTGTGCCAAAATCCATGATTGTTATGTTGAAATTAGGAAATTGGTCTTTCTGCTATTTTCTGGTGAGCGCTGGGATCTACTTGAGAACTGGAAGTATGAGGAAGTCAGCTGCAACCCTTACCAACCTGCAGCTGCTGCAGTACTGATGCAGTTTGAGAGCACTGGATCTGTGTGAGTTGCCAGCAGCCCTTTTCCAAGGGGACTCTTACAGTGGAATGTGGTAAGTATATACCTTGGCCCTCACTGGGATCTTAAGAGCGATCTCTTCATTAGGTCATCCTTTGACCTTCATTTAGGGATCTTAAGAAAAATGCTGTCAACGGCAGTAGATCATCCACAGGCTGCCCAGGGATATTCTTCAAACTGAGGCACCTCACTGGCCATAGGAGCAACCATCTTCTGTTCACAATGCTTATGCTACACCATACTTGTAATTCAACCCTGAAATCAAGTCAGGATGGACAGGAATTTCCCCCAGATGAGATGTGCTGAATGGACGCCTCTGAAGGATCTTGTGATCTGGAAACTAAATTTCATTCCCTTTGTGTCAGCACAAAAACTTTTTTTCCTAGAACATGTTCAATTTTGTAAGATTAGGGAGACCAGAAAAGATGCATTAATTATTCAGTCCTGTTCAAATTTTATTCAGGTGAGTGGCAGTGGGATCCATACTTGAAACATGGAAAATTGAATATTTCAGATATGGCAAATCTGGCAAATGAAGATTTTGTGGAGTGTCTACCTGAATTTCATTAGTTTGCTGTGATGTGCTTTGATTCCATGAAGCTTAGCTGAGATACGTCTTTATTCATAAATATGTAAATCTGTATATATTAGTAGATGCCTGGCATGTTGAACAGCTCTTTAATGACAGGGTTTTAAAGATATGAATAAACAAAAATTTTAAACATGTTTGTTTTTCCTTCCACAGTTGCCTAATGACAGTGTTTGCATTGGTTTAACTGGTTCTGAGCATACACCCTGCGTAAGCTAATACCAGCAAAATACTGCTTCAAGCAGACAGCTGGGGAACGGCCTCACACAGCCAGGGGAGCACTACATTAGCAAAACCCATCTTTTATTTTAAACGTACCACAGTATGCAGGTTGTTTGTGTGATATGTGACCAATGACGTACATAAACTGCTTGAAAACTGTGTGAGTTCGGATATCAGACTGGACTCACATCTAAGAATTTCTAGCCTGTTGATGCAGCCTTTGAATCTGTTTTGCTTCATTGCTGCTGGGAAGCAGATGTAGAGGGTGTGTTTATGCTATCAGATAACTTTTCTGCCTAGTTTACACCTGATTCCCTGCCTAAATGTTAGTTCATTCCCAAGCTTCCTTTTCCGGTCAGGCAGTCTTCTCCAAAACAAAACAGATTTGATTCTGGGAAGAATTTCTCCCTGTGCCCATTTTCAACAGACCCTGGAGATCACATCTGGGCTCCTTTTGCACTGTGCAAACTTTAGCACTCTCCTCACCCCACGGATTTTTTACCCTGACTTACTCCTCTGAGCTCCTGTGAGGGTACCTTCACCTTACTGTCCCGCATTATTTTAGATGCTTTGAGATCATTTCTTCTTTTCCCACTCCATTGTGACTTGATGTCAGATACTGTGCAGTGCGGACATAGTCAGTATTGGCTTGGTGTGCAGAGATCACTTTTGGGGATGGGATGTTTATAGAAGTTTAGACACAGCTACTGTTACATGCATCCAGGAGCAAATAGCTAAATATGGTGAGGATTTTATGAATGGCTGGGTTTTTAAACATCATGTTGGACTACTATTTACTCACAATGTGCAGGTGTTCTCCTACATACATGACCTTAGAGGACAGCCGGGAGTGGGGACGCTACTTCAGACAGGTGCCCACTTTCAGTCATAAGTGACTTCTGTTTGTACAGCAGCTTGTACTACAGATGCCTCAACAAACTCAAGGGCCCATTGAGTTGTTCAAGGGACAGCCAGTGGCACCAAACCACAATCCTTCTTTCCAGACAAACTCTCTGTTATAAGGGTGCTATTTCAGAAAAAAGAAAATATTTGCTGTAGTTCTTGATTAGAAAACTGTTGTAGAAAAAAAAGGAGTAGGAAAACAAAATCTCTGAGTTGCAATTAAAACCTTTTTCATGCTTCACCACTGGACATACTTTTTTTATATCTGGGCTTGTTACTCATGCTCAGCTTCTAAAAGGGTACATTTATTATTCCCATCTTCAGGAGCTGGAAGAGAAATCCTCCTCCCTACAGTAGTACCTAAACCCCTTGTATCAGCTGAGAGTGTGCAGTCAAATACCTCTCTATGGACTACTTGAATAAAGTGCTAGTTCTGGAAGAAAGCAGCTGAAATCTGTGCTGAGTTGGATAATCACTCAAGAAATCAGTCTCATTGTGTTTATATCTGCTCCCTTCCTATTAGGCCTTGAAAGTGTGAGGACTGGCACAGAAAATACAAATGAGCCATGATTTGAAAAACAAATTGCATAATTCTTTGCAAGATATGAAGGATGCATTTTAACTTTGCAGTGTAACTCCAACTTGGAACATAATGCCATAGATCATCATATGCACTGGTGATTACTTAGGCAAAAAAAAAATAATGGAAGAAGCGGAGAAGAATGAAAATATGGTTTAAGCCAGCTCAACTGAAAATTCTTGCATGTATTGTACTCAGTATTTTCATGCATTTATAATAAACAGGAAAGTGAGAAGTGTTAAAGTTCTGCCTATATAAATAACTAGCTAGAATTTAGTGGCAGGGGTGTGTGTGTGGGGAAGCTGTTACTGAAGGTCTGGACTAAAATCAGGCAGATGGAGTGTCTGGTGTTTGTCTGTTTTCACCCTCTCACACTTCGCAAGATTTTTCTCACTGCTTTGCAAGAGCACCCTCCATTCTTACATTGCTCCCCCACCCTAGCCCTCGTCAATGCCTCTGTGCTCCCTCATGTGTTGCCTTGAATGCTGGCAGCAAAGTGGGACTCGTTGGAATGATAATCTTGGTGCTGCCTGGATGAGCAGCACTTGGATCAGCCTTCTGGTCCTGTTTTGTTTACCATGTGATGGGGCAGAGGGGTGAAGGAAGGGGATATGGGAAGATCACATCACCACTGACAGCAGACTAGTGCTCAGCTGAGAAAGAGGTTGTGAAGTATTGAGTGTTGGAACTTTCTTAATTGTCCAGTTGGCAGATTTCTGCTGTTCCTATTTTAGTTTATTCAAAAATACAGGGTCTGTGATCTATCCAGAGCATGGAATAGGCAATCAGGTATTACTACTATTCATTTCGTCTTTGACTACTTTATCATACACACAACACAAAATACAGACATATAGAGAGGGAAAAAATGATATATGTGTGCTTATGCATGTAGATAAAGCTATGCATGTACCTATATCTACGTGGATGTATACATAAAAATATAAAAGGAGACTGTGAGACAGAGCAAGAGAAATAAATAAAACCACCATAAAAATTTCTTGGGTTAATTCTGCCCTTCTAACTTTTTCCCTTCTTGTTTCAAGTCTTGGGACTGTGATAGAACGTGGGCTGTATCTTTTGGCAGCATTATTCCTAACGAAGGCCAGACTGAAGAAATACAGTAAAAGATTATTCTGGGTAACAGGAAGCAATAATTCACACCAATGTGAAGTTAAAGAAACTTCAGCCAGACTTGCTTCTACAAAATCTTACTCTGTCTTTATTTTCTTTTTCCTCCCCTGAAAATCAGATAGATTTTGCTAGCAAGCCACAAGCTGTTGTAAAAAACTTCTGAAGTACAGCACTACCTTCACAAGAATGTCCTGTAGGTAAAAAGATGAATAAAGAGCTGCCCCATGGATCCAGTTGTGCCAACAGAGTTGACATTTCATGGAAGTGCTGGTATGATTCTACACAATGATTTTTCAGGAGATTGTCTTAATCTTTTTCTGTAGGAAATCACATGAAAACTCTTCTCAATTTAAAAACTAATGCAGCCAAATCAAAAACCAAAGAAAAGGACAGAATTTAGGCTGCTGTACATTAATTTAGTTCTGTTGGGCTGACGTGGATGATTCTTAAATATTTTATGTTTTTCACTTCTGGCAAATATTTAATGTATTAAAGACACACAGCTCTGGATTCCAAAAGGCCTGAGAATTCACTCAATCCAATTAGCAGTATGAAGTGACATCCGGAGAAAAAAAATCGACACAGTTCTTTTAAGCTTTAGAGGAAGTCAGGGTTCAATGTAGTCACCATTTCCGAAATTGAAGTGCAGGAATTATGATTTTCTCTCTCTTCTGGAGTCTAGTTTGCAGGAAAGCCATGGCCCAAAATTCTATTAGAGCCCACGAATGAGGTACTGGCCACTATGTGGGCCTGAAGAAGACAAAGTGTGGGGTGACTTTCTGTACAACTGCCCTACTTGGTGGTTTATTGGTTCCAAGCAGCAGAACAGAAACTCCTCTCTCAGTTGGAGAATGGTGTATGAGTCTCCTCTGATACCTGATTTAGAAAAATATTTCAAATAACATGAACTTCCTTTTTTCCCCCCCTTTTTCACAAAACACCCATTCTCTCCAAATTAATTTTGGATTATTCCAGCAATAATTTAACTGAGGAGTACATTCAAAAATTATCTATTTATATATGGGTTGGGTATATTTGTAAAGGCTTTCGGGTGTTTTTCTTTTGCAGAATCTTTCCCTCACTGCTAGAAAAATGTGGATGGCCAAGCAAGAGGATGAGGGTCCTCATGGGGCACAGAAGGGGGATCTCTTCAGCTTAGGCAGACAGAAAATCCAAACCAAGGAGATCTGGAAGGGGTTGTCCTTTTAGGTCTGCCTTCTCTTTTTTGGTCTTGTGTGTTTCTTTTGAATACAGTTATGGAAGCTCTATGGAAACACACAGAGAGAATGTTAATAATGATAAATAGGGGAAAGTAGGAAGATAAGGGTGTGGGCTAAATCATCAACCTGACCTTCATGAGGTAAGGATATCAAGTGCTGCCCTTTTGACAGTAGGTAGGGTTGCATAGCGACCTAATTTGGGTTCCCATGCAAACAGTAAGCAAAAGCAGCTCTCTTATTTACTCGAGCATTAGCCTTGTTACCCTTCCCCTTCCCATATGAATGGGTGTCTCCCAGCTTGGGCAAGTCTTCCCGTCCTTATGTAAAATCCTCAGTGCTTTACGTCTTCAAGTGCTTTGGCTGATAATGCCAGGCTGCTTTCTCTTCATCCTCAGTTACAAGCTTCTATACACACACTCTCTTCATGAAACACAACCGTGCTTCTGATAAGAGTGCTCTGAAAACATGACCTCTTGTCTCAGCAATCAGCTGTGTGAGGGAAGATGGGCTCCTTGTAAAGCCTGGGTTTCCTTCTTCATTCCTCCAGACTGTGGAGGTGAAGGGAGACTGCTATGGCAATTTTCCCTTCTGCCAAAAATGATCCGATAGAGTGTGTGTATGTTATCTTCTTGTAACCATGGAAACAGACAAAAATTAGTCAGTCATATACAGCCAGACTGTTTTCAGTTTCTGGAAAGGCAAAGGGCTCCTTTCGTCTTTGATCTAGAAGTGACAATCCTGCAACTGTCATTGATCAAACTTATGTTTATTGCATGGAATATTTTACTGTTATACTAAATCCTAAAGTGCACCTAGCTTAGGAAAGTTTGCACTCTTGACTTTTAAATTTCCTCTCTTTTATTTGCTTGTTACAAATGTTTGTATTTAGCCCTCCTTGGTAATGCATCTGCCTTATAAAAATCCCAACCTGTCTATGATGTCTTGGTAGCATGCACCTGGATAGAAGGTTATGAATGCACTCCAGGAAGCCTAGAATGCAATATATGGGAAAAGATTTGTAATTTATGTATTTTATTTTAATTTTATATACTTATAAATAAGCAGCATGTGAAATAAGTTATAAACCAAATGTGCAGGAAAATTGTGCTAGTACCTCCTTAATGTATTCATTTATAAGTGTATTCCCTTGTAAGCTTATTCCCTTGTGGGCACTCAGATGGCAAATCAGTTTGTACTTTGAAACTGACAGCAAAACTTCTAACAACTGAAAAACTTACATCCACACAACAAAACACACTTCCATACATTTTGAAGTTCTCATCTTGGCATTATGCTACATAATAATGTACAGAGAAATCAGTATCCATCACAGCAGTGCTCTAGTCCATGGTAGAAAGTCACAAATTCCATAAAATCATTCTGAAAGCCCCAGGCTGTGTGATGTGTCCCAGCAGGCACAAGGTTCATGGAAATTCACTTTTTTCCCTCAACAGTTTCAGAGCTGGAGCTGAGACTTGGCTGTATCACGTTCAAACTGAAGCAATCTTCGGTTGCTGTGATTCATGGAAAAAAGCCCAGGGCTTCCTATGGGCTCCACCTCATCCAAGAATCTCCAGAGGGCTGAAGGCTGTAGCTATGTCCTGCCTGTTCTGATAGGCCCCTACACAACCTCCAGCTCTATCTCCTCCTTTTTGATAATGTGTGGAAAAGATAGAGTGAGACTGTGTATATAAGCCTCCATGCTGGTGCCATCATCAATCACTTTTGACTGCAGCTCACAGCTACGATGACTAGTGTCTAGAACTATGTCTACAATTATGTGGATGTCCAAGGTGAAGGGCAGCACACCCTGCTTTATCAGTCTACTAATCAAAAAACATCAGTATCATGTAATGCAAAGTAACTTTCTGGAAGAAGCATTAACGGAAAATATCTGTAGAATAATCATGAGCTGCATATATATATATTTACATACACATGCACATATATAGTAGATGTGTATATGTAAATATTAGTGGATAGTTACACATATATGAATATGCATATGTATATATGTGTAAATACACTTATATATTATGTGTATATATGTGTGTGTGTGTACATTTACCGCATATAAGGTAAATTACTGTAAACTGCTTCTTGGTTACATCTGTTTCCCCTTCAAACCTCTCAGACTGTGTGTTTTATCTTGGTATTCCAAATTTGTGGCACCTCAGAAATCTTCCTTACCCTTTCCTCAGTCAAAATGTAATTGCTGACAGAGCCTGGCTGCTTGCAATGAGTTGCTTGGAAGCTCTCCCCTCATGAATGTGAGTTTGAGTTCAGAAAGGACAATGAGTCCTTTCCTCCTCAATTAACTCCCCGTGGAAAGAAGCCTGACGCTGTCTGCTTTGCCTGCAGTTCTGCAGTCAGAGATGGGGATGAAGGCTGAAAGATGTGCATGTTGTGCCTGGGAAAGCTCTCTTCTGAGGTAGACAAATGCTCAGGATATCCATGGGAGGTTATCTTCCCTCTGTAGATAGGCATATTCCTTCTTTCAAATAATCTCTCTGCCTTTGATAGGGGTAGAGAGTGCCTCTAACTTCTTCTACTTATTTTGGTGCTTTTTTCCAACAGAAGGGGAAAAAAAATCAGAGAACATTATTTGGCAAGAAGTAATACTGCTAGTTATTAAATGAGTGTGGCTGATTTAGCACTGATGGACTTTGGAGCCTATGCAAATGTCAGAAGCAAATAAATACTTGATCCTTCTGAAATGCAACAAATGTATTTATTTTGCTCTATCTATTCTCAGCACCACAAAAATGGTAAGGAACAGAGAATCATAGAATAATAGAGCCATAGAATGATTTGGGTTGGAAAGGGCTGGAAAGATTATCTAGTTCCAGACTCCCTGCCATGGACAGGGACATCTTTCAGCAGATTGGGTTGCCCAAAACCCCATCCAACCTGGCCTTGAACACTTCCAGGGATGACGCATCCACAGCTTCTCTGGACAACCTGTTCCAGTATCTCACTACCCTCAGAGTAATGATTTTCTTCCTAATATCTAATAAAAATCTACCCTCTTTCACTTTAAAACCATTACCCCTCATTCTGTCACTACATTCTCTGATGTAGAATCATAGAATCATAGAATTGTCTGGGTTGGAAGGGACCTTTCAGATCATCGAGTCCAACCATCAACCTCACCCTGTCCCTCCCCACCTTTCTTCAAGTACTGGAATCTGCTATAAGGTCTCCCTGAAGCCTTTTCTTCTTCAGGCTGAGCAACCGCAACTCTCTCAGCCTGTTTTCATAGGAGAGTGCCCCATCCCTCTTATCATTTTTGTGGAGCTCCCTGGACCTGCTCCAACAGGTCCATGTCTTTCCTGTGCTGAGGACAGAGCAGGACGTGGTACTCCATGTGGGGTCTAACAAGAGCAGTGTAGAGGGGCAGAATCAACTCCCTCCACTGCTGGCCATGATTCTTTTGATGTGTCTGAGAATACAGTTGACTGTCTGGGATCCAAGACCACATTGTTGGATCATATTAAGTTTTTCATCCACCAGTATCCTGAAATAATTCTCCACAGGGCTGCTCTCCATCCTCTGGTCACTTACCCTATATCCATGTTTGGGATTGTCCCAAACCAGGTGAAGATCCTCATCCATAGAAAAGGGAAGGAAATTATTTGGAAGAAAGACCGAGCAGTTGGTTGGAAACTGAATATTTATTTTTTTTAAACTGTCTATAGAAATGGACAGAGCTGTAAGGCGTTATGAGAGCTTTCCCGGTCTGCTTTTATTCCTAAGTGTCAATATCATCTAAATCTATATAATTCCTGACAGATGTTGTCCAGTGTGATGAAAAAATTCAGTTGTGGAGAGTCTACTGTCTCCCAAGGCAGCTTATTCCAGTATTATCCTTACCAAGAGAAAGTTTTCTTTAATGTTTAGCCTTAATTTCCCTGTTTTTTTTTTCTTTTTCTCTGACCACACCAAAAGAGTTGGTTCCCTGCTCATTTTCAATAGCCTTTTATGTGTTTATGTTAGCAAGTCTTCTGTTGCCTGGAGAAAACATAATAATCTTTTAAAACATGAAGTTGCAATGCTGCAGAACTGCAGTTATAACACTCCGTGGATCTGTGAGAAGCTCTACAGACTGTTATGAAGTATTCCACTTACTCAGCATGCTTTCAAGGGCCAGGTGTGGATCACTTACTACTCACGAGCAACCCATTGTCTATAGACCATAATTTGAAACCTTTGATATAAATTATTCTTTCAGTGAGAAATTCTAGGTGGGACAGCTTATTCCAGTTGTGTGTTGTAACGGATATTTGAGGTACATGCTTCTTCTTACCATCTACCTTGTAGTGGAGTCAGTTACTTTTCTGTAATTTGCAATACTTCTTTTTTTTTTTCATTGAGATTACATGTGAGGCTAACCATTATAGGACAGATTAAATGATTAGGCACTTTGAGATTTTTCTAGATCTCCAAAACCAGATTTTGCAGTTAAAAGAATGTCTATGGAATTAATTTATATTAAGCCTTACAGTAGAAAGCTTTTTAATCTTATTTAAATTGAGAGCAGACGTTAAACATTTGGAAATATTGCCTGTGTCAAGAAATAACAAGAAATGAAGAAATGCCTTACATTTGGTGAATGATGTATCACATATCGGTAATAAGGCATTATCTACAGATAACAGTATAATTGAGAATGTATTGAAATGAGTTTGAGTGTGCAGTTTTGCCTTGCTCTAAACATGGATGTTCTGTTTGAGTGGTCTCACTCCTCACAGCTTCATTTGCCTGTTTTCACAGAATCACTGAATCTTCAGAGTTGAAAGGGACCTCTGGAGATTATCTAGTCCAACTCCCCTGCTAAATCAGGATTGCCCAGAGCACATTACACCAGACTGCATTCAGATGGGTCCTGAAAATCTCCAGAGAAGGGGACTGCACAACCTCCCTGGGCAGCAGTTTTTTTTTCAGGGAGCTGCTAGGTTAAATTTTGTTGTGTTTTTTCTTTGTATTCCAAATCCCAATATATTTGGGGTTAACATATAGATAAAAACTAGCTGACTCCTTGTCTGCATGATAAGACCATGGCAGGACAGACATTTTGGTTCTGGACACTGATCGTCATTCAGCCACTAGATCTACAGGGAACCTTCACCTTCTATCCCTCATTCATTTATTCATCCATCAACTAACTTTGTGACAATTATTCCTGAACTAGGACTCCCTTAAATATTGGAAGTTTTGCAGAATACCCCAGATATCTTGACTGCGATACTTTGTGGCTTCTGTCCTTTTAACAACCATCCAACATCTTTCATGCTTACTGTATAGTGAGTCATTTCTGTAAGAGAAATGTGAGCCAAGTATATTTTGACTGAAGTTAGAAGAATACTGGCTGAGGTACAGTGAAAAATAACATCACATAACATCAAATTAAGCAGGAATTTAAATTTGTCTGCTTTTCATGCTTGAATGACTTCTGAAAGCATTGAAAATGGTGGCTTGTTAAAAGGCAAGGGCCATGTGCCATAAAGATTCTTGCTCACTTGAATTTAAGAGTCAGATTGGAAATCTTCCCTCTTTCCATATTAAATTTTATTAGGAGTATTAGAGCTAATAACTCTTAATGCAGGTTTTGCCCCTTATAGCAAGGATCATTTTCAAATCCAATTTGACTGTGAAGGGTGCAGTATTGTAGAACTGGGTGAGGATATAGGTAAAGTTGACTAAACATTGTTGAATCATAAATGTTTAACCAGGAAAAAGCTTAGTGACTCTGAATAGGGTGTTTGGAATCACCATAGAATGAACTGTGGACAATCTACTATACACGAACACCAGAAATATGAAGTTTGAGTCTTTTCAGAACACACCCGTACAGTGCTCTTTCACAGCTAGAAAAATTTCTCTTTTGGGTCAATGAAATAAATTTTTTACCTGTTTTACAGTGATATTTTTGTGACTAGAGTTAAATCTGTCATTTTAAAGGATATCCAGGAGATTTCCAAGGCAATACTAATACTATGAGAATGGAAATGTGCTTACTTCGAGGCGTTTTACTGGTGTGGAAATTTGATGATAGATTTCTGCAAATGTAAGTTTGCATTTATGGCCATCACTTACTCAAAGCAAAGTTTTTTGATTATTTGCTGTGGGTAGGGATTATGTTAGGGTTGATCCTGTCCAATATATTCAGTAAAGACCTGGAAACAGGATGATATGACAATTTGCTGAGGACAGTTACAAATAGCTACAGAAGGATCTCACAGTACTAAATTACTGGCTAATGAAATGACAGATGAAATTCCATGTAATATAAAGTCACATAGAAGGGAAAAACAATCATAATCGTGAGCTTATATATCCAGAGATGAACTTTGAACTGTTATTGATATGCAAAAATGAAATTCTGGAGTTACTACAAACATTTTTACATATTCAGAGCAGTAGTCAAACCAGAAAATCAAATCTAGGGATTTTTTAGCATGGATTAGGAACAAAACAGATGACCTTATGCCTCAGTACAAATCCATGATGTGTCCTCATCTCAAATATACTTTATAGTTTCTTGTTCCTTCACTCTCTCATAATTTGATAGATAAAAGGGGATAGTAACACAACAAAGAAAGGGTAAAAAAGGGGCATAAGAAATGGTCAAAGAAAAAACATGTAGAAGAAGAAACTTGTAGATGTCTGGTTCAAAATTTAAAAAAAAAGGGGTATTTAGTCATATAATGTGATGCTAAGGCTGTACTGCAGGACACTGTAATTTGAAAAAGATAACATGGGTTCAAAAGGTGACTGAATAAACTCTTGGCAGAAAAAATCACGGCAACCTATTTAGTACAGAATGTGCCATCATGAGCCATAAATCATTGAAGTCTGGTGAATATTCTGGGGAAATATAATTATATACTTGCATTGTCCTTGCAATCTGTGCTAGGCATCCACTACTGCTGGCTGATGGAGACACATACTGAGGCTTCTTGTCTTAACTCAATGCTTGTATGATTTACCAAGACCTACAAGGCGACAGTAAGGATGAAATGCCAGGAACATCTGTTAACAGCTATGCTAGCAGCTGCCCTTCATCCATGTGTCATTAAGTACCTGTCTCACAGCAGGATAAGTGACCTCCTGGAAGTGCTTACCTCTTCTCTGATTTTGGATCAGCTTTGATAATTAGCTTTGAGTGGGTGCCTGCAGTTAAAAGAAAAAATCCTAGGCCTTGTGAGAAGACAGTGAAATCTTCAGGATCTAAGAGCTCTGTATTGAGCAGCGTTGGATTGAAACTTTGTGCTATTCTCTTAGAGGTTCTAGCAAAAATTCTTTAGGAATAATAATACTGATCTAAAGATGTGTGAATAGCCATATTAATCTGGTAAAGAGAATCAGCATCAGCTCTCCAGCATTGCTCCTCTCCTATTCGTGTAAATAAATTTGCCTAAATCACCCTAGACAGCGGTCTCTTCACAGCATACTACTTCACCCCATAGAGATTTCTTTGCAGTCTTGTTTCAGCCTTCCATAACTCTTCACCCATCTTTTTACCTAGCTTAGTTTTCCACTGTTATGTGTTTGCTCTTTGTTTCATCCATGTTTACACTGCGCCACATCCTACTCATTCAAAAGACAAACATCTGTGTTTCTCCATTTCTTCCCCTCATTCAGCTTGCTCTTTTAGGCCTACATTTTGTGATCAGGTTTTCAAAAAGTGATTTTAACAAGGCTTTATAACAGGGCACTTATTTTAGTTCCACAGTTTGCTGTCTGTGATAACCAGCCAAAAACATGGTTGAGTCACTCTGTGAAGACATTTATCCTGACTTTACTCTTTCCTTTTCCACTTTCACCTCATTGTTATATGTGATCTTTCATTGTATTATGTATGAGTTTGAATTTTGAACTCTTTGAAGTAGGGACTGTTTGCAATAGCTCACTCTTTTCAGACTCAAAGGAACAGTCCTGTGAATCAATAAATAAGACTTTAAAAGTGTAAGTGATGGTAAGTTGCTCCCTTGAAAAAGGAAAGAGAGAAATGTTGCCCTTCGTTGGCAATGCTCCTACAGGTCATGTTCATTGGATGTAAAACAAGCAGCTCCAATATCCAGATCAGTTTTTTTAGCTGCACGAGAAAGCACTACCTTTATTACACGTGTCCTCTCAATAGAACCAATTCACTTAATATGTAAACAGCTTTTTTAAACCAGGAATTCCTTGTTTCTATATGGTTGCCTTTTTTCAGCATGGCTGCTTTTTCTGCTGCCTAACAGCGGTTAATGGAACTGCAAATTGTTATCAGCTTGATATTACTGTAGAGCCAGCTTAAACAAATGCCTGATAAGCGCTGAAACACATTTCAGTGGATGAAAATTCATTGTACAGCATTGTTTCCTTTTACTTTAATGTGTTCCAGACCACTTGGATAGCGCACTTAATGAATCCCATTTTGCGAAGGACAGCCACGTTTGAGGGCCTGCCAGCCTGAGATGCTAGTGCCTGCATATTGATGACCCAGGTGAGGTCCTTTGACAGCAACAGGGCTGTGCTGACTGACATATAACAAGGGGAAAATGGACACTGGAGGAATGATGGTTATGACAGGGACAAGGTATTTACGAGTCCTATGTCTTGTCAGGCTCCTGTGCACTGTATGGTCAGGAACAGCGTTACAGGAAGTGCTTCTCTGGCAGCTGCAGAGGCTGCTAATCTGCTGTTTGGACTGCTAACTGCATGTCTGCATAGTTTTCTGCTGCTGACCATTTTCTGCATCAGCATAATCACATAGTGGCAGCTATTTTTTTGTTCTATGTTTTAAAGTACAGAGTTTTCTTCACGTCTCCCAGGTTGGACAGAAGAAAGTTATCTCTATTTTACTGGTGAGGAGCTGAGATGGAGGGACCTCAACTGTATCCAGTCACCTGAAGATCAGACTTCAAGGCTTAGCTGGTTTTCCAGCCTCTCTATGGAAAGTCACAGGCTTTTCTGAGGACCAACTGCCCCGTGATAAAGTAGACGTCTACTCTTGATGTGATTCTTTGCCTTTTGGCTGATCTTCTCTCCTCGTTGATTACAGCTGAAATCAGTTGGGATGAACATAGGTACAACAGATCCAAGCACTTTCTGAAGGCATTTAGCTGTCCAAAGATGCAGATCAGGTTCCTAGGGAGGGTTTAAGTGTCTTCTGCAAGCCCATTTCCCATGAAAATGAGTGCTCCAGCAGTGCCCAGAAGGGCTGTGGACTGTCCTGCTGTGGGATGAATCCAGGAGGCTCATGCTCCCTCACCTATGGAAATGGCCTGAGTGATCATGGGAGACAGCATTGCTCTGCCAGACCCTGTGCCAGCTTGTCCTAAATTCATCACATGATCTCTGAGGGATCTCTGTTGGACAAGAGGAAGCAGGTCCACAAGATTGTTCTCCAAAGGTGGCAAAAATTTCTTGGGATTTAGGTATACATTGCTGAATGATGTGTAATGCAATTCTGAAAATTGTGGTAATCTTGAGATGGTATTAGCGTTTCTGAAAAGAGCCAAAAGTTCTGTTAATTTGGGGCTTTTGAAACTAGTCTGGACAAATTGCTGTAAAAATGTGATTTGGGAAACCAGCCAGCACTGGCAGAGAAAAGAGGTTCTGTTTCCTATCCATGTGACTCTAGAATTAATTATTTTCTGCCAATTTAAAATCTTTTAGTAATTTTAATTGCCTTCTATTACTACCTTTTTGTTGATGCATAATGTGTATGATGGCTCAAGTGCTAAATGGTATCAACTTTTCACTTCAGATGTGATGGTCCTCCTGGGGAAGTAATGTGGCTCCTGTAGAGCTGCAGTGAAGATTTTTTGGACGAGAAAGAAATTTGGCATATGACTTACACAGGCTTTCCCCCATGGCAGGGTGTCTGCATAACCTTTTTGCCTTTGAAACTTTTCCTTCACTGTTGCTAAAATTAGTCTCTAAATAACCAAAATAAATGTGCATGAAGGTACTGTTAAAATAATATTATTAGATTGTTTTTGTTTTCTCTTTTTAGGAACCTTGTGGAGCATCGGATTCTGATGCCATTCCTGGACTAGAGGCTCATCTTCTGGACCACCCCTCATTTTTATTTAAACAGCACCTAGCCCTAAAAGAACTTACTTTCCCTTTAGCTCTCAAACCATATAAATACATGTAAACAGTAATAACTGGCCACCAAAGCACTTCAAAGTGTACTGCGGAGATCAACAGAGGTCAAATCCTCTTTAATTTCATGAAAACAGCAGCAATATCCTTAAAAATTACTAATGGTGGAAAGTGATAGATATTTATTCCTGAGAACCAACTGTCTGCTTCCAGAGAAGAAATCAGCTCATACTTTGTAAGAGAAATACACCAGCTCTCTAAATTTAGATTTAAAAGTGGCAGCCTCTCCACTCATGAAAGTGTGCATTCATTGCTAAGGTACACAGTGGCCATCAGAAAAATTTTCATGTCATTAAGATGGTATTTAATTTACCTCTCTCTCATAGGTCACTTGGAATTAACATCCAGTAAATTGTTTTTAGGGGAGACGTGGTAGGGACAAACTGAGGATCTCAGTTCAGTAAACTCTGCCTGTCCCTTGCCTGAATAAATTAGACCTATTAAAAAAACCCCAGTGTCCTGTAATGGTGGATATGTAATAAAAATAATAAATAGTATCTAACATTTCAGTCATCTGTTCTTCAAGCACATCAATGTGTTATTTATTTGCTGAGATTTGACTCAGACTGTTTTTTTAATGACCCTTGACAAACATGCCCTGTAGATGGAAGCTCCCAGGACCTCAAGGGAAGGTGACCTCACCACAATTTATAAGTGCTGATAAAATTATAATGACATATGAAGTTGGGGCTAGAAAGTTCAAAATTTTAAGAGTGTGGGTGTTTAGTCAGTGGAGTCAGTGAAACTGGGGATCTTTTAAGGTCAGAGGAGTTGTTTTTCTAAAAGAATTTCTCAGGTTAACAGGTTATGAAGGAATAGACAAGATCAGGTGGTCACAGTCGTCCCTATAATCTACACTCACACTTCAACGCAGGCAAATTTCCAAATAGAAAATGTGTGAAGTTTCTGCGTGGGACCTATAATGCTCCTCTGGGGTCTGCTTATAGTCAGTGGAGGAAAACAGACTTTTTTAGGGCAAAACCTATTTTTTCCCTAAATTGCTATTGAAATCAGTCCAGTTTATTCCCTGAGGTGCCTTGTCACTCTCCATGGCTATGACAGGGTTCAGGTGAGCAGCTCATCCCACCCATGACTTTTCAGGAGGGTAGAGAGATGAGAGTAGCGGGTGGCGCTGGGGGGACATGTCTGTGAAGATGTTCTGGTAGGACAAGGATCTGACTAGTCTTTTCTGGTCAGATTTCAAAAGGTTTTGCCACTTCTTACTTTTGTCTGTGAGCCACCCCCTTGTAAAGCCAAACTGGGGCAAGGGACTGCTTTCTTGGCAGGTACTGCTCAGCTGTGGGAGCTCAGGTGCTGGGAACTGGAGCCCTGAGCTGCACATGTGAAGTCCTCAGGATATTTCCCAGTTGAAGGCCCACTGATGTGTTAACAACTTGGTGAGAAACCTCCTGCCAGGCAGCAGAGGGGAGAAAAGATCCTCTGCAGAGAACAGGAGACGACGTGGAGCTGGGCACGTCTCTTCACAGGAATGACTTGACCCAGACAAAGGAAATTGGAGATGGAGGGATAAAGCGTTTATCTGGAAGGGGGGTTGCCTGCCAGTGAGCAGGAACAGCACTGGCAGGGCTTTTGACACCAAATTTTGTAGAAAAAGCAACACTAATAGTATCTAGTACACTTTGGTGTTTCAGAAAATCACACTGCAGCTAAATAAAAAGGAATCAGCCTGACAATCCCATCAAGCCTGGTTATATCTGCTGGAGTATTTCCCATGATGCTTTTTCAAAAGGGCTTAAAATGCCAGGACACGTCCCTGCCTGCTGGGACATAATTTTCTGTACTAGTAGCTTGTTAACCTGGGTGATGTTGCACTGAGACGATTCACACTCTCAGACTATTCCCAGGTTTGTCTTAGAGTTAGCACAAGCAGGGGAGCATTCTCTCTCTCTGTTTTGGGTATGACAATTTTGTTTTGGAGGGTAAGGGCGTTTTGGTGGGTAGGGTGGAGTCTGACCAGCCGACATCAGCGTCAGAGGGAGGTTAACTTCTCAGTGTACAAGTGCAGGTGTTAACTGAAAGCCTCTGTTGTCAGGGATGCATTTTTCTAGTCTCTTGAAAATACTTCAGGGTGAAAATCTTGCAGATGTCCATTACCATGAACCTGCAGATTCTGGGAGGTGGATTTTAATGTGTAGTGTAAATAGCCTGTTCAACAGTTTTGGCTAGAATTTATGGTTCCTTGGAGAGTTTTTCAGCCTTTTGGTCCCTGAAAACATGCTCTGCAATAGAAAGGCACCTATTCGATCAGCTTCTAAAGATGCCTTTTCCTTCTCTGCAGGGACATTCCAGCACTTGCATCCTGCAGGGACACTTAGAGCCATGTCACAGGAAGAGGAATGGTACAAAAATTAACTTCTTAACACTGTTTAATATTCTTTCTGTGTTAACTTTTCACCATATAGTTCTTTCCACTTATTCTCTCTCCCCCATATTCACTGACCATGACTGGGGAATATTTATGGGAAGTAATGCCCTCTTTCACATATTAGGAAAATCCATTCTTGCTGTCACACTTATGTACACCTACATATCGGCTGTATGAAAACACACGACAGGTATCAGGTTTTGAAGTGTTTTAAAGTGGGTTAACTAGAAGTACAGCTGGTTTTGAAATAATTCATGATCTATTTCACGGTGGTTACAATTAAGTTTGAATGAAGCAGTTAATTTTTTTTTTTACGTTTTAAACTTATTTTTTTTTTAATTGTAATTATTGGACAAGTTAATCTATTGTAAAGTCTTCTAGAATTAGGCATGGGACATGGCCAGCTATTCACCATCTGCAACAAAATATATCAGTGCCATGGCTTTTGTAAAATGTTTTGTATTATAAGGCTGACTAACATGCTCAATTCAGCAACGGTATCCACCAAGCACGATTTGAACAGGAACTCCTGCAATCCAGAGGTGAAGATGGCAGCAATTTGTTTGAAGACTCTTTTGTATGCTAATAGTTTTCTGTCTCTAACTCTCCCAAACTGGAACAGAAGCCGGGAGGAGCTCATTCTTTATTAGAGAGTCTGTTACCCAGATGTAAGCCATGACCTTAAAGTGTACACCTTCCCACCATACCCTGCTGCTGACATCTGAGCCTGTATCAAAGCTGCACCTTAATCTTTGCAGCTGGTAGCTAATTCATCTAGCGCATGCCATATGTACACATGCCAGGACTCGACTTTTAGTTGCATTTTCAAAAACACAAGGGCTGCAAATCCATATCTAAAATCAGCATATTGACATATGAAATATGGCATTATGACACACACATTGATCTATTCAAAATTCTCTCAAATTCAACCATATGCACTGGTTAAATGTACTTTACTTTCGTATATAAATACACAGACATATATGAAAATGTGTGAATGTACAATTAGTACAGCTGTTCTTGGAGTAATTGTTTAGCAAGTTATATGAGAGAAGATGCTTCCTATACTGTCTTGAAGGAAGGATGTGGTTTAGTAATGGTTCGGGTTTTGGTTTTGTTTTGTATTTTTTTATCAGTTAGATTGATGGTTGGACTAGATGATCTCAAAAGTCCCTTCCAACCTAAAAAATTGATTCTATGATCCTAAGTGATTTCTGTTCACTCCAAATCAGAATAAATTTATGTGATTTCTATATTTCTGGAATTGGTGCTTCAGAGTCTCTTGGCAAGCAGTAGATTAGATAACTTAAAAAATGACAAAACAGGCTTATGTACATAGAAATTAACATACAAAGTTAAGATTTTTAAAACTAGAATCAAATACATGTTATTACAAAGTTCAACCTTTTAGCAATTTTTAAATAATTTTTCTAGTCACAGCATCCTTGACTTGCCAAGATGACAAAGAGATGTTGAAGGTGCCCTTCTGAAACCAGTACAGGAAATCTTTCCTTAAACATACCCACTGATAACACAGGTTTTATTTTACGAATCTGTGTAGAATTAAGCTGGATAGGCCAATTACAACCCACAGAACTTTGAAGACATCTTTCATTGGCAAAATGTTGACTAATTTGCCAACATGTTAACCTTGACTGTCCCACATGCCTTGCCACAATCCTTAGGGTGAGAAAGATCCTGTCTCCCAAAGTGCCTTATTGAAATATCCCTGTCATCCACTGTACACACGTCAGTCTAACATCTATCACTTGTGTCTCAGTAAGAAGCTGTTACACAAATTTTATGTGGCAAAGTAGTTGTGGAGATTAATCCCAGGAACCTGAAAATGGGCTGGTTAGGGCTAATTAGGAAAGTTATATCTGATACATATGCAGAAAGGAGCAACTTCAGGGTATCAGGATATTTTTTGACAAGAATGTCTACTTCTTGCAGATTGTGACACTGCCATGATGCCATTTGGGCACTGAAGCAAAGCAAAATATGAGCCATCAGGAACAATGGGAACAGAATAATGAGCAATATCTTAACTTTTAAGATTTTTCACCTTTTTATTTTCCATAATCTGGTGGGAGATTTTTGTTGGTTTTGTTTGTTTACTTATTTTTTTTTAATTTAATCTTTTTAGCTAAATATCTATAAAGTCTTCCAAGTAGGACATAATTAAAATGTTTCTTAGGTGGTATTCATAACAATAACAACTATTGTCTATGCAAACTTCTCAGTTTTCAGTGTTCCATAGTCATTGCCTACATGGCTTTCACAACATACTGCATCTGTGTTTTTCCTTTTAAGGCACAGATTTATGAACAGAGCTTGTTCAAATTTAACACACATTGAACAAATGTCTACTAAAGGAGTTTTGATAATTGATTATAGGTTGTCAAGGACATATCCTTAAGATCAAATAAAAAGAGATGCTTCATAGCAGTACAAGTAGGATTAAATAAAACAAAAATGGAACTGCATAAAAAAGAACATGAATTCAATCAGGAAGTCATTGAAGAAAGTGTTCTGTGCAGTTGCCAGAAAGCAGTGATGGAAATTGCCTTGATTCTGTTTTTTACAGCTACAAGAAAGAAAGGAAGCAATTGAAAAATTTTGGTGAGGGGTGACTAAGGTTGAATTTCTTTGTCTGATTCCTAAGGCACTGTTAAGAAATGGTTTGCTTTTCCATCCACATGCATGTCTAGTCTGATTCTATAGTCCTTGTAAAAACAGATGGACCAGAAGTAACTTCAGTACTGGGAATGCCTTACAACGATTGACAATCACCAACCAAAGTTGTTTTTTTCTATGAAAATTTAACTTCAGCTTTGTGTTTTTCCAGACACAGAAATATGATACATGTGGGGAAAAAAAAATATTTTGACTAAAAGCTATTGTCCTTTTTGTGACTTAAAGTAGAATTTTCTGACATAAGTACGTCGATGTTTTCAGTAATTTTCTATGGATAAAGAAGCACACACACTTTTTAACCAGCTGTAGTTCAGAAACAATGGCTAGAGTGAAAGAAGGGAATAGGTTGTAGAAACAGGAAAACTCCCTCTATTCAATCACGATAAACCACTTGGCCCAAAACAATAACAGCTGAGGTTCTGTAGAATTCCCTCAGGAGTAAGAGTGCTATGTTAGAAAAGCAGTTTTCCTCCTTCATAAAATGCAAATAGTTGCATCTGAGCAATTATCAAAGCATCTTTTAATGTTTCTTGAAGACTGTTTGAGGCAGTTAGTGGACTTAGTAGCAGATCAGGTCACCTGCAACTGGCCAGAGGAATCACAGATGTTCCTAGACCACAACTCAGATAAATGTATCTATGCAGTGGCAATGAGCACAGCCTGAATTACAGAAGATTCTGTTAATTATAAGAGAATACTTTCTACTGCGAATGTGGCTCAATAATGAAGCAGAGATGCTGTGGAGGCTCTGTCCTGGGAGATATTAAAACCCCAATGGGATACGGCCCTGAACACCCTGCTGTAGTTAACCCTGTTTTTAGAAGAAGCTTGGACTGGATGATCTCCAGAGCTGCTTCCAGCCTATCAGCTCTGTGATTCTGGGAAAAACAACAGAGTTTCGATTTCTGCTCTGTCCACAACTTGTGTATTATACTGTTTTGGGCTGTGGTAGAGTTAATTTTTTTCATAATAGCTTGTATGAAATTTTGTATTTGTGACCAAAACAGTGTTGATGACATGCTGATGTTTTCATTATTGCTGAGCAGTGCTTACACAGTGTCAAGGCATTTTCAGTTTCTCACACTGCCCCACCAGTGGGTAGGCTGGGTTGCACAAGAACATGGGAGGGGACACAGCTGGGACAGCTGCCCCCAACTGACTAAAGGCATATTCCATAACATATGATGGCATATTCAGCAGTAAAATCTGCAAGGAAGAAGGAAGGATGTTCAGTTATAGCATTTGTGTACCCTAGTAACTGTTACAAGTGATGAAGACCTGCTTTCCTGGAGACGGCTAAACATTTTCTTGTTGATGGAAAGTAGCAAGTTAATTCCTTATTTTAGTTTCCTTGCATACACAGTTTTTGTTTTCACTATTGAACTGCCTTTATCTGAACCCATGAGTTTTCTCAATTTTACCCTACCAGTTCCCTCCACCATCCCACTGGGGTGGGGAGTGAGTGAGTGGTTATGTGGAGCTTACCTAATGGCTGGGGTTAGGCAATAAGTCAAGCTAATAGGACTCGATGCTGAATTTATTTATTTTAAATATTTATTTATTTATTTTTAGTGTGGAGTGGGTTAACTAACATGAACTGTCTTTAAACTTTAATGACTTCCCTGAAAAAAGGGGTTCAGGCCTTCAGTAGGGGAAGAATAACTAATTTAGTTGTAGGTTCTCAGGGAATCCTAAAATCTTATGCTTATTTTTAAATAAAAGTCTAATCAAATGCCCAAGGAACCAGTAAGTACTTTTACATTAATTTCACTTGGCTTTGGTCATGGTTTATATGGAGAAATCAAAGAGTTATAAGATCTCTCTTTTCCAAAGCTTCCACATTTTTCATTGGGGATAGTAATTATGTTCTTACCATGACAGTTAAGATAATGCATGAATACATCAATGCTGCCAAATACTAAATGAAATACTCTTGTATTTACTATTGTACCCACATAGAAGCAGAGAGAGTCATGGCATTGCATGACATAGCATCAGTTGGAGGCTGTGATTTCTTCTCACTCACAAGTTTTTTGATGCCCCAAGAGAGACTGAGCAAAGTTGCAGATAACAATGGGAAAATGAGCAACTGCTAATGTGGCTCCCCAAATAGCTGATGTGGCTACTTTTCTTGCAGTGGTCCAAGATCACTGAATTTGATGCTCAGCTAGAGTCAGCTCAGCCACTTGCACATCGAGTTTCAGGGACATCATGAGATATCAGGCTTCCAGTTCTGAAAGCACGCATACTCAAGGCACTTGGCTCAGATGCACAGGCCTATTGTTTTACAGTTGTGTTATTAAAAATAAATCAGCTGCTGTGTAAGCAAGTGCTTTTACTTTATAGATTTTTTTAGTAGTTCATTAAAAAACAATTATTGCTATTTTCTCATATTAGATTAAAATATCTCATCAATTTATGCCAATTTTGTTGTTGGCCACAAGGAATCAGGAGGATAATTCAGAGTTCTGCTATCTTACTCTATCTTACTTATTCCTGATTAAAGCAACTTTTCAGATCAGAATATGTCCCAAAAATATGTATTGGTGTACTAAAGAGACATATTCCTGGCTAGACATTTGTATTAATGTTTTTACTCTGTGTCTGTTAACTTAGAAGGGAAGAACTTCGCAAATGTGCTGTGGTCACTTCTAAAAATGGTGGTGTGGCACAGGTCTGCAAGCCCCAGGAAGAAGATAGGAAAATATGTGCTAAAGTGGACCTTTAAAAGGCAAGACAGTGAAAGTTTTGCATAGATCCACTGTAAGCATTTTTTTTTTTTATTCTAACCTACCTTTTCCTTCACGGTGATTTTCTGGAATACTACCCATTCAGCTTAGAGGAAGTGAACTCCATAAAGTCTGGAGCACCAACTTCATATTGATTGCAGAAAACGGTAGTGTTTGGCTGCAGATTCTTCTTGCCTAATTGTATGCATTTAGAGAAGTTGCGCATTAATGTCAGAAATCTTCCTGTGTTGATGGTTCACAGAGACATGTAGGTCTAGAAGCTGATTTACTCCTTAAATGTGCTCCAACATGTCTCTAAGATAATATTCCTCCCTCTATTTATCTTTTATCCTGTGGTTCCAGAGTCAAAACTCTATTGTGTCTTTGGACCAGGAGAAACTCTGATTCACACAAAGTTTTTGAATTTTGTCAGTTCTTCCGCCACTTCCAAGGAAGTGACGTTGCACTATTTTAGAATAAGGTGTGTTATGTTACAATTGTATTTTTTTGTCTAATGAAAACAATTATTTTTTTCTGTGCAGAATTGGTTTACAAACTTTTGAAACACAGATTTTGAGATCCCAAACACTAGTATACACACTACTGCAACAGAAAATTTCTTTTTCTTCATTATCTCTGTAGAAACAAGGAAATCAGAGATGGGAAAATCCCCTTAGGTTATTTGTCCAACTCCCACTTTCCTTTAATGCCAGGTTATTTATTCCTTACCACATTGTCCACTCTTGCTGTAAATGACTTGTAATAAACCTTTCACCAGTTTATCTGGGAGGCTGCTCTTCATTGCTAGCTCACACAGATTATTCCTATTTACACCCATGGACTCGAAGAATTATTCTGTTCTGCCTTTATTTTTGAAATAGCATGTTTCAAAGTCCTGGATTTCTTTTTGACGATACAGTATCTTTTGGAGTGGTGAGTTAAAAATGGCCCCATTTTGTGGTTTTGATTATTTATTTTCTTCTTTTTCAACCCTAGCAAAAAGCTAAAGCCATTTTCTGTTTAGTGTATCACCGTGGCTGTAGGGTGGCTGCTGCCTTACCTCATGCATAGACTCAGATTTCTCTTGCCAAAACACAGACTTCACTGTTCTTCCTCTATGTGTGACTCGAGTCAACAGCATCCCACTATCCCCCCTGGGCTCACCCAGGATATGTAACTGGTTTACTTAGATGTCACCCTTCCTTTCAGCCATGCAAACTTGTAGTGGACCTGCAGGCAGACACAATCAAGAATTTTTCTTCTGGAATATGGGACTTTGCTCCCAGCTATCCAAGTTAATTGCATATTTTGTTCTATTATTGCTCACTGTCAAATATATTAGCAATTTTGACAGCAGCTGGGAGAACCATGGTCCTCCCTTTTCCAAGTAAATGTTCCCATCACAGGTCTGCATAGTGTGAAACCTCCCACTTAGCTCCTTGGATCTTCTGAATGTTTCATTTGTCAAAAAAGTGACACTGCTTTGGTGTAAAAGGTAAACATTACCTCTGTAAACATGGGTGATGTGGATCTAAACAACCTGAGGACAGCCTGGCTCCACTAGCTGAATAAACAAGCTGCATGTGAATATATCCACATGCATAGAGATTTAGGACTTTAAATTAAGTTTGATGTAGGTCTCAAACTCAGACTAAAAAGAGATCAGTCTGGGACAGAAAAGACATTTCTGGGGCCCTCCTCTGCATCCCACTGGTGTATAATCTATTAAATAGCAACTCAGGTGAGTCCCAGTCTTATATGGCTGCTTCTGCCAGTGTACCTTGTGGAAACCTAAGCTGTCACTATACAGTTAAGGGTGCACAAGCTAGAACCATATGTGTACCAACAACTACATGCCATAACTTTACCTACTGGTTCAGTAAGACCTTCTTAAAACAGCACTGTGCCAATGTTGTTCATATCACAGTCAAAAGTCAATCAGCCACACAGATCCTTGCCTATGCTGTATAAGATCTCATATATAATGACAAAATCTTTTAAGTAGGAGCAGATTTGTCTGAGGGTGACCATATCAGAGTGTTAAGAAGATACATGATTGGTACGGTGGTCACAGCCGTACATATATCTGCCCCACCTACACTACAGGCGAGGGTGTGCTTAACCCAGACTATAGTATTAAGCTTTCTCCTCTGTGGTGCTTTTGAAAGAGCTTATCTAAAGCTGCTGTCTGGCTGTGGGACAGCATCCAATCTGTCGGAGCACCAGTCTACTTTGGATGGAAAGCAGCCTTTCACTAAGGGTACCAGGAGCCCCCGGTGTCTAAGTCAGCACTATGAATTCTTGCAGCTGGGTACTCGAAAGCCAAGCATAGCAGTGTTAAGAATCACTACACCCAAGTGTCCTTTCACTCTGGCCCTGAGTGTTATGTGATGTGATGAAGCAATTGTGCAGCAGAACAAGAACCATGTTCTACACCTCAGCATTACAAACTGTAACCTCTGGAGCACCCTTCTTCCTTACACCAAAACTACATATAAAAGCCAAGCAGTCTACTGGATGTGTTGCCTGACCACTTATTCATTCCCTTGATATTGAATTCACATTTGTCCTGAAGCAAAGGCAACCTCTCTCATATTTTGGCATATAGGGGTTAAAAGTCCTGGGAATGGCGAAACTGAGCATCAAATTATAATGTCTGGTTGACATCTGGTTACCCCAGCACTTGGCACTAGAATGACTAAGTTAAAAACAAGTAATGTTTACAGTTAACTGAGTGGCACTCACACTCCAGCAACAGCAATCTCTTCTGGTATTTTGAATTTATTACACGAAATTAAAATAATTTTCATCCAACAGAGGCTAAAGCAATTACAACACTCTTGCTTAATTTTTGATTTATTGTAGTTTTCCAGAGCTCTATCCCTAAGTTTGTTTTTTCTAGTGAAGAGTTTGGATTCATTGCCATTATCGTAATTCTAGATTGGAGTCAGGGATAAAATGCTGGACAGCTCATCAAATTATGTGTTCCAAAAATAATGCCTGTATCTGTGAGTAGTATAATAAAGCCTGTATGCATAATTACAAAATGTAAATATGTTTTCCCTCACCTCTTGCTTTGGCTACGTGTGATCATAACCTCTGTCAGCATATTCACAGCAAACAATCTTGAAATTAAAGTTGTTATTCTTTTTTTTTTTTTTTTTAACAGTGGTGGATTAAATGGAAATATCAATGTCTCACCATCATGCCTCAGATAAAACTTAATCTTTCTTCAGATAAAAAAGACGGATTTTGAGGGGCATAGCACAAAAAGAATCAATTCCCTGATTATTTTTTTTTCTATTTAACTTATCTTTATGCTAAATGGAATATGGAACACATGATGTTGACTGTGAGTAGTTGGCTGTGAGTAGTTGACTGCATAGTGACTGTAAACAGAATTTTTATTATACATAGAGGCAAAGGTTTACACTCAGAAAATGTATCAGATTAAAACCAACAATACAGGTTTTGAAATATTCTTAGAGTGTCAAGATACGTTGCCTTCTGGGTGTCCAACCTGATATGCCCTTAGAATGACCCGATTTTCTGAAAATGAAATCTCTGTCATATCACTAGACACTTTTGAAATGTTGGAACAAATAGTTAAGGTATTTTGGCTTGGTGTCAAAATGTGTAGTTCTCATGGAAAGTATTACATACTCCAGCATTAGATGGTGGGTGTGTTGTTTTCCATTTGATCCAGCAGGAGCCTTGCCTTTTTAAAACTTTATGTTCTCAGCTCAAGGGATTTTATGTCATGGAAAAGTTTAATGATGGAATGAATTATTTTATCCTAATATGGCTTCAATTTTCACGGTTTGCCATCTTCTGAGCTTTCCCAACACTTTCTGTAACCATATCTCCCAACTTTATGTCCTTTTCAATCTAATTTCCTGGTTCTCTTTCCCATAGTTACATATCAGCCTGGGAGGAGAGACAAAACAGGTCCCTTAGAAGGCCCTATACAAACAACAGGGACCTCAGAATAACAGCTGGATGGAGCATCTGTTGCTAAACAGAGACACCTTGCATGGCTTGGGTAGGGTGATCCTCAAAGTCCCAATCAAGCTGCATTTTTCTTCTGAGCACCAATGTGAATGGGGTGCAGATGTCGCTACTGACTTCAGATAAATGGAAAGGTAAAACAGAGAGAAGACAAAGTCAAAAGGCAAGAAAAATATCCAGTGCATAGGAATTTGCAATGGATTTTTCAGAATTTAAAGTTTGGATTAATGGTGGTAAAATTCGGTTTTTTTGTTTTTGGTTTTTGTTTTTTTTTTTAAGAATTATTTTGTAAGTGCTTCATGGGAGTAGAAGTAGAGTTGCTCTTTCATTTTGCAATCAAAATATGTGGTGAAAAGTTCACCTTTTGAATTCCAAGAGCTGAAGTGAGTGGATTTGGATACTGAATGGAAATGGATGCTGAGTGACATTTTGCAGCACTTGCATTTTAAATTGTTCAGTGCTTCCAAAACCTTGGTTTTATTCCAAAACTTGACTGCCATCAAGCAGCTTAGAAATTCCTCTGTAGGCTGGATTGGACCAGATGACCTTGAAATTTCCCTTCCAATCCAACCTATTCTATGATTCTGTGTTTCAAAAAAGCTAAATATTCCTTACTGCCTTGAGAGTTCTTAGAGGAAAATGGGTACTCTTCTTGTTTAATCTAACCCAATGTGTGAAATCAATTCTGATCACATCAGAAATTTGCTTGGACAAATTCCCGTGATGGAGCTTGACCACGTGTTGTTTCTTTTTGACATCTTGTTCATTCTCTACACATTATTGCAGCTCCTATAACACAAGGGCTGCTTTATGGGGAAACTATGTGATGCAACACGCCTGGTGCCTTTGCATATGGTGCATCAAGAAACTCTAAGAAAGATGCCAAAAATCCTCTCTGACCAACACTTTTTGGTATTTTATGAGTCTCATTAGTCTTTGTTTGGCCATCCACTTATGCATTAACATATGGTATCAATAAATACTACAAGTGTTCACAGTTCATGCCATCCTGTAACGAACACACAATGGGATGTAAATTACTCTGAGATAAAACTAGGGAATTATCTTTATAGGACACCAGAATCATCATCATTTGGCCAACTGCTGACAGTTTTCAACTCAAAATGAGTTTTGGCTGGGTTCAGTGCTATTCAGTTGCAGACAAAGCTATGTATCCAAGCACATAGCTTTTTGGTTTGGCTTGCAGTGGTAAAAGGCACTTTAATTGTAGTCAGTCAGCCTGCTACTATTTCATGGCTATGTAAGGCTCTGCCTGAAAGTACTCTGCTAACTTTTATTTTCATACAAAACATTTAAATCACCAGGGCACTGTTATATCTCAGGACACTGGTGATGCCACACATGGATGTTACCTTGCTAATCCAGTTCTCAGCTAGGTTGGTACTGTCAGAAACACAGCCCTGATATATCAAGGCCTTTTGGGACCCTAGATCTGTTACAGATGGACAGTTGATCTCCATCCAGCAATAATAGGGTTTAAAATGGGCTTGTGTGGGTTGTTGGTTCTCAGAGAAGCTGAAGACTGAATGAAACTTAGTGACAACTGACCACTAGATCATGTCTTTCTCCTCGGTTCAACTGTGTAATGTAATAGCAGTACAGCTCAGGGAAGTGGAAGCAAGTGGTTAGACTGTGTCCATGCTGTAAAACTTGAGGTGATGATTAAATCTTGAACTACTCATACTTGTTATTGAACTCAGCACAGAAACAACAGCCATGTTTAATTTTATTTCTACATATGACTGATGAGGGTACTGCCTTTCATATAGTAATTAGGAGCAATCATGTCAATAATGGCAGGAACCTGGATCTCTACATCAGGTGAATTGCCTTATTCAGTATGTATATTGTTGCACAGAACATTTAGACCAACACAAATGATTTAGGCAACTAATTTTAGGAGAAGATTTTAGGCTATTAGATCCATTTTACCTAGACCCTTTATTTCAGAGATACAAGAAGGCAGACTCCAGAAATGTTAACTTTCCTTTAGTAAAAGTTTCAGGAATGTTCTTTAGTAAAAGTTGTTAATTTTAAAAATGAAAATAATCTCTTTAGGTGAAAGGTCACTACCTCTTGTTTTAAAACTACCACTAATCTGCATTCCTGATGGCTCTATGCTTTCTAGCTTCCATTCTTTATATTTGTTTTTCTGGGGAGGGAGAGTGTTAAATGAGAATTCATGAAGACCCAAATAGTCACCCAAATTGTATTTTTCTACATTTACTTTCTATTAGCTCTACTATCCAGATGTACTAGAACTCAATCTTTATCACACATTAATATGTCTTTAGATAAGAAAAGATTATCTTTATCATTCAGATGGCACTAATGAAAAAGGGAGCCAGTGTTACACTAAACTTTACTTCTAGGTTTTTGCTGTAGTATAAAGGCTCAGCAAATCTATTTGGAGAGGTGGCCAGAAGATATTCCACATTTCTCATGAAAACTGTCAAGAAAATAAAATATTTTTTCAGTTGTCCTCATTACAAGATGATTTGAACAATCTCAAGCCAAAAGAGCTTGGAAATTTGCCAAGTATCATATGAAGAGATGGCAAGATTTTACAGAGTGCTGGGGCCTAGTCAGAGCTGGGTAAATTAGCCGCAATAAAGTGACCAAAGGATTTGCTATCCTAGCATGCAGCTTTTCTTTGCCTATTTCCATCTCTTGGACATGTTTCCTGGGGATGTTCATATTATTTTGGCTCAAATCATCAAATCTGTTAGGGTGATGCAGTACAGTATCAGAAGGTGTCTTAGGCACTACAAGCCTCAGAACTTCAGTGCTTAAGTGTTTGGGGTCTGATGTCACAAGTGGAACTCATATTCTTGTGTCATGTGTATTGAATTAAGAGATATAGATTCCCAGGAATGGGATTTACAAGAAGCAGGGGCTGAAGGGGTATGCCTTTACCAGTTGATAGGAAATGATGTGAAAAAGCCTCTGTCTTAATTTGGTCTGCCTTCCTGAAGCAGGGATGAAGGAGTCAGAAATGCTCTTATGGTCTTTGTGTTATAGTTCATGTCATTTAGAAGGAGGAAAATGCTGAAGCTTAGTGGGCTCAGGAAAGGATAAAATTTATTTCTGATCCTTCTTCCTGGGCTGCTAATGTTTCGGTGGGGTTTTTTTTGTTGTTTTTGTTTTATTTATTACATTAAAGAGTCATAGAAAAATAGAAACAGAAGCACTTTAAGGAGAAAGGCTCATATTACTCACTGACCTCTCTGACCGGAATGATAAAAAATCAGATTCCTCCCCACTTTCAAGTTGTGTCGCATATCTTCGTTTTAGCCTAGATCAGCAGCATGCTTCTGAATACTTTGGTTCACAGTGCAGAGTAGTCTTGGACACCACACCCTGGATCCCTTTAAATTGAAGCAAAATAAAAGGTAGTTCTTTAGGAAAATGCCAGATGCTTTTTAGGAGCGTAGCCAAATCCTGGACTTCAGGAGAACAAAATTTGTCCTGTTCAGGCCACCTGCTTAGATAAATATCATGGGAGACAGGCCTGGAGAAAGCAGATGTTGTTTATCCTGGTTTTAGCAAGGCTTTTGACACTGTCCTCCACAACATCCTCATAGACAAAGTGAAAAAGTTCACATTAGGTAAGTGGACAGTGAGGCAGATGGAAAACTCATCAAATGGCTAGACACAGAAAGTTGTGGTCAATAATGCAAAGTGCAGCTGGAGGCAGTCACTACTGGTGTATTCAAGAGTTGACATTGAGGCTAATATTCTTTAAAATTTTTATTAATTACTTGGACAATGTGGTAAAGTCACACTCAGCAAGTTTGCTGATGTTACAGAGTTGGTGAATGACACACCAAAGGGTTATGCTGCCATTCAGAGGGTCTTGGTCACGATGGAGAAATGAGCAGGAAAAAAGCAAAGGAGGCAATTCAGAATCAGCAAAATAACAGAACACCTAACTCTCTTTTACTATAAGATTATGGTCTGGTGAGCAGACCTGCAGAAATCAGCTAACAGTTTTCCACCATCTCTATTCTCTCTCAGGCAGAGAAAGCAATTCCACAGTGCCACAACGACCTTCTCTTGTGACAGCAAATGAAGGAGAAAAAGTCCTTACCTTCCTACTGCTTTTCCTTCCCTCCAAAAAAAAGAAACCTATGGAAGTCCAGATGGAACAGTATAAATCCAGGTTGCTCCCACCACAAGGTAATGACCTGCTGTTCTTGGCTATAGTTTCTATGTGAATTCTTCCTTCAGCAATAGCTCTCTTTATCCTTCTGGGAAGAAAATACTCAACAATGAGTACTGTTGTTCCACAGCTTAGGGTCACTTCAAAAACAAGAGCAATTATTGATGAAGTTACTCAACAGTTGATGGAGATGTGTTATAGACACTCACCTCTCCTCTGGGGTTTTTTCTCTTTTCTCGGTGAACCTTCCCCTGATAATAGAGAAGTCAGGCTTTGGGGGTAACCTTATTGCTCAGGATATGATATTCCACCATTTTTATTTTTGTTTGTCTGTACCATAAAGTGTATTGTAAAGTAAAGTTAGGTTTGTCTGCCTGTCTGGGGTTGGAAGAGAAGAGCCTTTTATTTTCTCTGAAGCTATGTCCCTCTGGGAGCATGGAACAAGCCTTGGTGCTTAGCAGGTTGAGATCAATAAGGTTGTGAGATACTTGAGTAGTTGGGAGTTGATGGTTGAAGTATTGCAAGACTGACAGTTTTATTGCTGATTATTGAGTGTAATGATAGTGGCAAATGATTGTTGCTTTCTGTAAGAGCTTTGATTCTGCTATCAAGCTAACAGCTCTCAGAGGCTGAAAGAGCACCTTGGCCCAATTAAGTGGTCAGTGGGACAGAAGTGATACTATGTGAGAGATCTGAAAAAACAAGCAAAACTGCAGGTCAAAGGCAAATGATCAGGAACTAAAAAGGCAGGCAGAGTTTAGGCTTTTCATACAAGGCCCCATTATCCTCAAGAAGAAAGGGGGAAAAATATTTACAGAGCAGGCTGGGAAATATTTTACAAGGGTAATATAATACATTCAGACCTATTGAGTTAGTATTAAAGTCCATGAGAGAAGAGTGAGAAGGACAGAGAGATTCAAGCACGTAATATACCTAGTAAGAGTTAAGTCACTATTGAAAAGTTTGAAGGGATGGATCATTTTGTAGATATCAGGCTCTCCCTCTCTTTTGACTAGGGAGCGAACAAAGTATGAGTGGGTTCCTGACTTCGGCGTCTTAGTTCAGTAAGTAAATTCAGAAAAAGCTGTTTCAGGCAGCAAGTCATTTCTAGGCAACAGAGGAGGAGATAAACAGAATTAGCCCAAACAGTGCAACACAATAGTTTTGCACTTACCTTATGAAAGTGTATTGATTTATCACTTATCCTCCCTTTGGGTAGAAGGATAGAGGAAAAAAGATGTCTTTCTGGCTCACAAAGTCTACATTGTCCAAGACCTCTTGGGGGCTACAGTGTTTTCACAGGTCTAGGCTACAAATGTAAGATATTGCTGGGGTAGCTGTAGGGCCAGGACAAATACAGTTTAAAAGTTGTTATTTGTGGGGAGAAGTACTTGTATAATTTATACCATATGCCCAAGTGCCTTGGCTCTGATTGATTGTGCCAAAACCAGATACCTAAGGAACAGTGTAAGAACTGGGGCTACATATACTTTTATTTTCCCATGGTACTTTCCCAGCCTCTGACAATTTGAGGGTAAGGCACTTTCTGAGACTGACATCATATTTAATATTGTTCAATAGATCTTTGTCCTATGAATCAGTGTAATTACTTTTTGAATCCATAAAAACTTGTAGCACCCACAACATCTTGTTTCAAATCTACAACTGGCTAGTTTGATTTGAGGTCTTCTAGTTCATGTTTTAGACTGAATGGCAAATAGATGCTCTCTATTGATTCATTCCTCAAAAGATAAAAGCCATGGGTATTTTTTAAGGTTTTGCATTCAGGAAAAGGTAATACTGGCATGATAGTCTTGTTAGATTTTTGACCTTAGAGATTATCTAGTGTATCCCCAAAACAGAGAAATTAGAGTGGTTTTGGTGCCTAATGTAACTTCAGTATATTATGAAAAATTTAATTTTAGTTTTTCAAAGACTTAAAAGGCAATGAAAATTTAATTTTATGTATTTTGTTTCTGAAAATTTTCCTGCTTACCTTTTCTATCCAGGTCACACAGATGTGAAAATGATAAAATTGCATATACCAGATACAAATGGGTACATTTTATATCATCAATGAGTAGGAAGCTATTTAGTAAAATTTGCTACAGCTGTTAATATGAAAAACATTTTATTAATCTTTTTATTGTGACCAGTGTAATTTTGCTATAAAATTGTGGACTTTGTGTGTAAGTCATTGAAAGCTTTGATGTGTTTGGGGTCTTAATGTCATACAGTATGAGTTCAAGAAAGAGTGGTTCCATTTCAGTGATAACGAAGCCAGTTCATATATGAAAGGGGTTGCTACTCTAATCATACTTTGACTGACATATTCCCTTAAATCACTTCCAGATACAGAGATCTGTCTGAAATGAAATAGCTTTAGCATCATGATCAGATTTATTACACTTTACTGATTCTGGACCGGATCCTAAACCAGGATTACATTGCCTGGGATCAGGCCCTTGGAGGGCCTGGCTTTCTTTTATTTAGCTTAGAAAATAGACAGAGTGGAGAAAGAAAAGAAAACTCCTCTGAGGTAAAATGCTAGGACGTTAAGCCATGGACATTGTATATGCAAACAAATTTATGATGATAGGTTCCCAAAAAAATAATGTCAAACACAGACACTAAACTAAGTTTTAATGTAGCTTTGTGGCCTCAGTTTGTAAACTTTATCTTTCATCTTATTGCCAAGCAAAATACACTGTTGTATACCATGACCATGGAAAGCACTTCAGATTTAAAGTGTTGCAAAGACAACTTAATTTGAGACACTCAAATGCTCATGAAAAATATCCATACTTGTTCCTGGCTTTACAAAAAAGAGGTCTACATTTGGGTTTTGAATAAAAGCCATTGCTCTCTATAGATAATATTTTGTGTAACACAGAGTAAAAATTATCCCAACTTTGAAAACATAAAAATTATGATGTTTTTGTGAATGTCGTGCATTGTCTGCTCTTGACCATGTCCTAATATTTTAGGCTGTTAGTGGCAGATAAAAAGTCCAAATTCCTACTGGATTCAACTGCAAGCTGTAATTTCTCAGTCTGGGTGGTAATGTGTCAACGCTAAATGAGTTTACTCTGGTCAAAGATGCTACTTTGGGTTTTGAGGTCTATTATGCAAATGTTTTGATGTACTGGGCCTGCATTTGTACACATAGCCAAAGAAGGGAGATAAATACTGGATGCCCGCTTTAATAGATTCCCTTGCAGAGACACCAGCTATTTCAGCTGAGCTCTGGACCTACTGGTGAACAGTGGGATCCCTGCACATCCCTACTTAATCCCATCCACCATGCAGGGCCGGGTGCCCTTGTTGTGGCCTAGTAACCACAATGTGTGGAAGACAAATTAAAATAGCCATTAATTCCCATACACTGATAGCAGTTGGCTTAGAGTGAGAAGAGGATGAGAAAAAATTGGATGAAATTACTGGATGAAAGGTATCTTTTTCAGGTTATGATGAAGTAGCAAAATAAAAAAGATTTAACTTCTCTCACTTTACAGAACATTGTGAAAAGCTGATGTTAGGCAACTAGACATAGGGATTTAATGGAGATGCACAACTATAGTAGCGCACAAAAAAACTTAATTTCTTGTCTGTCTTCAGATAAAGAAAATCTGGGTTTAGGGTTACAGTAAGAGCGAGTGAAAGAGAGGCACCGCTACAAATTTTAACTCTCATTTGAAACCACTTTTTTTTTTTTTTGCAAATGCTTCAATTCTTTTTCATCGTCTTTTTTAGCATAACTGCTAAAATATTTCAAGAATGCTGATTTCAATGACACTTCTGCATGTATGTTAAAAAACCCCAAAGTTGTAAATTTATAGCCTCGAAACAAGTAGCTAGCTTAAATCTGCATCAAATACATTTTAACATTTTAGTAAATCTTTACCCTAAATAATTCTAATTTTACTCAGCATCATTTTACTAGAACATTTATATATTTATTATTGATTTTTCTCATGTGATAATAATTTCATATTGCACGAAGGAGTAGGTGTTTGATTATATGTTCAAACCAGGGACACTAAAGTGAATAGTGTCCAGGGTCTCTGTCTGCATCTGAGGTTAATGGTTATTTTCATCTCAGAAACAATGTTTCAGTGAGACCTTTAAATCTGCAGATTTCTCTGGTCTCAAAGTTTATGGAGTATTTTTTTTATACAATGAGAATGCAAATGAGCGGGGATAACAGGGATTAAAGAGAATGCAACTCAAACATTGATGTGGCCAGGACAGATATTGGACAGAGTTAAAAATGTCCTTGGAGATGAATGAGATTGTATGGAAATCATATGTGAAATTACAATGCCATTTTTTTCCTGAAAAGTAGCAGACGTTTTTAATTTCACCTTTTTTTACCTCAGTCCCTTCTGGAGAAAAAAGAAAAATGGGGAAATAACTTAGTAAATAGCATCATGTACTTCATGTTACTTAGAAACGTGGAAAAATACTCTATTTTCAGATATTATACAACCATTTACCTCAGAACAATGATTTATAGATGCTCTGAAGTTTTGTATGGAAGAAAACCTTAGTTTCCACCTGATACCACACAAATGAAGATCTTTTTTCATTTTGAATCACTGCTAGAATTATCCATCATACAAAATTTCTAAATGATTTATGCTTGCAAAAGCATAGGTTTACTGCACTCAAGTAAAGTGAGAAGAAAGTGATGATCCATAATTAAATTCTATAAAGAAAATACTCTTTCAGCAGCTGCTGATTTTGCTTTTATTAACTTTAATAAGTGTATTCAAATGGACTTCATTCTACTTCTGGGCTCTTGACTGGGGGATTCACTACAGTTCAGGTCATATAACAAACTTTTACAGTCTCCAATTTGAACTATATTGGACTTTCCTTTGAGTGAGAGATTTTACTTACGTGTCTTTTGCTTCTCAGTAGCTATCATTTCTTATGATTATCAAGATTCACTTGACTAGACTTTCTGAAATCACATCATTGTATTTTCACGTAAATTGCAACAGAAGCTCCTTGCCAAAAGACTGCATTGTAAAGTACTAAAAAGGTGCATGGAAGCACCTATGTTGTTGTACAACCCTCAGCATTTTGCTTCCTACCCAGAAGAACTTTACAGGAACACACTTTGTAAGTGATTTAGCACTTTCTGGTCCAAGAACTGAGTTCAGAGAGGCTTTTAAATGATGTAGTCTTCCTATAGCAAGTTCTGCACCAAATGCAGCAGTTGAGGAGGCCTTGGAGACAAGGGAATGTTTGGGATGCTGTGGAAATTCACTGTTGAAATAATTTGGGAAGAAGACCTCTTTTGCAGCAGGCAAGCTTCTGTGAAGCTCAGGTTGCAATTGTGTATGGGTATGAGATTCATATTCTTAATGCTCATCACAGTAATCTGAGTTGGCTACCAAATGGATAGAAGAAGCAAAAGCCATGCTGATTTTCAGTGGAGGTGTCCCAAAAGGTCTGAAGGTGATTTTAGAAAGGTGAGCATCCACAAGACTATGATAATATGGACTCTTCCTTAACTTAGTCTTGTCCCTTTGTTTCCTTGTAAATTTTATTCACTTTAAATAATTTCCTGTCATTATGGATAAAATGTGATGTTTATATCAGCACTCACAAATTCACTTGCATGGATTTCATTGTGTTTTACTGAATGTGGTTTATTGCCTGAAGTCTAAATGGACTTGTTGTCCAGTCACTGCTGGTTGTAAATCCACAAATCCCTCCTGTAGTTGATACATTTTGCAGTTGTTTCACATCCCTGCATGCAGCAAGCTCCTCTTCCACTTTCAAAGCTTGCGATAGATTTTTCACTTATAGCTAAGGTATGCCAGCAGTGTCATTGCTTAATTTGCCTACACATGACTCTCTGTAACTCATGTCATTCCAGCTCTTTCAGCCTGCAACTTTGGCCTTTTTTACCTTACTCTTATCTCTCATCTCATCCACGCTCTAACCATTCTCAGCATCCCTCCCAGAAACATGCCCCCCAGCCTTTACAGATATGTGCCTGGAAGGTGAGGACCACATCTCCTTTCCCCTTCCCTGTGGCTGGAAATGTCTTTTTATAGCCCACCCTCCTGCTGTTCCTCTTTTGTACTGCTCTAAGTGCAACTGTCTCTAGGGATCTGCCAGGGAATAATGTTTGTGTGTGGGCTGAGTAATCTGCTTTAGTTGTGAGCAGTGCTGTCTGTAATGTCTGCATGAATGTCCCCGGTTTTAATGGAGAGAGGGTAGGGAGCCTTCACCTCAGCAGGGCAGGAAAGCTGCCAGCAAATGCATTCAACAAGAAGGCAGCTCTTCTACAACTCAGGCTTTTGCAAAGGACAAGGGCTCACAAATATATGACAACTACTAAAGGCTAAGGAGAGTTAGGTTGAAAAATTTAAAAATAAGTGTTCAATCGTGCCGCTTTTTTTTGGCCATCACAAACCTGCCATCTCATTTCTAATGTCTAGCTGAATTCTGCCACATAATTTTCCATTTATTAAGCACTGAACATCTCAGCATCCAGCACTGGCCTCAGAGTAAATCCTAAAGAAAATTATTACCCAACCTCGAAACTTCCAACTCTTCTCTTAGTGTTCTGTATCCTGCAGGCTCTGAGAAGTATCCAATCTCAGTGCTGTCTTCCCTTTTGAGATTTCCTCAGATCTCTAGATTTCACCAAAATATTTGTAGGCATTGAAACAGAGACTTCATTTTAATTCAATGTATTCTTTTTTGAACGAGAAAAGGGGAAAAAAAAGTTTGTGTTTTTCAAAATTTTACTGAAAATTTTGAGTTTTTTGAAAACAAAAAAAAAAGCTTGAAGAAAACCCCACTACAAAGTGAGAGACATGGAATTTGCTTTATCTCTTTCTTTGTTCACTCTTTTTCCCTTTGTTCTCATACCGCTTGTTTGCTTCCATCAAAAGAAAGTGGGATATTCAAGCAGGTAATATTTAAAAACGGAGTAAAAAAGGCAAGCAAAGCTAATCAGGATGATACAGTTCAAATGAACTCTGCTTTCCTTTCTCAATGGGTTATAGTTCTGTTACATTGTTTTCTTCTCTACTTGGTTTAAGTCCAAGAACTGATGAGTCTCAGGGTTGGTAGCTTACTTTCATTCCCCTATTTGGCAATAGCTGATTCTAATTCAGACCAAATCATATTTGGATAGTAAGATCTGATATAAAGATCAATCTGTTCCATGTCAATATAGTGTGTGGACTATTTCCTTGAGGGGACTGGAAAAGAGTTTTGGAAGGAAAATAAATCTGTTCTTTGATCTACTGGATATTTGTACATACATGAATTTCTAAGCAAGAACTTTTCTACCTGTCTCCGAAGAATACAAAGCTCTTTAATTGTTCACCAGCAGAGATTGATATAGGGCACATTAGATGCTCCACAGTGGAAATAATCATATTTAAATTTTGTTGAAGCTTGCTGAATGCTTGTAAGCTTAGCACCATGCAAACCTATATTAAAGGTGTGATTTTTGCAGAAGAGGCTAGTTCCCCCAGCCATTCATAGTTGCAATCATAGTAATGGGCTTTTAACGATATACTGGTAACATACTTAGGTTAAAAAAAAAAGCACTTCAGTGCCTTCTTTCTGTATCCTTTGTAATTTCATGCTTTTCCTCCCTGTCTGAGCTGCTCTCAGATCATCAGTGAAAGAATTGTTTAGCCAGTAATACAAGTAAATTACCAAAATCAGCAGCAGCACAGTTGTAGAACAACTGGTGAATGACACAAGTTGGAGCTAGACAGATTTTTAGGTGCCTGAATCCAAGTTTTTTTCGGAAGGAATTTTAATAATACAGAAGTTTGCCAGTAATGTACATAAGGCCTTATTACAGGCTGAGAGGCTGTCTTGGTTAAATAACTATTTAATGCCTTTTCAATTGCAGTCCAGTGTCAGAAGTAACTTTAAGTTATTACCAACTGGAAACTGGTTATTGACTGCCAATAGGTCAAATATGTTGGTGGTCTTCTGTTCCTAAGAGAGGAGAGTTCACATCACACGCATATATTCTGGGTTGTGCATGCACACCCACACCCACCCCTACCTCTATCGGAACGGACTTTAATCAGCTTCTTCCTGATGGCCTTAGTGGAGAAATGGATTGACGTTTATCAGGGAATTCTTGCAAGGAAACTATAACTGTGAAAACAAGAGTGTTAAAACAGGAATGTCCTGAGTGCAAAAGGAAGGGAAGAATATATTCTTTGTTCCTGTGTCAGCTGTCCAACTTGGTCACTGCTAGCATTTCACTTTCACCCTGAAGACCAGCTAATTGTTTATGAAATGACCTTGTTATTCCTGCCCTAGTAACCTTGTCTGGAAGGCCACCACATGCATTTATTATTCTCTGAAGGAAAATGTGCTTTCTGACATCTGTTCTTCATTTGTTTTCCTTTAATTTCCTTTAACTTCCATCACCCCCTCCCCAGATTGCTCATCCATGTTTCTCTGCACAGGGTGGCATGGGCTGTGCTAGTCCTACAACCCTGCCTGTCCTCAACTTTGTCTTTTCTGTGGTTCTGCTGTCATGCATTGTAGTCTGGTACAAAAGAACAGAAAAGTGCACTGTGAAATTGCCCTCATCCCCTTCCTGTGACAGACTTTACATTCCTTGCATTATGTATTCCAGTTTAGGATTGTAAGAGTTTATATTGAGATATTGTGGATTGTGGACAAAGGCTCTTTCTCTCCTAATCTGCCCTGGGGATTCATTCTCCTCTTCCTCCTAGTATTAGAGCATGCAAAAGCACTGGCAAACCACAGTCTCCTTCCCATGTAATTTTTCAGCCAGCAATAATGAGTATCTACAGCATCAGTTCCTGAGGTTCTAAAAGTACAAAAAGACATTGCAAGAAGTTTAAGTAACCCAAATGTCCTTCCCAGTAAGAAAACTTTATTGTTGGCCATGATCGCTTTCAGCCCTTTCAGACTTCTTGTGATAAGCAATTTAAGAGAATGGTCTGGCTGCTCCCCAAGAAGGGTTTGGGTATCTGTGAACTAAGTGATACTTATTCAATAGTGCTAATTATGTGACTGACACCACTGCCTGCCCTCTCCGAGATGTCTGCGCTCCAGCCCTGACCATCCTCTGCCCTGGGCTAGTGTAAGTGCTGAATGGTCATGCAGTGAATCTGATTTTTGAGGGTTTTTGGGGCAGGAGGAAAGGGTGGGAGGATGGTTTTACAGAAGATCTGAGTTAGCAGTTGGTGACACAAACTCTCATGCTGGCATCTGGAAGTGGGTGGTGGGTGATAGAAAAACAGCACAAAACAGTAACAGTTTACACTGGTTCAAGCATGACTTTCTAGCATCTAAACACAGGCTTAATTTCAGGTTTAGATCAGTTGGCATAAAAGCAAAGCTTCAGATTTGAGAGGAAAGGAGAAGATATTCTTATCATTCAATCTCACTACAAGAGAAAAGTAATGGAAGGTAAAACAGTGTAAGAAGATTTATGTACATTCTGTCTCTCTATTCCATGAGACTACTCACAGCCTCATGAATCCAGGTTATCTTCATTAAATTGTGATCACACCTGAAGAAATACTGACTCTTCACTCTAGCTTTTAAGGCTATCTAACCTCCCCAACATGTTTTTTGGGTTCAGCCTTCTTCTCAAGGTCATTCAAGGGGAAAGTCAGTGAAATCAAAGGAGGTGTGATAATTTTTCTTGCTTAACTCAAACCTTGTCCAGTGAGAAGAACTGTTATGGGCTCTTAAGCTCTGCCTCCAGATTTTATGAATCCTGATGGGCAGGCTTTGGAGGCAAAGACTGTGTTCACAAGTGAGTAACCTTTCTTCTTTTGCACGGTCAGTGAGAGTTTATAATAGTAGTCAAGTTGTTCTACTTCAGAGCATGTACATTCAAAATCTGGTCACCCATAGGAAATAACACAGAATCTTCCAAATAATTCCAGAATTGTTTCATAGTCCTAATTTAGGAATGTGTTATATATTTAGTCTTTCATTGGGAGATTTATAAAAATGTTACTTCACTTTTGTCATTATTTAGGCTGGTGCATCATTTAAGCTATATAACATGACAATCTTTTTTCTTTTCTTGTTTATTTTGGCTGAGATCTATTGTTAGTTGCTGTGAAACAGCTATGGGACTTGGCAATGCAGGGGAAGTTGCTATCCTGAATATTTTAAATGATGCAAGACAGCACCTGGCTGATTTTATATGTTTTTAATGGTGCACTGATGGTAAATACATGGGGGGGGACGGACATAAAGAAAAGCATAGCACTTGAGGTATCCAGATGGGTTTTTTACTGGCAGGATAGACAATAAAAAGAAGTTTGCTGCATCCATCCTGAAAGGTGCTTTTGAGACAAATCCTGGGTCTCCCTAACATCTCCACCAGGCTCTTTGGCTTTTTCTTCCTTTGTTTGATTTCATCTTCTGGGCTGTTTACTGCTGCATATGGCATGTGCTCGTTTATGTTTGTCAATGCAGAGCTTTATTTACTGCATAGCCGCCTGATTTCAGAGGAAACTTTTTCTGCTCACTCACTTGATGTAATCAGTGAATGCAGCTTGCATACTGTTTTCCATCTGTCTCAGCCATTTATATAGATTAAAACCAGCAGAGGTCCAAGTAATGGCCTTATGCAGAGGATTCTCCACAGTGGGGTGGCTTGCTTTACAAGTCCTCAGATTTCACTTTGTTTGTTTGCTTTTTCTAGTCTGTGCATTCACCACTTGCATGTTAATAGATTTGGAGAAGATTGCCCTCCAACATCCCCACAGCCTCATTTGTAACATCAGACAGTGCTGTTCACTCTTTCTCTTCTAAAACTCAGTAATTTGTGTTTCATTAAGAAACGTCATCCTTCGTACTTCTCTTGGACAGAAATGCTCTTACAGGATTAAAATATATTAATCTCAAAGAATGCATAAAACTCACCTACACAGATATTTAAAACTATTTGGATGTTATACTCTTTGGAGATAGTGAGTATTACTGTTAAAATCTGTACATTTTAAACACTTTACCTCTTTGAAAGTGTTGCCACTGTACAATTCTATTATTTTCAGTAACAATTCTATTGCATCAGTGGAACACTATTTCTCTTTCAGTGTCATTTTTTCCAGTTCCTGGTGTCAGAGTTCATGTGCTATATTTTCACACATTTGCCTAGCCTTTATGCTTCAAGTGTCTATCCTATGATTTTCTGTTAAATATTATATAAAATTTAATTTGGAAGAGCAGATCAACTATTAGTCTAATCACTATCACAGCAACTGCTCCCTCCTTCATCAGCCATTCAATAAGAAGAATTGGCTTTACACCAATGTGAATTAAAGCTGAAAATTTCGTCCTGTTGCTAAAGTGACAAAAAAAAAAAAAAAAAAAAAGAAGAAGAAAGTTTATTATAAATGCATGCTACTCTGTATTGACTGTGTTGCAGGTGCCTAGAAGAAACAGATATCTAGATGTGTAGGTGTTCAGGTTGAAGACCTGTCTTTGATCTGATGGCCATCTTTCTTTTTGCCACCATTTCTCATAGATTAAATTGAGTTTGTCAGCACTTTCCTCAACTGGAGTTTAAATATAGTTGTGACCCCTAAGGGAGTAAAGCAGAAGTATAAAATGATTGACAAATGCTGTCAAGCTGAGCGGCGCCTGGAACCACAGAGATGTGAGGAAACAGAAAGATTAGATTTAAGGAAGTTGTCTGCAAGTAGGGTTCTTTTTGTATGAGAGACATCAGTTCTTGGAACAGCTGTGAAGATGTGTGTTCCCCATGAAGAGGAGAAATATTTGCATCTTCAGGGCCTTGATTGTTTTAGTAGAACATTTTAGGAATTCACTGGTGTGTAAATCTGAGTGCAGCTTCAAGGCTCATCACTGGGTCTAAATATTATTGTAGCAAAAGCACATAACTTTTCTTTGTGTAGAGACACATATATGATTATGTTCCTATGCAATGTATGGGAAAGTATATCTATAATACACAAGTGAATTAGAGACTTTATGCTGGCTATTGCCTTGAGAGACCCCCAAGGGTATATAGCCCTTTACAAAAACAAACAAACAAAAACCAACCAACCAAGATTTTTTTATAATCAATAGATTGTCTGGATACCAACAGTGCTTACTTCAAAATAAAAACTGCTTTTAGCATGTGAAAGCTCAAACTGTCAGTGTCTACTCTGAAAAGAATCACCATAATTTATTGCTCTTGGTTAGATCAACCCTTAAGACATTTCAGTAGATCAAGGAAAGGTCTTTTGGCGAATTATCATGGAGCTATTCTTTGAAGGCCTGTTACATTGTCTATAAATCTGTAAATGTACCTCTTAGTCATTCAGTTAGAGCTGTAATCAGTTATCATACCAGATGAGTTCTCAAGTCAACAGAGCAGTTGCACATACCCAAGAGGATTTTATCTTTTCTATTTCTCTGAAAGATGTATAAGATTTCACAATTCAAAACATATTCATCTCAGCAGCTGCTGTGTCAAAGGAACAAAGCTAGGGAAGATAATGAAGTACAGTTTGGTTGATAGTTACCAATCTGGTTTTTCCATGCCTGGAGTCAGCTCTGTATGGAATCAAAGACTTGTTCTTCTTCAGTAAAAATACTTTTTGCCTTTATGGACAATGTGTTACGTCCCAAAGATTATCAGGAAATGCTGCCATATTACTGCATTTCTTCAGGAAAAAAAATGCACAGAATCTCACACAGAAGCAATAACTTGCAGAAATGGCATACTGACGTAAAGATAGAATGGTTTAATTGGAAGCTCCATGAGCACCTGGGAGATATAACTGAGTGTGTTGATAATTTGTAATAACCTACAAACCTATGTTTCATATTCTATAAGCAAAACATTGCTGAAACTATCAATACAAGTAGGGCATTGTTTTACTAATCCACTCTGGCCTTGTCTATAACTCTGAAGGATAAGCTTATACAGAATCAGACAAAGCAGAGACTACATAAGAATTGCTAGAATGTCTTCAAAACTTTGAAATAAATGCCTAGACTGTGCAATGTAAGCTTCACAAGATCAAAGAATTCAAATTGCAAATAAAGCAAATTGCAATACACTCAATAGAATGATGTGGTTGAAATCATAAAAAATTGCAAATCCTAGTAGCTTGAGCGCTGGATCCTCTCAAAAACCCTCCATAAGTTTCAGATGACATCAAACGGGGGGAAAGCAGCTGACATTCTGGAGGACAGAGTTACTCGACACACAGATCTAGAGAGGTTGGAGAAACAGGATGACAGAAACTTCATAAAGCTTATCAAAGCCGTAAGTGAAGTCATGCACATGGTACAGCATAAGACCATGCATTAATGCAGTCTGGAGAAGGATCTGTGCAGGAAAGTACCTAGAGGTCCTGGTAATCAACAATTTGAACTTGAGGCAGCAGTGTGCTCCTGCTGCAAAGGGCAAACACATACTGGACTATACAGGAAAGAATGCAGCCAGGAAGTCAGGATAATGTTCACTTATTTGTTACTCATGAGAACACATTCATAGCAGTGCATTCAGTTTTGGGGGCTCTGTTACAAGAATGACATTGACAGACTGGATTGGGTCCCATGGAGGGCCACCACGAAGGTCCTGGAGCCAAAGAACATAATGAATGAGGGGAGGCTGAGAGAGCTGGGCTAGGTCAGCCTGGAGGAGAAAGCTTAGGGATGATCTTGCTGATCTCTACAACTACCTAATGGGAGGCTATAGAGAAGATGGACTTGGTCTCTTATCAGAGGTAGACAGTGCAAGGATGTGAAGTGATGGACAGAAGTTGCAATGAAGGCTGTTCTGACTGCATTTAAGGAAAACATTATTTGTTCTTCACAAAAAGGGCAATCAAACACTGGAATAGGAGTCCAGAGAGGTTATGGGATCCAAAGCCTGACAGATACTCTAGGCTAGACTAGACGTGTCTCTGAGCAATGTGCTCAAAAACAAGCCCTGGTTTGAACAGAAGGTGGTATCATATGATGTTCTGAGTTTCCTTTGAACTTAATTCTTTCTATGATTTCATGTTTCTCAGGATTGTGCTGACCCTTCTTGTAGGAGGGAACTTCTGTTGTTACCTGTGGTTGTAAACTGTGTTGAAGGTGGAGTCTTTGAAGGCCTCCCCAGGTTTTTGTCCTACTTTCAAGTATGCACACATCAGTGTGTGACACAGGTGTCATCTGGTTTTGTTCAAAGGAAACATTTTTTCTTTTGTTTTATGATACTAGTTAGTCTTTCTTTGAAAATGTACCCTCATGGGCAAAAGACAGAGTGGAGATTTTCATGATCCTGGGGCACAAGGCACACTTACCTCTAGTTCAGACTGCTTTTGTGGTGTGGGGGTAGTTAATATGGCTGAGATTTCCAAGTGATGATTAATTTGAGGCTATATTTATGGAAAAATAATAATCATCCCTGACTTTCACTCTGTTGAAGAATTTGAATTATTTCAGATGTTAAAAGCTGGGCTCCCCAAAATCCCAAACCTTCCAAAAAATTATTGGCCGCTTTGAAAAATCCTTTAGTCTCCTCTTGGCTTCTGCATAATAGAAAAGGTAGAGAGGTT